>JARHVA010000071.1:390000-990000 GCA_037957365.1 Torreya grandis
ATGGTTGTATTAGAAACTTGTGCTAGGGAGTAAGAGAGCAAATAGCTCCTTCAGAGAGAGGTAGAGCAATGGTGCGTTCCTCCTAGTGCCACAGTACCAGGTGTGGGTGCTGGATTGGAGAATCAGCAGGGTTCTTCATGCATGTATGATCTTGGTCATCAGGTGAGCATGGCATTTTATAGGAGATCTGCATGGTAAGTAAGATTGTTGATATGTAGGTGTATGTGTGTGCAAGGTCAAGGTTCACAGGTGTGCAGAACCAGGTTGATTTGCAAGTGTGCAAGATCAGATAGGACAACAACACAACAGGGAGCAGAATTAGGCATGATCTACTTGAAGTACGGTGTGTACTCAGATAGAGCTAAGAGGAAGGCAAGGCAGTCCCTTCCATAAGTATGGTCTATTGAGGTGCAGGTTGTTGCAGGTTCATGGGAGATCTACTTGAAGTACGTTGAGTACTTGTGGAGTGCGTGGAGCACTTGTGGTGTGCGTGGAGCACTGGAGGTGAACACCAACTCTGTGTTTGAGTTGTGTGTTGGGACCTAAGAGAGAGAGCTTTGAGGAGAGAATTAATGTTCACTTGAGGTGTGGGAAGCCTCTGAAGAGGTGGTGGAGAAGAAGTGGCATCTTCTTTATTGTATTCTTTTCTGTATGAGTATTAATACAAGTTGTGTATTGTCTCTCATATCATGTGTTATTTCTGAATTCTAGTTACTTGTGATTCTGGTTAATTTCCGCATATTAAGTTGCTTGGTTTGGTAATCAATTGTGTGCTTCCGATGTTTCATATCCCAACATAAACCAATTTTGCTTCCTTATCTCTCCTAGGTGACCATATTATCTTTCCATAAACATCTTTGTACTGCCTTTGGAAATTGAAATTGTAGGATAATTTCAAAATCAATAGGTTGGAATTTGGGGTGTGATAAGGGATAAGACCTTCCAAAACAACCTACCCAATGGTTTTCATCTATTCATATACTCAAAAACCATGTTTTGAGCCTTAAACCTTGTAAAATTACAACATTAAATGCATATATAGAGGTGAAAGTAAAAAAAAAATTCATGGTGAAGACCCTATTGGAGTGAAGAATGTTGTTCAAGTATTTTTCAGTTCAATTCAATACATTTGGATCCATAAATTTCATCTTCTTCCTATCCAACTCTTACTAGGGTTTAACTAGGGTTTAAGGGTGCTTAGGTTCATAACGATGATTCATAAAGATCTGGACCTTAACCTAAGAATAAATGACACTAATTTGAATTCAGTAGACCTATTCAACATTATAAAATCCATTGGCTCCAATGCACATTGACCATTGACATCTAAGCAAGAGAAGATGACCATTTTTTACCGTTAGACCTACTTGAGAACTTGAAAAGGGTGGTTTTGCATGATGAGGTGAAAAAATGCTTAGTTTTATCTCTAAATATCTCCTTGGGGTATATGTAACCTTTTATGAGATGTTCCAATATACTTTTACTCCATTCCATCCTTTAGACCCACTGTCACCTTCCCAAGCTCATAATCAGGGTTTAAGAACAGTTTGGTTGCAAGTTCAAGCATTCCAACTTATACATGCAGTTGCCTACCTTTCCTTGAAATGCATTGACTCAATGGTGTCTAGATATGGATGAGGGGTTTGGATAAGTTTTAATCTAATGGTAAACATCTCATTCATTCAATACACCTAAAATATTTAACGATTCTTGCAAACCTAACTGTCTTGTTTAAATTAGCAAAATAAGACTATTTGGCATTACACCAAACTTGAACATGAGAAAACCTAAATGAACATAATGTTTCAGGATTATAAGAGTGTTTAAAAGACCATTCCCAATCATTTTCATGCATTCAATCAGCTTTGAAATCCTGCATCTGGAGAAAGCTAACCTCGATGGGGTTTTAAGTCATTTTTATACTCCTTAACTTCTTAAAGATTGTTCATAAAGTTAAGGGGCTTAATCCAAAAACTAATGCCACAAAGTGTAAGGGCATTAGGTCACCCTTATATGGTCAATATCTTGGACTTCAACTGTGTCTCTCTTCAAAGTACCAAGTGAAAACATGTTGCCTGTCTTACGCTGTTAAAAATATCAATGGAGAAATGGAGTGGGTTTTTGCACTATTGGGCTCTGCACCTCCACTTTTTGCATGCATTTAGGTATAAGAAGACCATGGAAATATTTGGAAGAGTTTGTACTTTCCAACCATCATAATTTCTCTGCAAAATATCTCCAAAAACATGCTTTTCTCAATATTATGTTTGTTCTAACCTTTAGAACTGTTGAAGATGGTGAACCAGGTGAATCTTCATCTTCCCCTGACCTATGCAGATGTGGAAGAGAGTGCTAAAATTCCTCACACACTTCTTGATTGTAACTCTCTCAAAAACTACTCATTTGTGTGTTAGGAAATGATAAATGGCAATTACAAAGAGAAGTCCAATGTTAGAAATCAATTGTATAAGACATTTGGAGGATCTGTACGGTCAAGTACAACATGATGTCATGACATAGGTGTTAGATGACTTAAAACATCCATTTCTCAAGGACAAAATCTTTATATTTGCTCTTTACTAGTAAGTATCATTTACACATTAAAATGCACAACAAGACTAAAATAATAAAATACCTTAATCTTGTCAAAATTACCTTAAACTCCTTAAATTGTCTAAAAATAATGTGATCCATGTACTAGTTTTGCTTCTTTGACCCATTTGGTCAACTTTAGACCATGGTTGTTCTAAAAGAATTTACCACCTTGTATCCTTGAGCATGCTTCCACATTTACTTGATTTCATACTTAACCTTAGCTTTGTCAAACTTACCTTAAACTCTCTAAATACATAATGAAGGCCATAAAGAACGACCTTTACATGACAAGACAACATAACTTGACTCAATCACCAACCAGAGCATCATAAAAGACCTTGTACGCTACCAAAGAAGACACATTACCTATCATCCTAGATCATTAATGACTAACACAATACCTTCATAATGGCTATCAACAAAGTTAAGATCAAGTACATCAAACTTTCGAATGATCCTCATTCATGGTAGCCAAATTTTGGCTAACACTACTCATTGGAACAAAATTTGGGATGTTTTAGAAAAGTCAATTTTTGGGTACAACATCAATCTAAAAACATTATTTCTCACTTTTTTTACTTTAAGCTTCTTAGTGCTACCTTGGAATCTTTCTTCGCTCAAGTACAACCATACCCTAGCCTTAACAAGGAAATTATTTACACATCCATGTTGAACATGTCTTGGTCCTCACTTTGCTAGTGACTCTATTAGCCTTTATTTCTTTTACAAGAGTAATCCCCAAGTAGAATGCTCAGCTTTGTGAAATATTACATTCACCATAGAACGTCCCTAAGGTGATTTTTCCATCAAAGACTATGAGCAAATCCCATCATAGTGCTCACAATATTTTGTTCTATTCTTTTTTTAGTAACAACAATAATGGCATTTGAACCCGCCTTGCTGCCAAGGAGTCAAGACACCTTCTATACTATCACTTGTTATCTGAGTAATTGGAATACATATACACAATGGTCAAACAAAAACAACCACCACAATGTAACATTAATTTTTTTAATACCAGTCAAATCAACAATCGCCATGGAGATTCCACACAAAATTCATCAATACAAATCCTATTAAACTCCTTATAATTCCTTGATTAATTAGCTCATTGTTTGCACATGTAATTGCTTTGAAACAGTAGGGAAATGTGAACAATAAATTAATTGGAAATGTTGCATACTCGAAATAAAAATTGACTGTGAATATAGGTAAATAACACATACAAGAACATAATTGATAAGACATGATTACCTTGGAGAGACCCAATTTTGGAGAACTCTAGAAGAGTGGGGGATCGCCTCCTCTTGCCACTATCTAATTATGCAATTATAGGTTTACTGTGTTTTGAATGCCTTATGGAAACTTATCAAATTTTCAAATGCCCAAACACCCACACATGCTTTGCAACATTCTCACTTGAACTTTCCTTACACACTTCCAACTCTAGAACACATACATTCAAGAAAAACTGCTAGGAAAACTTTCATGATTGAATGAGGTGAGTGAATCATCACATACCCACTCATCCGCTTTGAACAATCACAACTAGTATTGCACAAACATTTAGCATTGGACCGATCTTTCAAACACACTACTATAGCATTAGAAATGAAGTTTGATCCTTCTTCGAACTACTGATATGTAGGTAGTTCTCAACACAAGGGGTGTTGAGGTCAAGCATAACTTCAACCACTAACCCCTTTTTCCTATTTATTTATTTTCTCCCTCGTGACCTATTGAGCTAGGGTTCTAATTGAAGAAGAAGGATACAGTGGATTCTACAATGAATTGCACGGGTCTGATCACATACATAGAGTCAACAAGCTAGACACATAAGTCCAAACTTTCGCACACTACTAAAACTCTACTGGACACTAGTGCACCCTAAGGATATCAATGTAGGTCGCCATTGTTCGATTCTAACAACCTTGTTCTAAATCAAAATGAAGCCCTATCAATAATTCACAACGTTGTTACACAATCACGCAATCAGTCTTACAATTCAATTTACAATTTTATGCATTTTTTGGTACTTTCTTTTTTAATATATTTCAAAATTTAATGAATTTCAAATTATTTTATATCAATTATTATATATTTGTAACAGTCTAATTTTACTCAACAATTTAATTAATTAATATTAAAACTCTCTTAATTTCTAAATTTGATAAAAAATTGTACATATAAATTTTTCAACGAACAATAATTTTTACTCTTAATTATGTCCACCAAACCTTAAGATAAATACTTGAAAAAATGAAAAGCACCAACCTTCTCTCACCAAAAATTGATCTATAAAAAAACATCCCCCTCTTCAAACCTGTAAATTGGCTTCTAGAAAAACACCCTCCTCCCCATGCCTTCTTAGTGTGAATTGCCCTACAAGAAAACACCCTCCTCCCCAAACCCTGTCCCTAACTCAGAGAAAAAAAAGAACCATTTTATAACCAAAAAAAGAAGGGGAAAAAAACCCAAGAGGGAGGGATTCCTTGACATTCCATTGGTAATGGGACGTGGCTTTGTTACATATGAGACCTGTAAATGTATATGACTCTCAGTATTATTCCAATTCACAGAGATATATAATTGAACAAAGGCTAAGCTGCATTATCTCATCTTACAAGACGAGCAATTCTAGGTCTTGTTGGAGATACATAGGTGCCCAATAAGACATTGCTTACTCTCTCACTGCTAAATATCAGTATCACCACAATCGAAATTCCAATTGCATATCCCACACCCATTGCAAGAAATGAAACCAGTCCTTCCTCTTCATCTTCTTCCATGTCATCTCTATCCTGACCTGGAGGAGGAGGAGGAGTACATGATACAGGCAAAGGCGACCCACACAGCCCACTGTTGTTTGCATAACTGGTTGCATCAAACGTTGAAAACTGAGCTCCCACCGGAATCCTCCCAGACAACTTGTTCTCTGATACATCAAACACTGCTAAAGTGCTTATAGATGTCAGAGAATGGGGAATTTTACCAGACAACTGATTGTGTGAAACATCCATCATTTCAAGAGTGGTTAGCTTCCCAAAACTGTCCGGAATGGAACCCTCAATATTGTTCCATGATATATTCACAGAAAACATTCCCTGAAGATCACCTATTGTTGCTGGAATTTCACCTGTAAAATTATTTGCTGAGAGATCTATTAATTTATATCCATCTAGATATTTTAATTGCCTAATCGTTCCCTTATAGTTGAGATATATATCAATGGTGAAGTATAGTGAATATGCCTGACCAGGGTGGTTGAGTCTCCCTACAATGATCTTTGAGCCCTGAATCCCAGCGTAATCATCCTTCATGCTCTGCAGCTCACCAAGATCGGTTGGTATGGTTCCCCTAAAGCGATTTCCTGACAGGTCCAAGATGTCTAGTTTACTCAAGTTGCCAATCCCCAATGGAATAAAGCCCTCCAGCTTATTTCGTCCAAGGATAAGCACTTCCAAGTCATGGAATTGAAGAACCTCAGATGGGAAATGCCCTGTCATGCCGTTGGAGCCTAGATCAATCACTGCTATGCTAGAAAAATTTCTCAGAGCCACAGAAATGTCTCCTGCAAAATGGTTCCTATGAAGAACTAAGTACCGCAATGGTCCAATATATCCCAGTTCTGGTGGAATGTTCCCTTTTAGCTGATTATCGCCAACATTTAGTATGTAGAGAGAACTGCAATTCTCTAGATTTGGAGACAGATTTCCAGTGAAAGAGTTCCCGGAGAGATCCAGCACTTGCAGTTTGGAGAGTCTGCTAATGCTCAAAGGCAATTCTCCGGTGAAGCTATTGGTAGACAAGTTAAGAATCTGAAGATGCGTAGCATTTCCAACTTGTGGAGGCATATATCCATGAAGAAAATTTTGAGACAAATCCAAGGATAGCAAAGATTGTGTGTCGAAGATTTGTGGAGGTATCTTACCTGCAGGGACAATTTGAGGATCTAACATAAAAGCAAATTATATGAAAATTTGAGGATCTATTTGAAGTAAATTTGCTAACTGACCAATTTAAATTTTGAAATTTTGGATAAAATTGCGGAAAATATCCATGACAACTATCCTATTTACCTGTAAAGCTGTTTTGTCCCAAGCTCAGATAATTCAGAATTGGCAACTCAGAGAGCCATATGGGAATTGTTCCTGTAAGTGCATTCCCTGTCAGATTCAGAACGCTGAGATTTTTCTGTTCAGATAACCATAAGGGCAGAGGCCCTGAGAGCTTGTTTCCCGACATTGACAAATGCTCGAGCTGAAATCTAGGACTGAATCCCATGGGCCCTGCATTATCAAACCGGTTTTGTTGAAGAAACAAAAGTGAAAGCGAGGACACATTCTCCATAGACTTGGGAATTCCTCCTGATAATTGGTTTTTGCGTAGATTCATCAGCTCCAGCTTGTTTAACTCTCCGAAAGAGTCTGGTATGGAACCATTCAGACTGTTTGCAGAGAGATTCAGCGTCTTCAGCTCTGAGAGTTTTCCTAAGCCATGTGGAATAGGCCCAGCTAAAGAATTCTGGCTCAGAGCAAGGTATTGCAAATGAGAAAGTTTTGCAAGCCACTCAGGAATGGAGCCTGTGAAAGAATTTGATGATAGATCCAGTCTCTGCATATCCCCAAGATTCTGAAGCGAAGAAGGAATGAGTCCACTGAATGAATTGTTCACCACAGATAAAAACTGTAAATTCGAAAGATTACCAATCTCAGAAGGAATTAAGCCATTGAATTGATTGAAGGACAAATCCAGCTTCACCAGTCTGCTCAATTGTCCAATCAGTGGACTTATGGAGCCATTCATCATGTTCCTGCCAAGGTTTAGTTCTTCCAACATGGTTAAATTGTAATAGAAAGAGGGAATAGAACCTGATAAGCTATTCCCTCGAAGCACAAGGCTCCTGAGATTTGTAAGCTCTGCTAAAGCAGGGGGGAGGCTTCCTGATAAATTGTTCCCACTTAAGTCGAGAGCTTCCAACCTTGTCAATCTTGAGATTTGGAATGGAATCGGACCGCTGAATGAAGCGCCGGTTACATGCAGGGAAGAGAGATTTGTGAGATTAGTCAGAGGAACAAGGGTGATGGAAGGAATAGGCACAGATGATTCTGCTGCGAAATCTAGGGCGAGAGAAACAATATAGCCATTACTGCTGCAATTGATTCCTTCCCATTGGCAACAGTCAGAACCCTCCCAAGAAGAAAGCAGAGATGGGGTTTGAATGCTGGTTCTGAAGCTGACAACAGCACTTCTCTCCTGATCACTGCAGGAATTCACACAATTCAATAGGTAAAACACAATCATCCTCGCGCAGAAATGTGCCTTAGCCATGACAAAAATTTAACAGAATTCAGCCTCCCAACCAAAAGAAAACGCATTCCTGAAATTTTTGAGGTAAAACACAATTATATGAGATAAGTCAGACTTCGAGACAAAACGAATGAGAGCAGGTGGCATTGACCTGTTGACACAGATACCAAACTTGAATGGATTCATACATACCAATCAGATATATATATATATATATTTGAATATATAAAAAATGGTAAACGTATTTTAATGTATAATTAGAAATGGTTTCTTTTAAGTTCTATGGTCACATTGATAGGGATTTGTTTGTTTATATTATTTAATAGAAATTGTGATTTTTAAAAAGTTTTGAGATTTAATGGAAAAAATATTTTCAATAAATAATATATGTTTCGATAAGTAATAATATTTTAGAAAATTGTTTATTTTGATTTTTAAATCAAGAATTGAATTTATGATGAAGATTACCTCTACAACTGTCAAAATTAAGTGAGGGGTCCAAATTATTTAATTTTATGTTATAAGTACATAATATAAGATTTAATTTATAAGGAAAAAAATAAATTTATTTAATATATTCTCATTTGAAATTATAATTAAAATATTGATGTCATGTTAAGTTAAAATAAATTTACTTGAGATATTCTTATTTAAAATTATAATCCTATCACTATCCATAACAACCTTTTGATGGTTGGACTCTTCCAGGTGTTTTTGATGTAGAGCGGTTTATTTGGACGGTATTTCTTAAAGATGATCCTCTGTCTCCGCCTTTTGGGGTGATGGTATGTGCTTAAATCTTTGCTCTCTAGTTTTTTATTTTTGTAATTATGTGAGTTATGCTTTGACTCGCTGATTTTTGGTTTGTGTTCGGAGCCGGTTTGTTTCTCCGACAAAGAGTTTGCGATGTGATGTGTCTAGTTGCTTTACTTTGCAATCTTTCATTTGTATTAATTATTTGTTTTTGTTAATATAATGTGAAATGTTCCAATAGTTAAATATTGATGTCATGTTATGTTAATTACATTGGTCCATTTCCTTACATTGAATGATCTAGAAAGGGCATTGTTGTGGATGGTCGTCGTAGCTATAAATGTAAAATAAAGAAAACCAAAGAGCATCTATTATTGTATCATCAATAAGTATAAAATTGAACACACAAATGAAAGTTAAAAAGAAAAAAGAAAAAAAGATTTTTATTTTATTTTTTTATATATATTTCAAGGTATTACATGGAATTATTTATCAAGATTGTCGTAAGTACATATACATATATTTAATAAAATTAAATTTATATATATCAGACAATTTTGATATAAAATTTATTATTACTCAGATCCTTTTAAAAGTTTGAAACACTTCAATTTAAATGCATTTGCTAGTTTTGGATAACATGAATTTTATTTTATTTTTATTTTTTAAAAGCAAAACAAAATTTTTTAAAAAAACCCAAAATGTTGTAGATAGGGAGAATCTAGAGAAAGACCCCCAACAAAAAAAAGGTCTAAACCACTAAAAGCCAAGGTAATTTTAGGTGCGGTAAAAACCACGTACAAAGTTATTAAAAAAAATGAGCATTTTGTCCCTCAAAAAGATGTGAACTCAAGCGTAAAATTGATTATGTACGATGGATTTGTGAGGAAAAAAAATGGTGTCGTGAATTTTTTCACGTACATATAGGGGGAAATTAAAAAAAAATTGAGACTTGTAGTTAACATACGGCAACATATGACAACAATTCCCTTCCCATTACACTTTGTTAAGAGTTTGTAGGGATTTAGAGGTGAATGATTTAGGGTTTCATATTTTGCATGCTTGACTATTTTGGGGATTTAGAGTTGAATGATGCAAGTTTTCATATTTTGCATGCTTGACTATTTTTGGGATTTCTTTGAAGAAAAAATCAATTATGCTTTCGATTATGCATTGTTCGTAAGAACTCATCGATGACAAAGCCATATAGGGGAAAGGTCTTAATCGTTGAACACCTTAACTTTGGATAGCGAATTAAGGTACCATAACATCACATTAAATTTTGAAATTTTTACCTATTTTAATATGTCGTCTGAACTACTTATAACTAAGGTTTCAAGGTCTAACACATTATGCATTTTACAATATAACCGATTTTATCACGAGAGGTCATAAAATGCATTTTTTAAACCTGTATCAATACTTGAGTCTTACTTGTGAAGATTGGATTGGTTAATTTTAGTTTTATAGAATAAATGTTGAACAATTATTAGATACCACATGTTCAACGTTTGGTACACTTCAATATTTATACACACCAATGTGTTTCGTCAATGAAACACATGTTAACAAAAACCCATGTTCAACAATTGAAACGTGTTCAATTATTGGGACCTTTCCTCTAGATGGTTTACACAAACTCAATCATGGAAAGATAGAAAGTCTTTATTGACGATTTTTTTTTAAGTAAAGGTGTAGTTGTTAGTATAATAATCTTAACATATTTAATTTTTGGGAAATAGAGTGGGATTTTTTGGGAAAGTGGATGATTTTTTTTTAAGTCTGAGATTCATTCGAGCTTGTACTTTCGTGGATTTATTTAAGCCCCTTTTTTATTTAGTGAATCTACCTTCATTTCACGACTCATGGAAGCAATATCTCAATTATGAAGGTCGCCTCTTTCGTTGCTTCCACTACAATCTTTTCGGGCATCAGATCACGGGGTGTCCTTCTAGGCTTTGCGAGATCTTGTCTCCTCTTGATCAACAAGTTTGGAAAAAGAAAGATGGTTCTTGGACAAGGATTTTCTTTGGTGTAATCATGAAAAAAATTTATCATCCTCCTTCCTCTTTTCTAGGTTCTCAACCTCAGGAGGGTATTTTGGAGGAGGATCCCAAGGATCTCTAACGCATTTTCCTTCTTTGATCCCTCAGCGAATTGAGATAATTTTCTCCCTTCCTAGGACTTCTTTTTTGAAAAAATATTCTAATGTGGGAGTTACTTCCAAGAAGAAAGGTCGTAAGTCTGAGTCGGATTTATTAAGAGCGGAAACGAAGAATTCAGTTTGTGATGTTGTATAATGGTCTACATGGACAATTTTCTTACTCGTCAAGAAAGAAACGTTGGCTACATCATATAAATAGTTCTTCTGATTATCCTCTACGCTCTCTGTCCTTTGGAGATATATTTTTGGTTTGCTTTTTTATGCTAGTTCTTTATTGGATCTATTGGTTGTGACCTAGGAGCTTGTATTTAGTGGCTTTGTGCCTTAGTGCTTATGTTTGTATTGGTCTTTTATTATGATTTGTGGTTTGACTTGATCTCGGTTCTATTGTTGTTGGGTTGTTGTTTGTGGTAGTTGTGTTCGTACTTCATATTGTTTTGATGGTCTTTATATCTTTATTGGCTTGTGAGCCAAACTTGTTTTCATTTGTTAAAAGGTCGGGTCCTCTTCAAAAAAAAACTCTTTACCAATAATTTTTAAAAAAATAACATTTTAAGAATAGCTTAAAATTTAAAGTGAAAGAACCTCAAATAATTTATTTCTCAAATAGAAGAATTAATAGGAAAGAGGCTTTAAGGTGATTATTTAGATAGATACAAAGCTTTTTGACCGGAGCAACAACCGGTTACAATTAAACGACCACAACCAGCTAATACTAGCAATACGATCACAACCGGCCAATACCAACAATACCGCCACAACTGGGGAATACTAACAATATCACACAATACTGCTACAACTGGTGAATACCAATAATACCACACAATACTACCACAACTGGGGAATACCATTGAAACGGCCACAACCGGAATAATACCAATAATCGACTACAACCGGCCTCCAATACCTCCGAGATTTGAAATTGGGTGGTGCATGTGACAACCAAGTTACTTTAGCAACATACCTCCATTTCATCGGTGGCTTTAAGGTGATTATTACTATAAGTATATGAAGAAAAATATCATTTGTTAATAATTATTCAGAGAAGTCATCTTAAATTATTTAAACACACAAATATAATCTCATAAAAATTAATAATTTAATTTTGTCAGGGTATTAAAACTTTGATGAGAAAATCTAGTTTTATTTATGAAAACCTAAACAAAGGGTTCACTTAGGGCCCAAGGGTGTGGCATGACAATGGGACTTGATTGCTTTGCCAAAACCCATCCAAGTTCGAATCTTTTAGGTCTTAGGGGACCGGTTACCCTTGTATTCATACAACTAGTTAGGTGTAAAGTGGCGGCACCCGTTTTCAAACCAAATTCTTGGTCCCACTTTGTCAAAGATGTTACTGATTCTTCTAAATATCAAAAAAGAAAAAAAGAAAATGACAATTTTCCATGAACAAAAAAATAAGCTTGCAATTAAAAAATGTGTATATGAAGATGAAATTCATCGATAATTGTGTCATATTTTATACATATGAAGAGTAAATTGCGTATATCAAAATTTGATTTCTAAAATGAGACCATCGTCTTCACATATTTTTCGACCAACTAACATTGCAAAGGTGATGCCAAAATAATGTTCGACTACTCATTCATCATGAACGAAACAAAGTAATATTCCTTTTATCATAAATATCTAACTTTCTTCAAAATTGTTAAGTTATTTTTTGGTTATAATATTTCATTTAAAATGCAAAGGTATACCCTGACAACGTAGCTTGAATGCTTTGCTAACTTTTATTGAGATTCTAATATCTTAAATCTCAAAAAACCGATTACCTTTATATTCACATAACTAACTAAAAACACAACAAAAATCCCTGATTTTAAATTAAAATCTAGATTTAACTTTATCAAAGACATTACCAATTTCCCAAATATCAAAAACAAAAAAAAACAAACTAACTAAAAACTAAACTAAACTAAACTACTCCACTTTTTGGTTTGACTTTATTACATAGAAAAACCATGTAACACACTTCGATTATTTTATCTGACTAGGTGGCTTTGATTGATGACGACCTATAGCAAGGGTTAGTAATTAAAGAGAGACTTCTTTAATGAATGAAAGTGACATGGTGACTTCATAGGTTGAAAACCAAGCATGCTCTAGTGAGTATAAGGATTAATTTGGAAAATGATAGGTAAACAACCCTACCCTTTTATTTTATATTATATAGGGATTGACTATGTCTTATTGACCCAAGTCATCTTAATTGACTATGTCTAATTGACAACTTAGTAACTGAGTTGGAAAATGATATTGTTTTGATTATTGTAAATATAAATAGATCTTATGAATTGAAAAGTACATATAAAATAGTTATGTGAAGTGTTATGATTTTATTTAAAAGTGATTAAATGTGAAAATTATTGTAGAGTATAGGTCATGGAAAAAGGTAGTAGCGATGATAACAATAATGATAAAGATATAATATTTTTTAATTCAAATATGTGTAGGGAGAGCACAAAATAACAAGTTGAAGCCTCATATAACTAGGAAATTAAATTCATTAATAACGAAGGAAAAATATGTTCTAACGACTAATATTCTTAGAACACAATCATATGGTCATCAAATTTATCTGTCGTTTCGACAATATAACATAAAAATAATTTAAAGATGAAAATATTTATTTTACTTTCATAAATACTAAATTTAGCTAGAAAACTATTTTCAATACATTTTGTTTATTATGTATGACATGTATAACATAAATTCATTTGGAGTTCATTAGTGTTAAGAGTTTTTTTTTTTTTTTTTTAATAATTGAAACCATGTGTTTACACGAATTAGGTGTACAAAATACTTCTTCGGCTTAGTGCCAAGGACTGAGGGTATCTATTCTGCGAAATTCGCTCGGGACATGATCTCGGCCTCATCACTTTTTTGTATCTCTTAGGATTTGTACCTTGGTAGATGGCTAGGCAATACCTTTTACACCATCATCCTCACCGTTGGACTACAACCCACTTGAGAGATTAATAGATCCCTTGAGCCAACAAGTACATATAAAGTGGTTGTGTGAAGTGTTGTGATTTTATTTAAAAATGATTAAATGTGGGAATTGTTGTCAAGACATAGGTCATGAAGGAAGGCAACACTAATGATAATAATAATGACAAAGATATGGAGTTTTTTTTATTCAGATATTTGCAAGGAGAGCACAAAACAAGTTGAAGCCTCATATAACTAGGAAATTAAATTCATTAATAACGAAGGAAAAATATGCTCCAACAACTAATATTCTTAGAACACAATCATATGGTCATCAAATTTACTCGTCGTTTCAACAATATAACATTAAAATAATTTAAAGATGAAAATATTCTTTTTTCCTTTCATATTTACTAAATTTAGCTAGAATGTTATTTTAGATGTACTTTGTTTATTATGTATGACATGTATAATAGAAATTTATGTAAATATAATATAAATTACTCATGCTACCTAATTAAATAAGAAAAAACATGATATATAATATTTCAAGTGTAGATAGCACAATTCTTAGGTATTCGAATGTGGAGAATTTTTTTAATAGAGTTCAATTTAAATCATGAATGGGAGAACTTGGAAAATTTGAACTTATGATGCAAATCAAATAAATACAAACCTTGAATAAAATTAATGAATGACATATAACACATGAAGATGAGAAACTTTGTAATATAAGGAATATTGAAAAAGACAATCACATTTAATCAATTCAAGTTGTTTATGTATAGGTGGACATTGCAAGAAAACAAAGTACAAATAATCAAAACATCATTACAAAATCATAATTATTAATCCAATATTATAATATACTATATATAATATTATAACATGTTAGCAGTATTCTTATTATATATTTATAATTATTAGTTAATTTTGTGCAAAAAATAATAAAAATATAAATAAATATTATAATATATAATAATACTAATTTAATATTTGTATAATATGTTATACATAATATATTATATCATAGAGTAATATATTGTATATTATTATATTTTTTAATATATATTATATAATATTTATTATACTATATATTATGATTTCATAATTTTATTTATAGTATTGTTTATGAAATTAAATTTATGTGTAGTTTAATACAATATTATTACACATGTATAGTGTATTATTGTATGTAGATTATATTAATATATATTATAATAAAAAAATTAAAAAAGAAAGATTTGATTAAAAGAGGTAGGACATGATTAATATGAGAGCTTTAAGGCAAGACAAGGTTTTGAGGGAGTAGGGCTTGTAATTTTTTGATGATGAATCATATATAGTTATTTGAAGTGCGTCAGCAAAAATTGCCCACATAGTTGTTTTTTAGAAATCTATTACTCGTGATTAATATTTTTAATGAAAGTACATTATTAAGAGGAAAATGAGTTAATATTAATATGTCAGTTGATAGTTAGAAGGAAGACAAGTTGAAGGTAGTGGTTAACATGTAGCACAATGGTTGTCAAGTGGTGGTAGACATGGAAATTACAAACACAATTGCACTTCTTACTAATACATTTCCAATGCTCTGTATTTTTAGAGCTTCAATTAATCTTTATGTGCAAACATAGTTGAATTTTGGGATCTATTTGTTGATGTTGAAGTATTTGTGTATCTTTATAAAATATGTGGGTATTTCTCTTGAACCCCTCAAGAAAAACATTGTTAGTATAGGTTTTTCACCTTACTTAGGTTTTTACTACACTTGTATTATTCACTTTGCTTAGGTAGATATTTGGTTATTTATGATGATTTATGAGGTCATTTAGTTACACATACACATATGTAAATTATGATCAAATGGGTTGGTAAGAATGCCTTGTCATTCACCAAACAACATTGACTTATCTCTAGCACATGGGTTTACTATTTATTTAGTATTTGACATGTGTTCACATTGTCAAATAGATGTGGCTTCATACCTCTTCTCAGCCTATTTAATGGCTTGTTTTCCTTTGTATTTAGTGAGGTGTGAGAGCTATTAATCTTGTGTGAATTAATAGAAGTTTGGGTTTTGCTCCTATCTCTTGTCTTGTGTAATATTCTTACTTTGTAATTTCATCTTACTTTAGCTTTATTGTGGTGTGCACCAACTTTATCTCATAAGATCATTCGACCATTGCATTTGCATTATCTGGAATGGGATCAAAGTCCAATATGGTATCAAAGCCAACCCGACAAACATTTGTCTAGTTTTTCTTTGTTGTTAAGCTTTCATTTGAAATATAGAATTTATTTTCTTGTATTATAAGGCAATTTTTTTGAGGGTTTGAAAAAAATTCTGGGAGCTTTAAAAATCTCAGGATTTGTTCGAAAAAATCATAGGGGTCCTTTTTTGGGCTAAAATCTCTCATTGAAGTAATCATCCTTGGTGGAAGTATTGTGTGTGCAGTATAAAGGAGACTCAGTTCTTCATCATACTATGGCCCTCAACCTAAGTAGGTATTGGTTTTGTTGTAATTAGGCCTCTTTCTTCCTGAGTTTGAATCTTTGGTTGCATTTTTTGACTCTCTACCTATGTTGTTTTAATCTCAGCTTGAATTCCATGGCTTCTCATGACCTACAAGACATCCTTGTTATTTTTGACAAAGTTTCAGACCCTTGTTGGATCTTGGCAACCTCATTTGGACTTGCATGAAAGTTTCACAGGCTACCTAGACCTTGAAGCCCCTTCACAAACCTCTACTCACCATCAGATCACGTCATCTATAATCTACCTGCATTCAGCCATCACATTACTTGGAAGGAAAGAGCTTTGTCAACTTGGACATCGTCCCTCATCCCCCATAGACTTGCTTGTCATCCCATGGCCTCCCTGGACTTGCTAATCTTCTTCTCCACCCTTCTCATATGTCGCCCTCCTAGTAAATATCCCTTGGACAGAAAACTAGAGTATTTGGCAATTCATGGTATTAAGTAATTAATAGGTGGTTTTGCTTATTGTGGGTGTTTCCTTTAAAAAAAATAGCTTGCCTTTTTAAAAAAAAAAGAAAATAAAATCATTTCCATGCATCTATGTTATTAGGTGTTTTTTTATAAATATAAAAGGGTAAAGCTTTAAAAGGCGGGGTTTGTGAGAAATGGTGAGAAAGCATTTTGGGATTAATTCTTTTTAAAAATTTTTTTGTCAAAACAATATATTAGTGTGAAAAATGGGTGGGGCAGGGAGAGGGGGGATAGGTGGTCAATAACTCATGAGTTATTTTTTTATTATTTTTAAATAAATACCAAAAATTATAAATGTTTTTAATTATTTTTCATATAAAAACAATATTGTAACGTGAGAATTTAAAGACAAGAAGTTGTTTTACTCTTAATATTTTTGCATGATGAAGACTGGAGGGTGAGATCTTGTTTGGCAGGTGGACAAACTCCCTCACATTAAAAATATTAGTTTTCTCTCTATTGTTCATTATTTATACTTGCCTTTTTTGGACGCATTATCGACAGAGCCCAATGTCCTCACCCTATTTGAAAAAAATTATCTTTTTAACTTGCACTAATTACTCTAAACGCACTATCGGTTGTGTCCAACATCCTTTGAGTGTGCATTTGCAACATTTGGGGGTATTTTTTGTTGATAGTTTAGGGGGGTGTACTTTTTCTATGTCATTCCTTCATTTTTGCTTGCAATTTCATTTCTACAACAACTATAAACTTGCATTACTACAACTCATTTCTACACTAATGGATTCAAGCTCAATCAACCCACTAACTCCCTTTAATTGTCATGAATAGAAAATTAAGATAACAATCATTCTAATTGGTTTTGTATAGGATAACCATGGGTGATGAAACTAAACCTAACATAGATGCAAAGATAGTTAAGTGGTATAACCATAGTGATGAAGCCTGTGAGCTATTATGTCTTTTTGTAGCACTAGATCTCCTATTTCGCTTAGAGCTTGCCAAATCACCCCATGGTGTATGGCCATTCTATAAAAGTTATTTGGGGAGTAAGATGTGATGAGAAGTCATGAGCTTGAGAATGAAATAATTAGTCTAAGTCTTTGTAACTCTGACACCCTTCGAAAAAAATTCACTAAGTTCAAGTCCTTAAGATTTCAATTGAAAGAATGTGGGATAAAGAAAGCAGATGACCAACTTGTTCTTTTTACACTCTCTAAACTAGATCCTGACTATTTAGTATTTGTCTCTACTTTCCATGCCACTAAAAATGCTTTGGGAATTGTATGGAAAATGCCCTCTTTAGATGATTTCATTGCCAACTTAACCAGGGATCAAAACAATTTGATCATATGGGCACATTGAAGTCCACAAAACCTTAATCCCTAATTGTTGGGAATGGAAAAGCAATGACTTCAAACAAAGAGAAGAAAGAATCAACCTCTACCAAAACCAACACTGAAGCCTCCTCTTCCAATGACAAACCTAAGAAAGAGAAGGTTAAGTGTGCCTATTGTAAGAAAAATGAGCATGATGAACATAAGTGCATGAAGAAGCAAATAGATCACCTAACTCATCTCTTAAAAAATAACAACATAGGTGTTCCTGAGTCCATCAAGCAAAATTCATCTACCCAAGATTCCACTAAGGCAAAGGGGAAGGGGAAAGAGATAGAAAAGGGCAACACTCTTATAGTAATTGTAGCTTCAACATGTTCATGGGTCACTAACTCGGGTGCTTATCACCATATGGGCTCTTCATTAGTTGAGTTTTCTTCTTTAAAGCCTTGTATCACACCGTCTATCAGTTTGGATGATGACACTTTTGTACCAGTTTTAGGGAGAGGGTCTATTAAGATAGGAGGAACATTCAATAATGTTCTAAGGTTTCATTCTCTTTCAACCAATCTCCTATCCATGTATCAAATCACTTGTATCAACAAAGGCATGGGGGTTGAGTTTCTACCAGATTTAGTTATCATCAGGGAGTTTCATAGTGAATCTATAATAGCAGTGGGTAGGGCAGATCACCAAGCCAAGTTATACACCTTCTCACATTTTGCATCTGATTCTTCTTTGACTGCATTGCTGACTCATTCAAATGGATTTATAAAATTATGACATGATTAGTTTGGCCACCTTAATTACCACTACCTTGTGTAACTTAGAAAAAATGACATGGTTATAGGCTTTCCTTGAGTCCAATTTTCTAATGGACTTTGTGAGGGTTTCTCTCTTGGAAAGCATCCCAAAGCAAAATTTAACAAAGGCAAAGCTAGGAGGGATTCATAAACATTAGAGGTAGTTCACAGTGATGTATATGGGCCTTTTTCCAATCTATATTTTACAAGGTCTAAGTATATTCTCACTTTCATTGATGATTTCTCGAGATATACATCGGTCTACTTTCTTAAGCAAAAGTCTAAAGTGTTTGAATATTTTCAAGACTTCAAGGCACTTGTTGAGAAACAATCTGATAAATTCATCAAGGTTATTCAAACTAACAATGGAGGTGAATATATCAACAATAGATTTGAGTAGTTTTTCACCACATAGGGGATTGATTTGTAGTAGACAGTTACTTACAGTCCTTAACACAATGGAGTTGTAGAATGCAAGAATAGATCCTTGAAAGAGATGGTTAGTTGTATGATTCACTCTAAGTCCTTATGACCTCATTATTGGGATAAAGACATTAATTATGTTTTTTATATTCATAATAGGTTTCTTCACAAAGATTTGAAAGGCATAACTCCCTTTAAAGCTTAGCATGGAAGGAAACCTGATGTTGAGCACCTTAGGCTTTTTGGATCTCTAGTTATGGCATGTATACTGAAGAGGAAATGCAAAGCTATGGAAATTCATCTAAGCCTTGCATCTTTGTAAGTTATCTAGATGGTGTCAAGGGGTATTACCTTCTAAATCTGACCACCCATGAGTTATTCATATAGAGAAGTTTTCAACTTAAAGAGAGTCCCAAAGAATCAACAATTGACACTTCTTCTCTTTCATTGTATTCACTTAGACTTGATTATTATTATTCTAACTCAAATCACCCAGAGCAGGTTCATGAGTCATGATCTTCCTCTTATTCCAGTTCTAATAGTAAGGATAGTGATGAGGAGTCTTCTACATCCACCTCTAGTAATGTTTTAGAGGATGAGAAGTCAACACCTAAATCACCCACTTCCAGGCCTCTTTGGGGCAGGTAGACACTTTAGAGTGTAGGCACTTAGGTAGGGGATCTAGGAGATGACAAATGTACTCAAAAAAATTCTTTGAGAGGTCCACATGATTTATTTGCTTATGTTTTGAATCCATAGATATTATAAGAGGCTTCAAGCATACTTGAGTGGGATAGTGCTATGCAAGAATATTATTCTTCCTTGATCAAAAATCACATTTGGGATTTGCCTTCACTTCCTAAAGGAAGGAAGATGATTAAATGTAGGAGGATATATCAGACCAAGTTTGTAGTAGATGGATCAATTGATAAGTACAAGGCACAATTGGTCATCAAGGGTTTTCTCATAGGTAGTAATTGTTGATTACTCAGAGACCTTTACATATATTGTAAATATTACTTCCATCTGACTCACACTAGTTATAGTCATATCACATGGTTGGGATGTGCATCAGATGGATATGAAGAGTGCCTTTCTTCATAGAGATTTTGAGGAGGAGATCTACATAGAGCAGCGACATGGGTTTGTTCAGGATTCATCCTTAGTTTACAGACTTAGGAAATCCATCTATGGCCTCAAATAGGCCCCTCAAGCTTGGTAGGCCAAAATGGATTCCTTCCTCCTTACTTCAGGTTTCACCAACTGTCATTCAGACCCAAATGTATACTTCTTATTTCAAGATGATTCTTTACTCATATTGGTCTTCTATGTTGATGATATTTTGATCATCGAGAGTTCCTCATCATCCATTATAGTGGTGAAACATATCTACATGATAGATTTAACATGACAGACTTGGGTGTTATGCACTACTTCCTCAACATCGATATTTCATAGTCTAATTCAAGGATTTCATAAGTACATAGCCCAAGTATACTCTTGATATTTTGGCTTAGTTTCCCATCATTGATTATAAGCCATCCTAACTCCCTTTTTATTAAGATTCAAGCTTGAGGCTGACTATTCTACACCTTTGGTTGATGCCACTCAGTATCCATAGCTTGTTGGTAGCCTCATCTATTTGACTCATACTAGGCCTAATATTTCATATGCAGTGAGACTTCTCTTTAGATTCATGTAAGAACCCCATGACCTGTATTGGAAATTAATTAAAAGGATATTTCACTACATCCAATATTCTTATAGATTCAAGATTCAATACAGATTTGGCATAGAGGTCAACTTGGTTGGTTTTACAGATTTAGATTAGGTTGGGGATACTCAAAATCACAAGTCCACTTCAAGTTATAGTTTTTCCTAGGATTCTAGTCCTATAAGTTGGTCTAGCAAGAAGCAAAATGCTATTTCTATATCATCCACTGAGGTATAGTATACGGGAGTTTTTAACGTAGCTACTAAGGTTATTTAACTTTAGGGGATTCTATATGAGTTTATAATTTCTATCAGATAACCCACCATCATCTATTATGACAACCATAGTACTATATAGATATTCAAGAATCTGATTCAACAACAATGGACCAAACACATTGAGATTCACATGCATTTTATCCAAGAGCTTATTCATGATCAAGTCATTTACTAGAGTTTTTTCCAATCTTCAGAGTAGGTTATAGGTATACCTAACTGGGATAGTGTTATGCAGGAAGAATATTCTTCCTTGATCAAAAATCACATTTGGGATTTGCCTTCACTTCCTAAAGGAAGGAAGATGATTTTATTTAGGAGGATATATCAGACCAAGTTTATAGCAGATGGGTCAGTTGATAAGTACAAGGCACAATTGGTCACCAAGGGTTTTTCATAGGTAGTCGACATTGATTACTCAAAGACCTTTGCACCTATTGTAAATATTACTTCCATATGACTCACACTAGTTATAGTCGCATCACATGATTGGGATGTGCATCAGATGGATGTGAAGAGTGCCTTTATTCACAGAGACTTTGAGGAAGAGATCTACATGTGATAACCACATGGGTTTATTCAAGATTCATCTTTAGTTTACAGACTTAGGAAATCCATCTATGGCCTCAAATAGGCCTCTCAAGATTGGTAGGCTAAAATGGATTCCTTCCTCCTTACTTTAGGTTTCACCAAGTGTCATTCAGACCCAAATGTATACTTCTTACTTCAAGATGATTCTTTACTTATATTGGTCCTCTATGGTGATGATCTTTTGATCGTCAGGAGTTCCTCATCATCTATTGTAGCGGTGAAACATATCTACAGGATAGATTTGACATGATAGACTTGGGTATTTTGCACTACTTCTTTGGCATCAATATTTCATAATCTGATTCAAGGATTTCACTTACACAACCCAAGTATGCTCTTAATATTTTGGTTCAGTTTCACATCGCTAATTATAAGCCATCTTCAACTCCCTTTCTATTAGGAGTCAAGATTGAGGCTGACTGTTATACATTGTAGACACCACAAATGTGTCTGCACCTTGGTTCTCCCCCCTTGTCCACCTCAAACCCATATCCTAACCTTTGGCCTTAGTCCCCTCCACTCATTTGATTAAAATAACTTAAATATTTCAATTAAGTGGCCCCCTTTCCACCTCACCCTTGCCACCTTGGATCCCTCCACCTCCCTCCTAGCCTTTATTATGCCAAATCTTCTCATTATCTTCCTCCCGCGCCCATTTAAGCATCCTCATGACCGTTCTTCCCACAATCCCTCGCCCGGCGGCGTGCAAGAACGGGCAGAGGCTATTTTTAGTCTCTACCCCCATTCTGCCACTGCCGACGTCGGTGACCCTTCGGCCGATGTCGGCGATCCTGCCGGCGTCGGTAGCCTTCAAGACTCCTTTCTGCATCCATTCCAGCGCCTGGCCCCTTGAGCTCGCAAACTGAATTCTCTTGGCGTTTTGGCATTCGTTTCTTCTCCCTCTGGACCTCGTGCAATAGCAACAATAGGTGCAGGGATTCTTGAGCAGAGATTTCCTCTTGCAAAGTCTTCTTTGGTCTCAACAACAGCTCTCCCACTCTTCATTCAGCAAGCTAAAAAGGTAAGCACAGTCTGTTATTTCATTTCATTTCTTTTCTTTAGTGTTCAGTTGTTTAGTATTTGCTGTCTCCCACTCCCTCTGTCCTACCCCCTGAGAGGCTGAAAAGCCTTCTCAGGCCCTGTCCTCTGTCCATCTCCCTTTCACCTGTCATCCTTTCAGTACAATCCCGGACAACTCCCTCATCCCTCCTGCCAACAAAGACCCTGTATAGGGCACCTAATCAGAACCAGACCATTCCCCAGTCCATTCAAAGTCATCCCTGAACTCTGTCTCGAACCTGTTCACAACCCAAACCTGTCCACAGTCCAGAAACCCGACCTGACCTGACTATAGGCCACTGCCCCGACCGACGCCGGTTACTTCCTCGATCGACGTCGGCAGGATAACCGAAGTCGGCAGACCATACAACCGACGCCGACAACATTCCCGACCTCGGTGACTGTTATCAGCCCGACAGCTCCATTCAGGTAACCATTGGTCTTTTCTTTCCTTTTTAATTTGTTTATCACTTATGTATTCTGGCATTCTGTATTTCCTTAGTCTTTTATCTGTCTGTTATCAGTGGGTTGACCTCCCTTGAGGAAGTTTTCACACTTCCGGGAACAAGCTTTCGCTTGGCAACCCACTGCCTATCCATCTAACATTTTCTTGTCCAAGTTTCTTTTTCCTTGCAGGTGTCATTCCTCCATAGCCAAAGAGGGGTGCCCACAAACGTCTGGATTACGGTGCACAATCATTATCCAGGTACTTCCAGCCTTGTCCATTTCTTTAGTTTCTTTATTCATCTTTTGAATGTAGAAAGCGAATTAGCGATAGAAACATTTTGGCACGCCCGGTGGGACCTTAGGTTCTTCGGGTTCCTCTTCCTTTCATTCATTTAGGTGCATTTAGGCTCCTTCCTTCTTGTCTCTTTCTTCTATTCCAAATGACACTATAAGCAGGACTAAAACGAATCTTTCTTCCTTGCATTTCTAGACTAGTCTAAACATCATACTCTCAAACCCTTTCTCAAGCTTGTCTTCATCCAAACTTCATGTTTTCGACTTGAGCTTAAAAACATACTGCATTGCATTTCTGCTTGTGCTTGCATTAGTCTTCACCTAGTAATTAGTAAAACACATATTGAATAAATCGTAGACACTTGATGTTACACTACCAAACCACATGCACTAAAATGAACATAAAACTTACTTGAGACAAGGCCCGACTGGGATTTCATCCTCCAGCAGATACCTTACCCATCTCGGTGACCCTACTTGGATTTCATCACCAAGGGGGAAGCCCACTCCGTTCTCTGGCGGAGGATAAACTCTAGGCGAGGTATATCTTGGCTAAGCGAGACCCGCTAACCATTGGAATCGTGAAGTGAGGGGAGCTTGCTCCTTAGCACCAGGCCACGTACCAGACCTAACACAGATTTTTGAGCACCTAAAACAAGACCCGAAACCAGCTCTAGATTGCCTCTTCTAGGACCCTTCTTGCAGCCAATCTCCCCAAACATTCATCTAAGGCATAAGCCACAAGATTCTAAGGTTAATTCCTAGGATTTATCGCTTAGGCTTGTCTGTCTCTCTCAGTTCTTCTCTTCTCATCTGTTTGTTTGAGTGAGTGAGGACGCTTTCTTCATTGTTTTTCCAAGAATCTTAAAATCTTTTGGTTCTCTGGAAAACACAGTCACCAGCATCGGTTCTTCCACCGACATCGGCTTTCCTCTCTTACCGGCATCAGTTATCTGACCGACGTCGGCCATATTTCTTACTGACATCGATTTCTCAACCGACATCAGTCTCTGTCACTGTCCTTTTTTTTTCAAAACCAGCAGCCTAAACCCTGTCCCTTCTCTGTCAAAAACTCCATCCTGGTTTTCTGAAACAGAAAAACACAGTTTCTGAAACCTGAACCCTCTTTGCCTTGCATGGTTTTGACTCGTAGCCAAGCCAAGGCTCTTGTCAACCACGCTAGCCGTCAACCACTTCCGTCTACCCCGTTCGTGACCAAGCCTACAATGGAGTTCAACTCGGAGACCGAAAGAACTCCTATTCGTCCAACCCCGCCGCAGACTCCTATTGTCCAAGAAGGGGACCAAGACTTCGAACGATTCTTGGACCTCAACGTCAAGGCCTTGCAACACTATCTCGCGCATAGCCGAACGCGAGACTCCTTGGGCAATCCAATCTATGGAATGCCAACCTCTCTTGCCGCGACTACGGTTGTATCGACGGCATTCGTAGTTCAACCCTTGGACACTCAAGCCATAGCTTCGACCACTGACCAGACTTTGACCAATCCTCTAGTGTGGCCTCTCCCTCTATCTTTGGGCCCACTTCCACCGGGGTTTCGGCCCCCTATCAACATCAACCCGCTCAACCGCTATCCACTCCTTTTTAAAACCTTGTCGTCTCTATTCCGCCTACCCTGGCCCCTATCAACACCAGGGTGGCTTCCTATCCCTTGGCCCCTGTTACCACAATCCAACCTCTCGTGGCAACATCGGGCCTAGCTATGCCTTCTACCCAACCACCTTTAGCCTCTTCTTCTATCCCTACGACTAGTTATCCCTACGTTGCACCTTTACAGGGACAACCAACTACGTCGTATGCCTCCCCTAGCCTCTTCCAAGCGCCCTACAACTTAAGGGGCGCGCCACCCGTCAATCCGTCGACAGATATCATCAAAATGCTGATGGACAAGATGACCAGTCTAGAGACCTTTGTTTTTGGCTCACGCAACGCTCTCTCATACGAGTAGATCTGCAACGAGCCCATTCATCCTTCTGTCCCAATCAGGCCATATCCTAGCCAGTGGGAGCTTCTGAAGTTTTCTCGCTTTCAAAGCAAGGAAGACCCACAACAACACTTGTGGGCATTCAGACATGCCTGTTACCTCATTGCCCATGACGATGCATTGCTCTTACGCACGTTTCCTATGTCTCTCTCGGGTGCTGCGCTTGACTGGTACAGCTCCCTTCCCAGCCATTCCCTCTTCTCATTCACATAATTGGCCCAGCTCTTCCTCGATCACTTCTCCATCAACATCACCAAGAAGGTCTCGATCACGGACCTCTATTCTATCCGGCAATTCGAGGACGAGTCCATAGCCGACTTCGTTGCTCGATGGAGAGGCCTCATCAATCAACTCTCCTTTTCCTTACCCCAGGCCGAGCTTATTGAACTCTTCTCCCAAGCCTGTGCCAGACATATTTCTTCCACCCTGAGGGTTCAAACCTTCCACACCTTCGACGAAGCCTTCATGATGGCCCACAAACTTGAGTTGCGTGCCATCGAGGAGAATAAAGTCAAGTTACGGAGCAAGAATCCCAGCTCTAAGACCAATGACTCTTCTTCTGCTAAGCCATCATCATCCAATTCTAAATCCAAGGCTTCAGCTAATGCTGTGGTGGTTAGACCTTCATCTTCTTCAACCAATCAGCCTGAGCCATCCACATCTCAGAGCGCCACTCGCCAATTCCAGCAGAGATACGTACAATGACGGTATACTCCTCTCAGAGAATCATACGCGTCTGTGCTAGAAAAGCTTGTTAAGCAGGGGGTCCTCAATCTCCCTCAAGCCCGACCTCCTCCAAAATTTGATCCCTCACACGCCATCCCTGCGTGGTATAGGGAACAAGACTTCTGCAGCTTCCACCGTGTTAAGGGACATGACACGGAAAACTACAAAACTTTTAAGAACATAATCCAAGACATGCTTGAAAAGGGGGACCTCATCTTAGATAATCCCAATGCACCCCCTAATCAGGCCATTGACATCTTCAAACAGCCATTCCCTAATCATCCACCAACCCAGAACAATGTCCAAACTTTAATTGACGACAATCATGAACACAACATTCGAACAGTCAATACGGTCTCGCCTTTCGTCCCCAATCAACCTCAAGAGGTTAGTCCATCAATCAGTCCATCACATGTGGACGAACTTCTTTCCCCGGCTAGTTATCCATCGACCTCACTCATCTTGGAGGATGCCTCAGCTTTACCAACACCACCGGTCTCGCCATCCTCCTTTCTGCTACCTATGGAGGACCCGACCCTTCCTACTCCTCAACCGCAAGTGGAGGGCACTATCATCCTTGCCCTTTACCCGCTTGAAGAGCCTTGCTTTCCGGATTCTTCTCCACCCAGGGAAGAACCTGTCTCCCCTTCGTCTCCATCTAAATCTATCCTGTCTTCGCCATACCATGCCTCTAAGACTGCTACACCCATCTCATCTTCAACCCCGCAACCATCAACATCTTCTTCTCAGCCATTTTCCTGATTAGTGGAGAAAATCGAACTTATCCCTCCAAGGAAAGTGACGCCTCAGGTGTTGTGGGACCGTCTTAAAGCCCTTCAACATACCCGTACCCTCTCATCACATGCTGCTAATCTTCCCAAGGCAGAATCTCTTCAAACTCTTGATAAAGACCAGACTCTCAAACCTCAACCAAACCCGTCAAAACCGAAACCTGCATCTCCCTCGTCTAAGCCTATCGAGTCACTTGGCGTTCGTCCTATCTCCACCCTCACTCACCCACAAGTGAAGGTGGACCTAGACCAGACCTTGACCAGTAGTAGTCTTCCAACCAAGTCAAAGAAGACTGCCAGACCGCCAAAGCGAACGCCTCCTTCCCCGTCACCATTGCCATCCATTTTGGGCCCCCATCCTTCGACCCTAGCTAGAATCCTTCCCACTCCGGCCTCCAATCAAAACTCGTTGCCTCCTTTGCTTCCTCTACCTACCTCCAGCCGTCCCTCTCCCAAAAAGGTGGTACCAATCACCAAGAAAGTGTCGTCTTCGCCTGTCACTGCACCATCAACCCATAAGGTGGTACGGAAACCTCTTCCAACTTCGCCTAAGCAAAAGTCACCGGCCGCGCACATATCAACTAGCACGGACCCTCTAGTGGGCTCATACTTGTTAATATTGCGCCGACTTCTGCAGACTTCCAACATAACCCTTCCACCCATCAAGCCTTTCCAACCTCTCGGGTCCAAGCCCTCCTAGTTCGATGACATGAAAATTTGCTTATATCATCATACACCAGGACACGATACTGAGACTTGTTGTGCCCTCAAGGCCGTTATCCGCCGCTATATGGAGACGGACACTCTTCTCCTTGAGGACACTCTTGACCAGACCCTGACTCCTTCCCATCCAACGTCTTCAACCACGTCAACATCTCACCAGCAAGACATGACCCCTTCTTCACCTCCCATTTTCTAAATCAATGCTATCCATATAACCACTAGGTCGCAAAAGGACAAGGCGAAATAAAAAGCTACCATTCCTTGGACCTATCCCTTCGTCAAGCCACCTCTTGCACCCAAGCCTAAAATTTCTATCCTTGGCGCGTCCCAGCCTTCTTCGTCTTCTTCTTCTGGGCCAATTCACGACTCCATGCTGAAGCAACTTCACCAGACGCCTGTAAAGATGTCTCTTTATGACCTTATCCAAACCTCGCCTCAGCACTGTCAAGCCCTCATCCAAGCCTTGCAGGCAACGGAGGTCCAACCTGAGGACCCCCAACCACTCGCTGCCCTCGTCCATTCTTTATCTCCTGTCGCCTCCATCACATTTAGCGATTATGAGATTCCCACATCTAACACGGAAGATCAGGACGCCGCCCTCTTCATCACTGCCTATGTTGATTGAACACGCATTAAACGCATTATGATCGACGACGGCGCTAGCATCAACATAATCTCTACCCATGCCTTTGATCAGTTGGCTCTTCCCAAGAATTGCGTCTCCAAAACTGACGCGATCTTACGCTCTTTCAACGACACCACCACCACGACCATTGGCACAGTCATCCTTCACATTCGCATTGGTCCACGCACAGTCCCGGAGCTCTTCTATATCATCGAAGGAGAGTTTCAATACAATATTCTAATAGGTCGACCTTGGATCTGTGCCATGGCCTGTGTCCCCTCTACCCTGCACCGTTGTGTGAAGTTTGAGCATGACGGGCAAGTCCACACCATTCCCGCTGACCCTTCACCCTTCAAGACTTGCAACACAACTTACCATCCCAACGATGTCCTCATTCCCATCAAGCCGTCGACTCCGACACCGCCTCCATCTGCGGAAGCTTCGACCAGTTTGCAATCAGCAGTCGCCCTCACCCCTCCTCTTCAAGCGCCGACCAAAGACCCCATGGAAGACATCTTCCAACGACTATCACTTGGGGAATATCGCTTGTTGGCCCTAGACATGTTCCAAACTCCGTAAGAGTATGGACGCCTTCATCTCAGTCCCAATTACGACCATCGGATCGGGATGGTCGTGCCTTATGGTCCTCCTCACCTCCAAACCAACTTTGTCTATGGGGGGCTCAATCAAGCTCCTACCAACGACAATTCCCTCTCTTCACCCCAACCTTTCACATCAGATTTCTCATTTCTTGGCAACCCCGCCTTCGCACACACTTACCTTTACAGGTGTGCATGGAAGGGTTTTGGTTTTGGACGTTATGAGCAGGGCTCCCATCAGCCCATCGAGCCGCTCAATGATGACGATGCCAAGAAACGGTATGGCCTGGGATATCATGACCCCACTTAGGCTCCTTCTGACCTTTGTCCCGAGCCAACAATTGACCAATCTCCTCCAAACTCACCCATTTCTCCTTCGTCACCTACGGAGTCGGTGGTTTCCATCCCTCCTAGTTTTTTTTTTCATAAACACCTTCCGCCTGGAACCCCTGACCTATCAGCTCAATGGGGTGTCCAGATCTCTCCCTCTCATCTTTCCTAACATGATAGAGAATGAGTCGGCAACCATTCACACTGTCCACTACATTGACGATGATGCCATCCTTTCCTACATGGGTGCCGATGACTCTTTCATCCAGCGTTCCCTCCCTTCCGAGACCCAGGTTATGTTAAATGAATCAACCATTGACATCAACCTACCTTCTTCCGATGTTCCTCACGTCTTAAAGATTGGCCAATCTTTAGACGCTCAAGAGCAGCTTGACTATACCCAGTTCCTTTCCGACCATAGCAAGGCCTTTACCTGGACTTACAGCAACATGCCTGGCATCGACCCCACCATTGCTACCCATAACATTGTCACCAAACCAGAGGCTCAACCTGTTAGGTAAAAGCTTTGAAAGATGCATCCTCGCGTTGCGCTCCTTGTCAAAGAGGAGCTTCAGCGCCTTCTTTCTGTCTCCTTCATCTAGCCCATCGATTATCCACAGTGGGTCTCTAACATCGTCCCAGTTACTAAAGCAACTGGGGGGATTCGGATCTGCACGAACTATCGCGACCTTAACCTAGCCTGTCCCAAAGACGACTTTCCTCTTCCTAACATTGACTAGCTTGTTGATCTCACGGTCGGCCATGAGATGCTATCTCTCATGGACGGTTTTTCAGGATACAATCAAATCCTGATCGCACCAAAAGATCAGCACAAGACTACCTTTATCACCCCATGGGGGACTTTCTACTATCGTGTCATGCCTTTCGGCTTGAAAAACACTGGTGCCACATATCAGCGCGCCATGACCTACATTTTCCACGATCTCCTCCATAAAATCATGGAGGACTATGTGGACGACCTTCTCGGCAAGTCCAAGCTTCACCGCGACCACTTGACCATTCTCAAAATCATCTTCTCTCGCCTTCTTCAATATAATGTTCGCCTTAACCCCAAGAAATGTGTCTTTGGGGTCCTCTCAGGCAGGCTTCTCGGCTTCATCGTTTCCTTCCGTGGCATCGAGATAGATCCCGCTAAGATCCGTGCTATCTTCGAAATGCCACCCCCGACCAATCTCAAGCAGCTTCGCAGTCTACAAGGGAAGCTCCAGTCCATCCGCCATTTCATCTCGCAGCTTTCAGACCGCTGCCAACCTTTTCATCATCTCCTTAAGAAGGACGTCTCCTTTAAATGGGATGAGGACTGTCAAGAGGCTTTTGAAGCCCTCAAAAGCTATCTGGTCTCTCCACCAGTCCTCATTCCACCTAAAGACGACCAACCCTTCTACCTTTATATCTCTGCCACCAACCATTTGTTAGGTGCCATGATCGCGCACCGAGACGAGCATCATCGTGAGCAAGCGGTTTACTACATCAGCCGAACACTAGTCGACTATGAAACTCGGTATACTCATACCGAGAAACTCTGTTTGGCATTAGTCTTTTCCGCTACCAAGCTCCGCCACTATCTTCTCAACCACAAAACTTTTGTCGTCACTCACACCGACCCTCTCAAGTATATGCACTCCAAGCCATATCAGAATCAACGTATGGCTCGGTGGCTCATGTTGCTCGCTGAGTTTGACCTCGAATTCATCCAGCAGAAATCTATCAAGGGGCAAACCATCGCTGACCAACTGGCAGATGCCCCTCTTCCCGACAACCAACCTTCACAATGTGAGTTCCCTGACGAATCTATCGCCACACTTTCCACCGATGACACTGTCTACCAAATGACCATGTTCTTTGACGGCTCCAAATGTCAACTCGGTGGGGGTGCGGGGGTCGTCCTCATCCCACTTGAAGGGGAGCCCATGCCTCATTCTTTCAAGCTTGACTTTGATTGTACCAATAATATGGCCGAATACGAGGCCTTAATTTTGGGACTTCAGACTGCCCTTTCCCTCCACATCAAGTCTATCAACATCTTCGGCGACTCGCAGCTCGTCGTCAATCAAGTTAACGGTTCATACCTCTATAAAAATGAAGTTTTGCAGAGGTATAAAAATCGTGCTGACCTTCTTTTAGCATCTTTCGACCATTATCTCTTGCAGACTGTTCCACGCTCTACGAACAAGTTTGCTGACACCATGGCTTCTCTTGCTTCGCATATCCCGTCTTCATCATCGTCATCTCGACTTTTTGTCACGGTGCATCGTGTACCCTTGCCTTCATACATCTCCCCTCACATCGACCATATCAACACTGTCAATTCTATCCCACAAGATGACTGGTATAAGCAACTAGTGGACTACTTGTCTCTTTTTGTCACTCCTCCCAACCTCTCTAGCAATGCGCGGCGAGCTTTCGTCAAGCGCACAACTCGCTATACCATGCTAGGGGGTCTTCTCTATAAGCGAGGCTTCGACGGCCTCCTTCTTCGTTGTCTAAACTCCACTGAAGCTTCTCAAGCCATAAAACAAGTCCACGACGGGATTTGTGGCGGACACTTTAGTGGGAACTCGGTTGCCAAGCGCATCCTTCGCCTGGGTTATTATTGGCCCACCCTTCATCAAGACTGTAGCGACTATGTTCGACGTTGCATCAAGTGTCAGCAACACTCTAACCTGCTTCATCTCCCCAGCCCTGCCTTACAAGTCGCTCAGGATTTATGGCCTTTCTCTCAGTGGGGCTTAGATCTCATCGGTGAGATTAACCCTCACTCGTCTCTTCGTCATCAGTCCATCATCACTGCCACTGAGTATTTCACCAAGTGGGTGGAAGCCATTCCTCTTGTCTCCACAAAAGCCAACAAAATTGTCGACTTCATCAGCAGCCACATCATCTGTCGTTTCGGTGTCCCTCACAAAATCATCATCGACAACGGCAAGTCCTTGAAAAACAAGACTGTCCAAAAACTATGCGACTCATTTGGCATCAAACTCAGCTTTTCTTCACCTTACTACCCACAAGCAAATGGGCAGGCTGAGGCTTCCAACAAAATTCTAACTAAAATTCTCATGAAGGTGGTCAACGACACAGGAAGGGATTGGCACATTCATATTCCCTTCGCTTTGTGGGCCTACCGCACTAGCATCTGAACCTCTACGGGTGCTACTCCTTTCTCCCTCGTGTACAGAACGGAGGCTGTCTTACCTCTCGAAGTACAGATCTCGTCTCTCCGCATCTCCCTGCATGACATTCTTTCCAGCGATGACTTTTGTCAAGATCGCTTAGCTCAACTTGAGTTACTTGACGAGCACCGTCTTGCTGCCCTCAATCATCTCCATGTCTACCAAAGTCGCATAAAGCGAGCCTACGACAAAAATCTGCGAGAACGAGATTTCAACATCGGAGACCTCATCCTCAAAGAGAATCAGCACGTGACCAATATGGAGCGAAGTAAACGAGGCAAATTTGCCCCCAATTGGCTTGGACCTTTTATCATCACGCACAAGTATGGGTCAGGGACTTATTGTCTGTCCTCCCTCGACGGACAGCCAGAACTTGAGCCTCTTAATGCGTTGCATCTTCGACCATTCTTCTGTTAGTCGAGTACTCGTCTACTGGACACGTAACTTGAGCTCGTCCCTTGAGCAATCCTCGTCCTCTTAATCCTCATTCCTTTCAACCCTATTCCCCTTTAACAAGTCCTCTACAACCCTTTTATGATGCATGGATGCTTTGTCCTAATAAAAGGGCGTCCTTGAACTTCTACAGTCTTGTCCATGACTTTTTAAAAAAAAATAAAAATCAAGATGTCAAAACATAATCCAAGGTCACAAAATTAAATCAAAAAAGATAGACTGCTCCCTCAAAGGACAGCTGTACTATCATTGCTGTAGCTAATAGACTGATCCCTCGAAGGACAGCTATTCAAACATTATATAAAGCAAAAATATAGACCACTCCCTCGAAGGATGGCTATGACTAAATCTTGCTACAAACAGCAACCTTTCTTAGAAGCTTCCCACATTGATCAGATTCGCAACATGACCATAAATCAAATGACATCTCTATGTAGACTTCCCGCATCGATCAGTCTGCACCAAAAAAAAAAAAAAAACGAGTCATGGACTTGGCTTGTAGTTGTCTCAGGGTCTCCTATAAAAAGGGGCAAGGTTATTCCTACTCTTAAACTGGGTTACCCTATCCTCCTCCTATCACCTGCTCAGGGGATTTCAAGCTCACTTTAATGTCAAAGTGATTCGATTACCATTCTAATACAACACTGGTCAACGACGTAATGCATGAACGGGGCTTTTGTTCTAATAACCCCTATCTATGCTCCCTTTCTAGTCCTTGTTAATGAAAGAGCGATTCGCCTTTCACCTTTTCTCTACACTTTGGTCACATTTAACCACATCAATTGTCGACTCAACCCAAACCAACCTTAACATTTTCATCATTTTCAACAGACATCATCCTCGTCCATTTCACATAGTTTCTATGGACACCAGTACACATGGAAACTATCAACCAGACCCAATTTATGTTAAGCATAAACCAATACTTGTTGAAGCATAAATGGACCTCCATTCATTTTTAGCATACATCCATCACGACTATGGAAACTTGCTAGGGATGAAAGACTCTCGACCAATTCTACAGAATACACCATCTATAGCATCATCTTATCCTCATCTTACCCTCATCATTTCGACACTTGACCACATCCAATCATCGACCAATCTTCTCAATTCATCTGAACTACATTGGTCTGAGGCCCTATGACCAGGGCTATGTAGGCAGCACTCAGATAACACATCCTCTGAGGTTAGCTCGACCACCCCCATTTGTTCGTCTCTTTGATGGATAAACCTTCTCTTCTGTGACTTTGATCACGTCCAACTCCATCAACTTTGACCAAGACCAATCATTTTCTTTGACCATTCCTCCCTTTTCAGGAGAACTACATTGGCCTGAGGCCCTTCACACAAGGGCTATGTAGGCAGCACTCAGATCACATGACGTTTTCTGAGGTTAGCTCAGCCACATCCTTTCGTCCATCCATCCCCTTGACCAATGACCATTGGAGATCATGCGTATCTCCTTCGACCTTCGACTACTTCCAAGCCAATGTTGCCTTGGTTGTTTTTGCGTGTGTGCTACCTCACGGCTAGTTAGCAGAATTGTCCGCAGACTATTTTTTACCCTTCGCAAGTATAGGATCGCAAGCCAGTTGATCCCTACTACTTGTGGCATTTTCGTGTTTCTGGGAGCACTTCCTGAGCCTGGGATACCTGGAACACGATGACCATTTGGAGCTTCAGCTTAGATTGAGTAACCCGATCAACAGACGACTAAATGCTGGGGCCCGGTTACTTCAATTTTGGCACTCCTTGACCCTCGACATGCGACAATTTGACCTGACCATCCCGTGAAGTGGCATACGCGCAATCACGACTATTGCAGCGTTTTCGCTCACACTCTTCTATCCATCTCTCTGTCAAATCGACACTCGATCTCCAGTTCCCTTCTCTAGACTATCGCTTTGAGAGGGGAACACCTCATTCTTTTCCTGGGGTAACCAACTCCTGTTTTTGTCTTGCAGTTCGTCAAGAACAACCAACAAGACAAAAAGGGGCAAATGTAGACACCACAAATGTGTCTGCACCTTGGTTCTCCCCCCTTGTCCACCTCAAACCCATATCCTAACCTTTGGCCTTAGTCCCCTCCACTCATTTGATTAAAATAACTTAAATATTTCAATTAAGTGGCCCCCTTTCCACCTCACCCTTGCCACCTTGGATCCCTCCACCTCCCTCCTAGCCTTTATTATGCCAAATCTTCTCATTATCTTCCTCCCGCGCCCATTTAAGCATCCTCATGACCGTTCTTCCCACAATCCCTCGCCCGACGGCGTGCAAGAACGGGTAGAGGCTATTTTTAGTCTCTGCCCCCATTCTGCCACTGCCAACGTCGGTGACCCTTCGACCGACGTCGGCGATCCTACCGGCGTCGGCAGCCTTCAAGACTCCTTTCTGCATCCATTCCAGCGCCCAGCCCCTTGAGCTCGCAAACTGAATTCTCTTGGCATTTTGGCATTCATTTCTTTTCCCTCTGGACCTCGTGCAACAACAGCAACAGGTGCAGGGATTCTTGAGCAGAGATTTCCTCTTGCAAAGTCTTATGTGGTCTCAACAACAGCTCTCCCACTCTTCATTCAGCAAGCTAAAAAGGTAAGGACAGTCTATTATTTCATTTCATTTCTTTTCTTTAGTGTTCAGTTGTTTGGTATCTGCTGTCTCCCACTCCCTCTGTCCTACCCCCTGAGAGGCTGAAAAGCCTTCTCAGGTCCTGTCCTCTATCCATCTCCCTTTCACCTGTCATCCTTTCAGTACAATCCCAGACAACTCCCTCATCCCTCCTGCCAACAAAGACCCTGTACAGGGCACCTAATCAGAACCAGACCATTCCCCAGTCCATTCAAAGTCATCCCTGAACTCTGTCTCGAACCTGTTCACAAACCAGACCTGTCCACAGTCCAGAAACCCGACCTGACCCGACTACAGGCCACTGCCCCGACCGACGCCGGTTACTTCCCCCACCGACGTCGACAGGATAACCGAAGTCGACAGACCATACAACCGACGCCGGCAACATTCCCGACCTCGGCGACTGTTATCAGCCCGACAGCTCCATTCAGGTAACCATTGGTCTTTTCTTTCCTTTTTAATTTGTTTATCACTTCTGTATTCTGGCATTCTGTATTTCCTTAGTCTTTTATCTGTCTGTTATCAGTGGGTTGACCTCCCTTGAGGAAGTTTTCACACTTCCGGGAACAAGCTTTCGCTTGGCAACCCACTGCCTATCCATCTAACATTTTCTTGTCCAAGTTTCTTTTTCCTTGTAGGTGTCATTCCTCCACAGCCAAAGAGGGGTGCCCACAAACGTCTGGATTACGGTGCGCAATCTTTATCCAGGTACTTCCAGCCTTGTCCATTTCTTTAGTTTCTTTATTCATCTTTTGAATGTAGAAAGCGAATTAGCGATAGAAACATACACCTTTGGTCTATGTCACTCAATATGTTGGTAGCATCATCTATCTGACTCATACTAGGCCTAACATTTCATATGCAATGGGACTTGTCTCCAGATTCATGTAGGAACCCCATGACTTGCATTGGAAAATAGCTAAGAGGATCTTACATTACATCCAAGATTCTTATAGATTTAAGATTCAATACATATTTTGCACAAAGGTCAACTTGGTTGGTTTTACAGATTAAGATTGGGCTAAGGATACTCAAAATCACAAGTTCACTTTAGGTTACAATTTTTCCTTGGGTTCTAGTCCTATAAGTTGGTCTAACAGGAAACAAAATGATATTATTATATCATCTATAGAGTTAGAATACATGGGAGCTATTAATGTAGCTACTAAGGTTATTTGACTTTAGGGGATTCTATCTGAGTTTGGCATTCCTATCAGACATCCCACCATTATCTATTATGACAATTAGAGTACTATATAGATATGTAAGAATCTGTTTCAACACCAATAGACCAAACACATGGATATTCACATGCATTTTATCCAGGAGCTCATTCATGGTCATGTCATTTACTTGAGTTTTTTTCATTCTTTAGATCAAGTTGCAGATATATTTACTAAACCCTTCACCAAGATCAATTTCATTCATCTACGAGCTCTTCTTGGAGTGAGGTCTACATCAGGAGCATCATCATCTTCAGGGGGTGTTGGGAAATTTTCTATCAAGTTTTCCTTATGGAATTGAAGTGTTTAGTCCTAACAATCTTAAGCATTGGATTTTCATGCAAGATTAAGCTCTTGTGTGCTCACCTGAAGCACACAATAAGAAATCAGTTCCCATGGGTTATGTTGTGCATTAACACTTTTCATAAACTTGAGTTTATTCATATATCTAATTAGAGATTACACAAAAAAGGAAATATACAACTGTAGACCTTATCTCATCAATCACAACAAATAAGAACACAAAGATAAATGCCATGAAGTTCAAAGTTTTGGTTACACAAACTTGTACAATGCATATTCTATAAGTCTCATAGTGAATTATAAGCCACATATTACTCAATGAAAACCCATTGTTAATGTTTTAACTATCAATTAACTAAAGCATAACACCAGAACTGATTATAACTTCTATAATTCTATATTACCATATAGAGTCGTTACATAATACCAATAATCAGTCGCCTTACACATCTCTACAAAGGGTAATTTATATTTTTTTTCCCTGAGCAAGTATTTACATTATTAATGACAAATAGGTGACTAGCCAATGATTTTTTATAGACTAAGAGTCATGGCAGTAATTTACTTGTTTTCTCCAAAGGACCCAGGCCTTTATGCCCCCTATATTCTTGTTTGATGTTAGATTTTTTGCTACCAAATGTCCTTCTTTGTGCAAGCCAATGTGAAACTCGTGTGATGGTTAAATTCTATTTTGTCCTTGAGAATCGTTGCTCAACCATTTCTTGCTTTCCATACGCTCCCCAAGTCTTTCATTTTTATACTGAGTTTTATGTTCATGGGTTATCCATAGTTATGTTCCATCTTAAATTATGTCTTATCATACTGTTATCTCACGCACCTTCATCCTCTCATGCCTCACGAGTTTTGTGCCACAGTCTTCTTGTGCCATGCTATTTTTACTCCATGGTCTTCCTACACCATGATTCTCTTGTATCATGTTGGTTCCACACCAAAAATCAAAAATACTTAATCAAAGTTTGGGGTCTAATAAGGGACCTTCTAGCCTCTTCTCTTCTTCTATGTCTCTCTTTTAGGGAGGAGTTTTTTCCCATTGGGTTTTATCCTTTTTCTCCACTTTGTGAGATATTGATTTGTACTTGGGTACTTGATCAGGCTAGTTGTTGGGACCCAGTTGTAATACCCACCTAAGCTACTCTTAAGGGGGGTTTTAGTGTAAGTTTTTAACCTTACTTAGGTTTTTACTACACTTTTATTATTCACTGTGCTTAGGTGGATATTTGGTTATTTAGGGTGATTTATAAAGCCATTCAGTTGGACACCCACATGTGTAAATTATGGTCAAATGGGTTGGTAAGGATGCCTTGTCATTCACCAACCAATGTTGACTTATCTCTAGCACATGGGTTTATTATTCATTTAACAACTAACCTATGTTCACATTTCCAAATGGATGTGGCTTCATGCCTCTTCTTAGCCTATTTAATGGCATGTTCTCCTTTGTATTTGGTGAGGTGTGAGAGTTATTAATCTTGTGTGAATTAATGCCTCACTAGTTTTGTGCCACAGTCTTCTTGTGCCATGCTATTTTTACTCCATGGTCTTCCTACACCATGATTCTCTTGTATCATGTTGATTCCACACCAAAAATCCAAAATACTTAATCAAAGTTTGGGGTCTAATAAGGGACCTTCTAGCCTCTTCTCTTCTTCTATGTCTCTCTTTTGGGGAGGAGTTTTTTCCCATTGGGTTTTATCCTTTTTCTCCACTTTGTGAGATATTGATTTGTACTTGGGTACTTGATTAGGCTAGTTGTTGGGACCTAGTTGTAATACCCACCTAAGCTACTCTTAAGGGGGGTTTTAGTGTAAGTTTTTCACCTTACTTAGGTTTTTACTACACTTTTATTATTCACTATGCTTAGGTGGATATTTGGTTATTTAGGGTGATTTATAAAGCCATTCAGTTGCACACCCACATGTGTAAATTATGGTCAAATGGGTTGGTAAGGATGCCTTGTCATTCACCAACTAATGTTGACTTATCTCTAGCACATGGGTTTACTATTCATTTAACAACTAACCTATGTTCACATTTCCAAATGGATGTGGCTTCATGCCTCTTCTTAGCCTATTTAGTGGCATGTTCTCCTTTGTATTTGGTGAGGTGTGAGAGTTATTAATCTTGTGTGAATTAATAAAAGTTTGGGTTTTATTCCTATCTCTTGTCTTGTGCAATATTATTACTTTATGATTTCATCTTAATTCAGCTTCATTGTGGTGTTAGCCAGCTTTATTTCATGTGATCATTCTATCATTGCATTCACATTATCCAGACTGGGATCAAACTCTGAATTGGTATCATTGGGTACCAAACATTATTTTGGCCTAAGCTTCTCATGTGATAGTGGAAGTTTTCCCAAGGTCTACTCAAGTTCTACCTCTTTACAATATGGTTTTACTTTGAATTGGAAAGCTTCTTCTAAAAATGATATTTCATCATATGGAATTGAACCTCTTGATAGTGATTTTTCTACTCTTAGATTACCTCATCCAACTAATGGTGATTATCATGGGAATGAACTACACTACAAACTGATACTACATTTTTTACTAATGAATTCAATGATGAATGTTGACTTAAAAATAATCTATCAATCCATATAAAACAGGATATTTGACATTTTTCATGTATGTATTTAAAATCATCTTAGCAAGGGATTCTAGGTTTACAAATGTGAGGATGGGATTCAAATCTGCAACTTACTTATGTATCTTAGCCTCCATATAGAGTGGATTGGCAGTGCTTAAAATAGATCTGATGGAGATAATGATGCAATATATGGAATTTGGGGATATGACCAACACCACATCGTGCTTTTGAATCCCTAATCATTTTAATCTGGTAGCCAAGACTTTGAAATTATGGTGCAGGAGTGGGAAAGTTACACACCAGAAGGAGCATTGATAAAGGCTATTTATGTGTTGTGATGATGGGAGAAGATGTAGGTGGTCAGGTCGAGGTGTTCATCTAGAGGGAGAAGTATGATAAGGTCTCTTTTAATATAAAATATGTCGATAGAAGTTGTTGGAGAGGTTTAATTTCAAATCCAATATACACAGGGCATGAAAAATTATGATGGCATGGTGATTCAAGTGTGGAAGGAAAATGGTTGGTGCAGGTGTCTTGGATAATTTCACTTGGCTTTACATATATTTTTGTTTTATGCTTTTGAAGTCTAGAATCTAGTATACTATAGAATGATACTTATAAAAAGTGTATAGTTAGGGAAATAATTTTGATTTGATTAACTTTATGGGTCCATAATGAAGTTAATAAAATATCATTGACATCCAATTCTAGTCAGTAGTTATCATGTCAATTACTGGGGCTAAACATAATTAATGTGTGCAACACACAACAACTATTAATATGTATGGTGGGTTATTGTGTATATTTAATTTACTTTCCACATAGCACATGTAAGGCATAGTTCCTTGTCATTGTCATTGCCACTTTTTATTTTTGGCAGACCATAGTTCATGTGTAATTTTGTTAATTGTTGTGATTTCATTAGACAGTGTCAATATTTTTTTTTAATTTGAAAATAGAGCAATTTCCCCACAAAAATAGTCTTGTCAATATGCTTCAACCAATAAAAAGTTAAGAAAATAAGCTTTTTCATTATTCATTTAATAACATACAATGTAAATGATAAAACTATTTTGAAGACTTTAGAAAGAAATAAAATATTTGATGGGTACATTTTCCAATGTAAATTAATTAGTGAAACCTATTCCAAATAGATACATGTGCAACAAGTACTAACAAGGTACACTACTACATTTGATGACTTTTAAATAATGTGTTTTTTTATGTTTTATAAGTATGATATATGTCACATTTTAGGATATTTGGTATTTTCTTGTTTTTTCAAAATACATACATCTAATTTACGATAGCTTGGTAGATGGCATAAATTTGATGTAAACATGTTGTATAATTAAAAAAATTGGTTAATGTCAAAGGTTGGTGTTGTTATCTTAACTTGAGAGCGATGTAAATTCATCCAAAATAATGATGTAAATATGAGTTAAGTTTGAAATATAGGTGACGTAGAAGCATATCGATTGACACTAGAATAGTTTTTTCTATAAAGTAGCATTAGATCCCTATATCTTCTTCATAGAAGGGAAGCTAAATATATTTGTAAGAAAGTAACTTTAAGCTAGATGTCTTTTAGAAAGTAAGTAAACCATCTTTGTTTTTAGATAAGTAGATATTTTTTAAAGAAGGTAAAACATGTAAACTCTATTTAAAAGTGAAGAGAAATGAATTGGTAACCTTATGCAAGAGAAGCAATGCTAACAAAATCTAAAGTTATAAAATAAAGTAAAATTACACACATACATTATAAACAAGGTTTTCACTTGGGAAAACCATTTCGAGTAAACATCAATCACAATAAGCCTTTTCCTTATTCCAGTAACTCAATTATCTATAATACAATAATATACTTCAAAGTTCCACTTTACCCTACTAATTATGCGATAATTTATTGGCACATCCATCGAAAGCTATCTAATTGGTATTACAATACAATGTGTATAAAATAATGGGTTTTGAAACCATCCATATGTTACTATAGATAAAAACATATGGGTTGATCAAAATCTACATGTGTTACTAAAAAAAATATGCCCCAAAACCTCACCCCAAACTCTCACATAAGGTTCATTGGGGACTCATACCTCTATGGTTAGTGTGATGTCGTGGAAATCATTACTAATACATGTTGGGTTATACAGTCTATAAGGGGTATAAATCATCCAAATTATATAACACATATCTAAAAATCTCCTACTTGTTGAACACTTTGTATCAGGGGTGACAACTACATACTTTTAGTAGCTGAGGGAAACCATCTCCATTGATCTTCTGCACTTAAAAAACTTATCAATATTCACAGTCTTCATCAATGAATAAAAAACATTCTCCAATTTATCAACCTTTTCCAACACCTTATTATCTTTAACCATGTCTTTAAAAATAAATATATTATATATCTATATGCTTCCATTAAGCATAATAAGTAGAGTTATTTGCCAAATAGATTTCACTTTGATTGTCACAATCTATCCTTATTATTTTTATATGAATCCAACATTTGAACATAACCTATATAACCATATAACTTCCTTACTTGCATGAATGGTTGTAATGTACTCAGCGTTTTTAGTTGATAATGCAACAAATCACTACCTCTTATTATCCATTTAACTCCACCAAATAGGTTAAACACATAATCACTTGCATATCTTTAGAGGTTAAGATCTCTAGCCTAGTCAACATCAACATAATTTATTATTTTATTCTACTCAAGTGTTTTTTGGTAGCAAGTTGCATAATATGAAGTTTCACACAAATATCTGATGATCTTTTTCATAGTAGTCTAATGTTATTTTATGGGGTTGGACATATATCCACTCAAAATTATCACTACATGGACAATATCAACTCCGGGGCATACCATAGTATACATCAGGATTGCACCAACACTTGCATAAGGACACTAAAACATGTCATCAATCTCTTCATGTCTTGGGACACTATCTAGAAAATAGTTTTAGACCAAAAACAAATGAAGTACTCACAGGTTTACATTCACGCATTCTAAACCTTTGCAATATCATCTCAACATATTTCCTCGAATTCAACCATAATTTCTTGTTTGGTCTATATTTTCTAATATCCATGGCTAACATCAATTTTGAAGAACCTAGATGCTTCATATCAAACTGCGATGAAAATTAAGATTTGCCCTCATTAATCATCTCCTTCTTATTTCCATTTAACAACATATCATCCACATACAAAAATTTAATAACAAATTTATCACCAATATGTTTGAGATACACACAATGATCAAATTTTATTTATATGAACCCAAGTCCCAACACATTATAACAAAGAAGCCAAGAGTAATGTCCCTCCTATTGTGAGCATAGTTTGAAAAATATTCATTTTTTATTAGTCAAAGCAGTTAATTTTAGTATTTTTTATTATCTTACATATTACATTTTCCATATTAAATAACCCCACTTAACTATAAAATATTAAAGTTATCAGCTAATATTAGGTAAGAGGTAGGTTAAAGTTGAGTTTAGTAATTGAAAAATTCATAGTTTTGCTTTAAAATAATAAATATTATTATAAAAGAGTCAATTTTATTAATCATAATAAACAGTTGGCAAATACTCATTAATTTTGTATTGAATTTAAGAATGTGATTAGAATGTGGCCCATGTTTTAATATTTTACCCAATATTTACCTGATACATACTTGATTATTACATGATGCATACACGATTTTATCCTTTCAAAAATCAAATTGAATGTATGGTAGGTAAATTACATTTTTCATTATTTCAGACATAATATAATTATCTTAATTTCATTCTAAGTCATGTTTATTGTCACTAGTCACTTCACACAATTAAAAGATCTTCACTCAAAACCATCACTTATAGACATGCATCAGATCAAGGCTGGTAAATGTTGTGAAACTTTCTTACCAAATATTTTTTTCGTGCATATTTTACTTTCCAGTTGTGAGTTATAGAAAAATGTTTTTGTTATCATTTATTTTTGTTGGTCGGGTAATATAAGCACATTATCATTTATATTTGTCGATAGGCCAATACAAACACACTCTCAGTTATGTTAGTCAGTCAACTAATAAAAGTATATTGTTATTTATGTTCACCAGTAGGCTAATATAATTACATTATAATTTGTGTTCATCGACCATGTAATACTAAAACACATCAATGAATGTCTTATGTTCTCTAACTGGCTAATAACACACTATCATTTATGTTTGTTTATTGGCTAATATAAGCACATTGTCATTTATGTTTGTTGATTGGCTAATACAAGCACACTGTCATTTATGTTTATAGGTCAGCTAATACAAGCATGCTATATTATTCTATTTTTTTCCTTTGACTTACCTTATTATTCATATATTTTTTATTTATATTCTATTACAGTTGGTTTTAGTTTATTTGTTGTAGTTTCTCTAAAATGGAAGATTTTGCACACCAACAGGTATCACACATTCCTCTGCAAAGAAGAGGAAGACCTAAGACCAAATTTATTCATATTTTCATATTCCAAAAAGCAATACACTCAACCTAGAGTAAAAAAGCTATTTCCTGCATTGTTTGTGTTGCCCATCAACAAGAAAATAATGTTGATAAAAAAACATGGATTTTAATTTCAAAAATCCACTATCATCAACAAATTCCTATATAATGGTTGGTAGTATTTCTCAACACCCCAATGGTAGGAAACCTTCAAATCTGATTGATGTGAATTGCACTCAAATTTTGTCCAACATGGCAGGCCATCAAACTCCCTTCATGGCAAGACATCAATCTCTATTCAACATGGCAAGCCATCCCTTCATGGAAATACATCAATCTATATTCAACATGGTAGGCCATCAAACTCCCTTCATTATGGTAGCACATTAAAATACATTCATCAACTTAACTGACTATCAAACTTCCTCCATGGTAGGTCATCAAACTCCATTTAACATGGCAGGCTGCCAATCTCTCTTCATGGAAAAACATCAAACTCTATTTAAAATGTTAGGTCATCAAACTCCCATCATGATATGCCATCAAACTAAAAATGTGGGTATTTCTCTCAAAAAAATTATCCATCAACTTTATTTACACAAGATGTTGGACAATGTCAGTTAAGAAAATTTGATTACTCAACTTGTTCAACCTTCAATGAAAATTTAAGTCAGTCAATCAAATGTCACAAGTGAAAGAAAAAAGTACTTTAAGTATTTAAACAATATGAAAAATATAAAACAAAGTCATTAAATGGATGATCAAGTAAAGGCTCTATAAACCTAAATAAAGGGTTAGGATAGTATTATCATCAAATAGCATAGGGAAAAGCCTTATATAAAGACATATGGTCATGGTTCTATGGAAAATATGTTGATGATGTGTATGAAAATGGCATTATTGGTGCAATGGGGTACTACATAAATCAGAATTATGATGAAATATCTACAATGGAAGATGTGATTGTGCACTTTGATAAATTGCTGGAAGAACTTCAATCAATTGTTATGGATGAGATCAATAATGACTTTAAGATTCTTAACTTAGCATCATTTTTTTCAATCAAACATGTTTCATAAGACCTTGACGTATTTAAAAATCATTGACACTCATGGATTACTTCATGGGGTTAACGCATCCCCACTTTGTGGAGAGATGAAGTTGTGGGCCAAACATGCTAAAGAAATGAATATGGAATGGGACCAACCAGATGGTGTTAAAATGGATGTCAAAGTTAAGGATGTAAATGCTTATACATTTTTTATGATTGATTCACATGAGAAAAGAATTGGATCACGAGTTGATGAAATTGATTTTAAACATGGTATTGACTCTTGTGTCCATTATGATAGAGGCATCTAGGTGTGTGAGATATTATTTGAGCTACTACAATATGTTGGTCTGATTTCATGTATAAGCCTGGAAAAATTAGATGGTAAGGATATTTATAAATAGATTTTAGATCATTCTATTGATCTTGAAGATCCAAATAAAATAATGAATCAATTATGTTTACTCTACCAACATGGTATTAAGGTGCTTGAGGATAGGGTTATCAATGTGAAATTGTATGAATGTTGATTATATGGCGAGAATAAGTATAATATGCAATAATAAATTTTCTAGTTATGGGAAATGAATTTTGTCCATGGTGTGTAGTCATAAAGAAAGACATGCTATAATTGATAGTGATAGTTTCCACATTATTTCCAAGTTATACTCAATGACACCAAACTTGTTCCAAGTAAGTTCCCAAATACTTATTTTTTAAATTAATTTTTACTTTACTAAGTGTTGTCATTATTTTATCTTATTTTCTAGACAATGCATACATGACTAGCACGAACTAACCCTAAGTTGGATTCAATCAAATGAAAAAAGTTTATCTTATTTTTACCTTACTAAGAGTTTTGGGAATCAATAGAAAAAAGTTTGATGTTTTCAATATATAATATATAATTGCCCAAACAATAATATTTTAGAACATTGTTTACTTTGATTTATAAACGTTATGTATTAAATTTATCTTATGAATGATATTTCCATAAATATTTCATTGTCTAATTTTATTTTTATTTTTTTGGGCTAATCAAGAGTTTAGCCTAGCAACCTGGAGTTGTTTGCATTGTCTAATTTTATTTCTCCTTGGAGTTGTTTCTCCATCATTTGAATTTACTTATTTGAAGGTTAATTTACATTTAGATGAGTGAATGGTAAGCATATTGTAAATTATAATTAATAATATTTATTTAGGTTCTATGGTCATATTGATAGGGATTTGTTTATGTTATGTGACAAAAAATAGGATTTTTAAAAAGTTTTCGGAATTCATTTTGATAAGTAATTTATTATTACTTGGATCCCTTTAAAATTTTATGAAACTCTTTAATTTAAATGCATTTACGAGCTTTGGGATAACATCAATCCTCCACCCAAAAAAAAAGCAAAATCTTTAAAAAAAATCCCAAAATGTTGTAAATAGGGAGAATCTAGAAAAAGACCCCAAAAAATGTCTAAACCACAAGAAGCTATGGTGGTTTTAGGTGTGGTAAAAACAACTTACAAAGTTAAAAAATGAACATTTTTTACTCAAAAAGATGTAAACTCAAGCGTAAAATTGACTTTTGTATGATGGATTTGTGAGGGAAAAAAATGGTGTCATGAATTTTTTTTATCATACATATATGGGAAAATAGAAAAAAGACAAGACTTACATGAGAAGATTAAGTGCTAAGGATAGTGGACATGCAACAACATATGACAACAATTCCCTTCCCATTACACTTTGTTAGGAGTTTGTTGGTATTTTGAAGTGAATGATGCAGGGTTTCATATTTTGCATACTTGACTATGGATTTCTAACTACAACATTTGAAAAAAAATCAATTATACTTTCAATTATGCATTGTTCGCAAGCACTCATTGATGGCGAGGACACCTAAATGGTTTAGAGAGATTTCATCATGGAAAGATATAAAGTCCTAATTGACAAATCCCTTGTAAATAAAGGTGTAGTTGTTAGTATAATAATTTTGATATATCAAGCTCTTGCTGAACAGAGTGGGAACATATATAAAAGTGGATGATTTTTCTTGGAGCCTCAGATTCATCTAAGCTTGTGCTTTCATGGACTTATCTAAGCCCCTTTTTAATTTGGTGAATCTACTTTCCTCCCACGGCTCGTGCAAGCAGTTCCTCAATTATGAAGGTCTCCTCTTTCGTTGTTTCCACTACAATCTTCTCGTGCATCAGTTCCTAGGGTGTCTTTCTAGGCTTGGCGAGATCTCGCCTCCTCTCGGTCAATAATTTTGGAAAAATACAGATGGTTCTTGGAAAAGGATTTTCTTTGGCGTAATCATGAAAATTTCTATCATCCTCCTTCCTCCTTTATGGGTTCTCAGCCTCAAGAGGGTCTTTTGGAGGAGGATCCCAAGGATACTCCAACCCCTTTTGCTTTTCTGATCCCTCCTCAACTGATTGAGGTAATTTCCTCCCCTCATAGAACTTCTTTTTTGAAAAAATATGTTGATGTGGGAGCTTCCAAGAAGAAAGGCCGTAGGATTGAGACGGAATTGTTGAGAGTGAAAATGGAGAATTCGATGTGTGATGGTGTGTAATGAACTATGGATGATCTTCTTACTCATCGAGGAAGAAGTTTGGTTGTAACGTATAGATAGTTCTTTAGATTATCATTTGGGCTTGCTCTCCTTTGGAGATATATTTTTGGTTTGATTTTTTATGCTAGTTTTTTATTGGATCTGTTGGTTGTGACCTAAGAGCTTGTATTTAGTGGCTTTATGCCTTGTTGCTTATGCTTGTATTGGTCGTTTATTATGATTTGTGGTTTGACTTGATTTTGATTTTGTTATTGTTGGGTTGTTGTTTGGTAATTGTGTTCGTACTTATTGTTTTGATGGTCTTTATTATCTTTACTAGCTTGTGAGTCAAGCTTGTTTCCATTTGTAAAAAGCTCAGGGCCCTTTCCAAAAAAAAACTCTTTACCAATAATTTAAAAAAATAACATTTTCAAAATAGCTTAAAATTTAAACTGAAATAACCTCAAATAATTTATTCCTCAAATGGAAAAGTTAATAGGAAAGAGGCTTTAAGGTGATATTACTATAAGTAATGAAGAAAAATATTATTTGTTAATAATTATTTATGGAATTCATATTAAATTATTTAAACACACAAATAAAATCTCACAAAAATTAATAATTTAATTTGGTCCGGTCATTAAAACTTTGATGAGAAAATCTAGTTTTATTTATGAATACCTAAACAAAGGGTTCACTTAGGGAACAAAGGTTTGGCCTAACGATGGGGCTTGATTGCTTTGCCAACACCCATCCAAGTTCTAATCATCTAAGTCTTAAGGAATCGGTTACCCTTATATTCATATAACTAGTTAGGCGTAAAGTGGTGGCTCCTAGTTTCGAACTAAATTAGGGGTCCTACTTTGTCAAAGACGTTACCGATTTGAAAAAAAAAATTGACAAATTTCCATTAACAAAAAAAAAGCTTGTAATTAAAAAATAATGTGTACATGAAGATGAAATTCATCGATAAGTGTGTCATATTTTATACATTTGAAGAGTAAATTGTGTATATCAAAATTGGATTTCTAAAATGAGACCATCATCTTTACATATTTTTCGACTAACTAACATTGCAAAAGTGATGTCAAAATAATGCCCGACTACTCACTCATCGTCAAACGAAATAATGTAATAATCCTTCTACCATAAATATCTAACCTCCTCCAAAATTGTTAAATTACTTTTTAGTTATAATATTTTATTTAAGGTGCAAGGGTGTGCCCTGATTGCCATGGGACAAAGACCCTCGCCCAATGTCGGCTACTTAAAAATGCAATTTCTTAGTAATAAAATATAGCAAGGGTTAGTAAATAAAGAGAGACTTCTTTAGGAATGAAAGTGACATGAGAGACTTCATAGGTTGAAAAGCAAGCATGGTCGAGTGAGTATAGGGATTAATTGGGAAAATGATAGGTAAACAACCCTAGTCTCTTATTTTATATTATATAGTTATTGACTATGTCTTATTGACCCAAGTCATCTTAATTGACTCTGTCTTATTGAGTTGAGGACCCCCAACTCATTAATTGAATTTGAGTGAGGAAAATTTTTTTTTTTGGTTTTTATAAATATAAAATTTAAATTTTATTTAGGAATGATATATTTGATTTAGTTGTATGTTGATATTAATAAAAATAAATTATTTTAATTAATTTTGTCTTATTAACTTTCAATTTTAAATGGTGTATGTCCATTAAATGTTTTGATTTAGAGACTTATGTAGTAATGCATATTAATTTTAAAATATCTAAAATTAAATGATAGCAAAACATAGTTTAATTTTCAATTATGTTCACCCCAATGTAAATAATTGTTATATTAAAGTCTAAATACATTTTTGGGAATAAAAATGATTTGTATTTAATTTTAGTAAAAATAAGTGTCGTGATACGGTTTTAATATTTATTGTTGAAAGGAATATTTGGAGTTTATTAGTGTTAAGAGTTTGATTATAGTCACATAAATTAATAGATTCCATGAGCCGATAGGTATATATAAAGCAGTTGTGTGGAGTGTTAAGATTTTACTTAAAAGTGACTAAATATGAAAATCATTGTTAAGGCATAAGTTATGGCGAAAGTAAGCAGTGATGATAACAATAATGGCAAACATATAGAGTGTTTTGATTTTTATATATGCAGGGAGAGCACAAAACAATCAGTTGAAGCCTCTTATAGTTAGGAAATTGAACTCACTAATAATGAAGGAAAAATATGCTTCAATGATTAATATTCTTAGAACATAATCATACCGTCATCAAATTTACCTATCGTTTCAACCATATAACATAAAAAATAATTTAAATCTGAGTTTTTTTTGACATTCATAAATACTAAATTTAGTTAGAATGTTATTTTCGATACACTTTGTTTATTATGTATGATATGTATAACAAAAATTCATGTAAATATAAGATAAATTGCTCATGCTAACTAATTAAATAAGAAAGAACACAATATATAATATTTCAAGTGCAGATCCCCATTAAAGGGTCAATAGTAGATAAGAAGAAAAAGAAAATAGAGTTGAAGCAATCTGGAATCCTCTGCAACCAGGGTGGTTTAAACTAAATTTTGATGGGGCATGTAGGGGAAATCTAGGAACTTCAGGGGCAGGTTGCATCATCAAAGATTGTAGTGGTTCCTTAATAAGAGCCATTTCAATGAAGCTTCTTGATGGAACAAATAATGAGGTTGAAGCTCAAGTTCTAGTAGCTGGGATCAAGTTGGCCTTAGATTGTGGTATAACTTCTTTGGAAATCGAATGTGACTCTCAAGTCATAATTCAGGCTTGTCAGGATAAAAAACCACGTGCTAAAAATAGGAAAATATTCTCTCTTTTATTTGGCCTAAATTGAGTTATTTTTAAAATTGGAAATGTTGTCATAGATTTCGAGAAAGCAATAAAGAAGTAGATTTCTTAGCTAATGTGGCTATTAATCTGAAGGAGATGTCCAGGGTCAATAACACCAAGGATAGATGACAAGATTGTTTAGGGGTGGAATTGGTGGATCTTTAAGTCTTTTAACAAGTTTCTTGCGTGTTTCTAAAGGTGATGAGGTTTTTTTCTCAAAGGACTTGTATTGGTTTGGCGAGGGGTGACGGGAGACGCAATGATGTTAGTAATGATGATATGAAGGTGAATTTGGGGGGGCTTTTATTACAACATGTGCAAGTTAATCAGGTGCAAGCTTATTTCTACTATGGCCACCACTTTTGGCACTTTGGTTCTAGGAGTTGGGATGCTTTGCCTCTACACGATGGCTCTGTATTTAGTTAAGTTGTTGGTTTGGACTTTGAGATTTGGTGGAGCTAAAACCAAAAAAAATGCATTTCATAGGTAGTGTGTCTAAAACACGGCTCATGAACATTTTTTGGGTGCCCGTTCTAGAAATGGCAGAAGCTTTGAAGGTTATTATGGGCATGAATATGCTAGTCGAGAACAAGAGAGTGAAAGTGTAAAGTGGCGGCACCCGTTTTCAAACCAAATTCTTGGTCCCACTTTGTCAAAGATGTTACTGATTCTTCTAAATATCAAAAAAGAAAAAAAGAAAATGACAATTTTCCATGAACAAAAAAATAAGCTTGCAATTAAAAAATGTGTATATGAAGATGAAATTCATCGATAATTGTGTCATATTTTATACATATGAAGAGTAAATTGCGTATATCAAAATTTGATTTCTAAAATGAGACCATCGTCTTCACATATTTTTCGACCAACTAACATTGTAAAGGTGATGCCGAAATAATGTTCGACTACTCATTCATCATGAACGAAACAAAGTAATATTCCTTTTATCATAAATATCTAACTTTCTTCAAAATTGTTAAGTTATTTTTTGGTTATAATATTTCATTCAAAATGCAAAGGTATACCCTGACAGCGTAGCTTGAATGCTTTGCTAACTTTTATTGAGATTCTAATATCTTAAATCTCAAAAAACCGATTACCTTTATATTCACATAACTAACTAAAAACACAACAAAAATCCCTGATTTTAAATTAAAATCTAGATTTAACTTTATCAAAGACATTACCAATTTCCCAAATATCAAAAACAAAAAAAAACAAACTAACTAAAAACTAAACTAAACTAAACTACTCCACTTTTTGGTTTGACTTTATTACATAGAAAAACCATGTAACACACTTCGATTATTTTATCTGACTAGGTGGCTTTGATTGATGACGACCTATAGCAAGGGTTAGTAATTAAAGAGAGACTTCTTTAATGAATGAAAGTGACATGGTGACTTCATAGGTTGAAAACCAAGCATGCTCTAGTGAGTATAAGGATTAATTTGGAAAATGATAGGTAAACAACCCTACCCTTTTATTTTATATTATATAGGGATTGACTATGTCTTATTGACCCAAGTCATCTTAATTGACTATGTCTTATTGACCCTTAACTTAGTAATTGAATTTGAGTTGGAAAATAATTTTTTTTTTTTGTTTTCATAAATATAAAATTAAATTTTTTTTTAGGAATGATATATTTGGTCTAGTCGTGGGTTGATATATAATAAAAATAAATCATTTTAATTGACTATTTTATTGACTTTTAATTGTAAATGTTATATGTCTATTAAATGTCTTGAATAGATTTATTAGATTTAAAGATTTAAATAGTAATATCTATTAAACTTAAAAAATTTAGAGTTAAAGGTCAACAAAACATAGTTCAATTTTCAACCAAGTCCACCTCAATGTAATTGATTATTACATTAAAGCTCAAATACATCTTTGGGATCAAAAATGATTTGTATTTAATTTTGGTAAAAAATAAGTGTCGTGATACACTTTTAGTAATTGTTACTAAGAGGAATTTTTGGAATTCATTAGTGTTAAGAGTTTGATTATAGTCATGAAGATTAATACATCTCATGAGCGGCCAAGTACATATAAAATGGGTGTGTGGAGTGTTGTGATTTTATTTAAAAATAACTAAATCTGGAAATTGTTGTTGAGACATAGTTCATGGAGAAAGGCGGCAGTGATGATAATAATAATGACAAAGATATGGAGTCTTTTGATTTAGATATGTGCAGGGAGAGCACAAAATAACAAGTTAAAGTCTCATATAGCTAGAAAATTGAATTCATTAATAACGAAGGAAAAATATTCTCCAACGACTAATATTCTTAAAACACAATCATATGGTCATCAAATTTACCCATTGTTGCAATAATATAACATAAAAAATAATTTAAAGATGAAAATGTTTTTTCTAGAATGCTATTTTCGATGCATTTTGTTATAATGTATGACATGTATAACATACATTCATGTAAATATAATATAAATTACTCATACTACTTAATGAAATAAGAAAGAACATACTATATAATATTTCAAGTGTAGATAGTACAATTCTTAGGTAATTACTCTAATGTGGAGAATGTTTTTAACATAATCTATTTAATAAATGAATGGAAAAACTTGAAAATTTTGAATTTATATTGTAACTCAAATAAACACAAACCTTGAACAAAATTAACAAATGATATATAATACAAAGATGAGAAACTTTGTAATATAAAGAATATTGAAAAAGACAATCACATTTAATCGACTCAACTTATTTATGTAAATGAACATTACAAAAAAATAATATATAAATAATCGAAACATAATTACAAAATCATAATCGTTAATCTAATATTATAATATATTAAACACAATATTATAACATGTTAACAATATTATTGTTATATATTTACAATTAAGAATTAATTTCGTATGAAAAATATTAACATATATATAAATATTATAATATATAATGATACTAATATAATATTTGTATAATATGTTATACATAGTACTCTATATCATAGAGTATATAATATTACACATCATTATAATGTATTAGATATTTTTATATTTTTTAATATATATTATATAATATTTATTATACTATATATTATGATTTTATAATTTTATTTATAGTACTATTTACTAAATTATATATATGTATATAGTTTAATATAGCATTATTACATACATATAATATATTATTATATATAATTTATATTAATATATATTATAGTAATAAAAAATAAAAAATAAAGATTTAATTAAGGGAAGCATAGCATGATTAATATGAGAGCTTTGAGTCATGGCAGGGTTTTGAGAGAGTGTTGGTGTCATATTTTTTCTCATTGGATTTTACCTACACAATTTTATGGTCATTTTATGTTAATTAAGCTTCCTTAGATTAGCTATAAAAGGGTCACATAAGTTAATTATATTTAATATAATTAGAAAATTAGAAAATTAGAAGCTTCCTCATGTTTTCCTAATTTTCTTTATATGTACCCTATTTTTTATTTTTAGAAGGTAAGACAAGTTAATGCGATTATATACAAGTAGTCATATTTTGCAATATTGTCATGCGAAGATAAGTTTTTCCCTCCTTTACAATTTATCTGTAATTTCATTGCTTTATATATAGATTTTCTCAATCTTATGTACAAGGATCTATCATCGTGGCCAATCTGACATGGTATCAAAGCCATTTTTATTAGTATTACTACAATCTTTGTGGTGAAATATTACTACATTCATTATTCCAGCAAAAAGAAGGGTTTGATGGGATTTCTTGGAGAATCCGTGTAGAAATTTCTACTAGAGCTTCAAATCTCAAAACTGACCACGCCATTGGTTTTACAAGGTGCCAAAATATTAAGATCAACTGTAAACTTGACCTAATTCTAAAACTATACTTTCTATGTTGTTGTGTAAAAATGCCTTATGGATTTTCTTCCTTGGGTCGAGATCTCAAATGGGTCTCTTTCAAAAATTTCATTGCTAAAGTATTTTGGATGTTTTTAGCTTGCCTCGGTTTGCATGCCTTCATCTCTATGTCACTCAGATTTGCCTCATGTTGTGTGCATTAGAGAGTCCACTAACCAATTCAGAATTTTGGAGGACGATTACTTGCTTGCAGACCAATTTAGGGTTTAGAAGTTTCTTTACTTGCAATCTAAGTTAAGTAGTCTGGATAACTCGAATAACACTAGGAAGACCAAATCAAATTTTCAAAGGATCGTTACTTCAAAGACTGATTACTTCTCAAGTAAAGTAGTCTGGAAAACCCAAATTACACTGGTAAGATCAAATTAAGTTTTTAAAGGGTTGTTACTTCAAAGGGCAATTACTTCTCAAGTAAAGTAGTCTAAAAAATCTGGATTACTTTAGGAAGACTAAATCGAGTTTTTGAAGGGTCGTTACTTCAAAGGTCGATTACTTCTCAAGTAAATTAGTCTGAAAAACCCAGATTACTCTACAAATACCAAATCATGGTTTGGAAGGCTCATCACTGCTCGACTCATTTAGTGGGTTCAAGACTTTAAGTTTATAGGAGTAACTACATACAAGAAACCCAAGTAAGTAGTGTTCGAAAACCTAGGTAAGTTGTTTCTTTGAGAGGTAGGGTTTCTGAGATGAGTAATTAATTACATACAAAAAACCCAAAGTAATTAGTGTTAGAGAACATGAAGTATTTTTTTTTGTCATTTCTATCTTTTTCAGTAAAAAATTAAAACGAAATCCAGTTTTGGAAATGGTCTAGGAATATGCAAAGTAAGAACTTGTAAGTGCCATAACATTCAATCTGTAGCTCTTTTTTGGGTGATTTTTTTTTAAAGTGCATATTTTTTAAATATCTACGCATTGGTGATATTATTTTAAACCTTTTTTAAAATCTATTTTCTTCATGGTGTAATATCTTAAAACTCACTTCAAATTTTTTTGTACCTCCTTTCTTGGATGCATTATCAGATGAGCTCGATGTCCCTCTCATACTCTCTCACACTAATTGCTCATAGATGCATTCTTGGTGGTACCCAAAGCCCAATATTGAGTGTGTATTGTATTACAATTTAAGAGGGGTTTTATTGATAGTTCAAGGGGGTACTTGTACTGTGTGCAATCTATTTTTTGTTTTCATTTCAATTTTGTAAATTGTCTCAATCTAATTTGCAATAATGGATCTAAACATTGAACCACTCACACCATTTAACTATCTTAAATAGAAGTCTAAAATGTAGCTCACCTTGAGAGGTAAAGGACTCTATTGGATCACTATGGGTGAGGAAATTGAGTCATCTACAGTTACAAAAAAGGATAAATGGTACAATAGATGTGATGATGCCTATGGGTTCTTATTCCTATCAATGTCTCTTGACTTTTTGTTTCATGTTGAATCTGCAAAAACTCCTAACAAAGTCTGGACCATCTTAAACAAGCTTTTTGGAGTGCAAGACATCATGAGGGGTCATGAGCTAGAGAATGAACTCATTACATTGAGCCCAAGTGACTATGACACCCTACAAAACTTCTTTACAAAGTTAAAATCACTGAGACTACAATTGAAATAATATGGCATTGAGAAAATAGATGACTAATTGATTCTATCCATGCTTGTAAAAATGGGTAATGATTATTCAATTTTTGTCTCTACATTTTATGTTACCAAACGTACACTTAGATCGATTTGAAAAAAGTCATTATTTGATGAGTTTTTTGTCAATTTGACTTGAGAACAAGATAAATTGATCTAAATGGGTGTATTGAAGTCTTCAAAATCACATGCCTTGATTGTCAATTAGGACAAGAAGCCTTCTAGCAATGGCAAATAAGAGAAGAAATAATCTAAACCAGATCATGAGCATAAAAAGATCAAAAATCAGATACTAAGCCTAAGGTATCATCAAATGAGTCCTCCTCAAGCAAGAAACCTAATAAGAAGAAACTCAAATGCAAATTTTGTAAGAAACTTGGGCATGATGAATCTCAGTGCATGAAAAAAATATTGACACCTTGATTAAGATGCTTGAGAAGAAAACATCAGTGAACCTGAATCCTCAACTCAGAACACATCCGCACAAGATTCTACAAAGTTTAAAGACAACAAAAAGGGTAAAGACAAGGGTAAGGCACTTTTGCAATAGTTTCTTGGCCTTCGACTTGGGTTATTGACTCAGGTGCTTCCTATCACATGGCCTCCTTGAAGGATCAATTTTTAGAAATAGAGCCATGTTCTATGCCTTCAATTCTCTTGGGTGATGACATTTAGACAAAAGTCAGTGGTAAAAGATCAGTTGAAGTAAGTTATGGGATATTTAATGATGTTTTGTGCATTCCTTCACTATCTACCAATCTTCTATCAATGTACCAAATCACTCACATAAGTGTAAGAAAGTGAGTTGAGTTCACACCTAATTCAGTGGTTATCAAGGAGCTGTATAGTGACATCGTAGTGGCTTATAAAAAGGAAAATCATCAGTCTAGGTTGTATACCTTCTCACAATTTGCCCTAGATTAGCCCTCAACTGCACTGCTTACTCATGCAGATGGAGTAAGCAAACTATGGCATGAATGATTTGGCCATTTAAAATACCATACCTAGAGCAACTCAATCATCAAGACATGGTTTCAAGGTTTTCTAAAGTCAAATTCTTAGATGGTCTACGTAATGGATGTATTCTTGGCAAGCATCGAGAAGAGAAATATGACAAGGGAAAAGCAAAGAGAGCCGAACAAAAGCTATAAATTGTCCACATTGACATAGCAGGTCCATTTCAAAAACCTTCATTCAACATGACCAAATACATGTTTACATTCATTGATGACTTTTTGAGGTACACCTAGGTGTTTTTTCTCAAAAATAAGTCTAAGGTCTTTGATCACTTCAAGGACTTCAAGGCACTTATGGAGAATCAGTTAGATTATTCCATCAAAATCTTAAGGACTAAAAATAGTGGGGAGTATGTCAACAATAGGTTTAAACATTTTTATAGATCAGAGGGGATTCAGATGTAACACATAGTTCCATATAGTCCTCAATAGAATGGTGTGGCCAAAAATAAGAACCGTTCCTTGAAGAAAATGGCCAACTACATGCTTCAATCAAAGTTTCTTGCTCCTCAGTTTTGCGCTGAAGCAATCAACTGTGTGTGTTGCATTCAATACCATGTTCCACATTAAGCCTTGAAAGGAATAACTCCTTGTGAAGCTTGGGATGGTCACAAGCCCTCAGTGGATCACTTTTGAGTGTTTGGATCACCTATAATGGCCCGTGTTCAAAAGAAGAAATACAAGGCAATGGACCCTCAAAGTCACTCTTGTATCTTTGTGGGGTATCCAGAGGGTGTTAAGAGTTATATGCTTCTCCATCCTAAAAATCATGAGTTTTTCATAGAAAGGAGTGTCAATTTTCAAGAGGGCCCACCTGAACTTACTATTGGCACTCCAGACTCTTCAAAAGTCTCACTAGACATTGATTCCACCTTAGACAGTGACTTGGATCCACATCAAAATCCTCTTGATGATCAGGATGACTCTTCTTCTTCAAGTTCAAGTGATGAGAGAAGTGATGAGGATTCTCCACCTCTATCTCATACTCACTCTTTAAATGATGATGACTCACCTCCTGATTCTTTAATCTCATAGAATTTTGATCCCACTTGGGCTAAAAAAACACTTTAAAGTGCTAAAAAATGGGTTGGAAATCCATCAGATACAAGGTGGACATGTTCACAATTTTAGGGGACTTCACATGCCTATTTGGCCATTACCTCAATTTTTTAAACCTTTTACGAGGCATCTGGCATTCTAGAATCGGATTTTGCTATGCAGGAGGAGTATAGTTCCCTAATCAGGAACAAAGCATGGGACTTGATCCATCTTTCTAAAGGAAGAAAATTAGTATATTGTAAATGGGTTTATTGGATTAAGTTTGGTGCAGATGGGTCTGTTGATAAGTACAAAGCTCATCTGGTTGCAAAAGGGTTTTCTCAAGTGCCTGGCATAGACTACACTGAGACATTTACTCTTGTAGCCAAGATGACATCTATCAGACTCACTCTATCCATCATAGATATAAATCATTGGGATGTTTACCAAATGGATGTCAAGAGTGTTTTTATATATGTTGATCTCAAAGAAGAGATCTACATGGAGCAACCACAAGGCTTTGTGGAAGATTCTTCCTTGGTCTGTAGACTCAAAAAATCTATCTACAGACTCAAACAGGCCCCTCGAGCATGGTATGCCAAGATGGACTCCTTTCTCCTCACAATTAGGTTCACCATATGCCACTCAAATCTGAATGTCTTCATCATTTAGTAGGATGATTCTCTATTAATCTTGTTTCTCTATGTGGATGACTTATTGATTACAGGGAGTGCATGATCATCTATCTCAGTGATGAAAACTGCACTTTCAGATAGATTTTCAATAATAGACATGGGATTATTACATTACTTTCTTAGGATTGAATTCATTCAGTCAAATTTTGGGATAACTTTATCACAATCCAAGTATTCTCTTGATTTTCTTGTGATGTTTAACATGGCTGATTGTAAGCCAACTCCTCATCCCTTCTTGTCTGGTGTGAAGTTTGAGGTTGATTATCCTACACCATTGGTTGATGCAACTCCATATCAATAACTTTTGGGTAGTCTTATCTATCACACACACACTAGACCTAACATATTGTATGCAGTTGACATGGTCTCTCAATTTATACAAGAGCCACATGAATTACATTGGAAAGCAACTAAGCAAATTTTGCACTACATCTAGGGTTTGCATAACTATGGGATACAATTGATTTGATTAGATACAGAGATTTAGATTGGATTGGAGATATTCAAAGTCAAAATTCCACTTTAGGCTATAGTTTCTCACTTGGTTTAGGCCCAATAAGTTGGTCAATCAAGAAGCAACATGCAATTATTTTATCATATACAGATGTAGAATATAGAGGGGCTATCAATGCCACTATTGAGACAATCTAGCTTCAGGGGATTCTCACTGAGTTTGGTATCCAATTTCATAAGCTAATAATCATCTACTGTGACAACCAATCACTATCTAGATTTTCAAGAATTTGGTTCTCCATCAAAAAACCAAATACATATAAATTCACATGCACTTCATCAGGGAGCTTATCAATGAGCATGTCATTGATCTTTGATATTATCCAACATCAGAGTAGATTGTAGATATTCTGACCAAGCCTTTCATAGAGAGTAAATTTGTTCATCTATGAGCTCTCATTAGGGTTAGGGTTGCTCCACCTTCTTCTTCCTCCTATGGAGTTTCTTCACTATGTTCTTGGATACCTCATCATGATTTCAATGTTAGGACCCAATTCTCATCTCACCTAAGCTGCGCTTAAGGGGGGTGTTGGTGTAGTGTTTTTTCCCATTGAGTTTTACCTACATAGCTTTATGTTTGTTGTATGTCAATTAATCTTCCTTAGGTTAGTTATAAAAACATAGGCTAATTATATTTTAATGTAATTATTTAATTATAAAATTAGAGGCTTCCTCATATTTCCCTAATTTTCTCTATATGTACCCCAGTTTTTATTTTTGAAAGGTAAGACAGGTTAATACGATTATATACAAGCAACCATATTTTGTAATATTACCGTGTGAAGACAAGTTTCTTCCTCCTTTGCAATTTATCTATGATTTCATTGCTTTATACATATATTTGCTCAATCTTTTGTGCAAGGATCCAAGATCGTGGCCAATCCAATAGGGAGTAGGACTTGTAATTTCTTGATGATGAATCATAGACAGTGATTGAAATGCATCATCAAAAATTGCCCACAAAATTATTTCATAGAAATCAATTACTCATGATTAATATTTTAAATGAAAGTACATTATTAAGAGGAAAATGAGCTAATATTAATATTATCACAAGTGGCAGTTAACACTTGGAAGGAAGATAAGTTGAACATGGTGGTTAACATGTAGTACAATGGTTGCTAGGTGGTGGTAGACATGGAAATTATGAAAACAATTACACTGGTTACCAATACCCTTCTAATGCTCCACATTTTTCAAGCTTCAATCAATCCTTATGTGCAAACATAGTTTTATTTCAAGATTTATGTGTTGATATTGAAATGTTTGTGTATCTTTAGAAATAATGTGGGTATTTCTCTTAAACACCTCAAGAAAAAGACATGGCAAGCAAACTCTAAATTAGTATCCTTGAGTACTAAGCATTGTTCTAATTTAAGCTTCTCATGTGATAGTGGAATTACTCCCAAGGTCTACTTAAGTTCTACCTCTTTACAGTATGGTTTTACTCTAAATTGGAATGCTTCCTTTGAAAATGATATTTCATCATAGGGAATTGAAACTCTTGATAGTGATTTTTCTACTCTTGGATTACCTCATCCAACTAATGGGGATTTTTATGGGAATGAACTATACTACAAACCAACACAATATTTTCCCTTGATGAATTAAGTGATGAATGTTGACTTCCAAACAATCTATCAATCCATCTAAAGCAAATAATTCAATATTTTTCTTGTATGTATTTGTAATCATATTAGAAAGGGATTCTAAGTCTATAAATGCGAAGATAAGATTCAAATTTGTAACTTACTTGCATATCTTAGCCTTCGCATAGAGAAGATTGGTAGTGCTTATAATGGCTCCAATGGAGACAATGGCAAGGTATATGGAATTTGGGGATGTGATCGACACCACATCACACTTTCGAATCCCTGATCATTGCAAGTTGGTAGCCAAGAATTTGACATTATGGTGGAGTAAAGAGTGGGAAATTTATGCACCGAATGAAGCATTGATGAAGGTTATTTATGTGTTTTGATGGTGGGAAAAAATGTAGGTGGTAAGGTTGAGGTGTTCATCTAGAAGGGGACGTGTGATGGGGTCTCTTTTGCTATAAAATATGTTGGTAGGAGTCACTATAGGGGTCCAATTTCAAATCCATTGTGCACAAGAGATGTAAATTTATGATGGTGTGGCGATTTGAATGTGGAAGGAAAATGGTTGGTGTAGGTGTTTTGGATAAATTTTCTTGGCTTTACATGTAGTTTTTTTTTATGCTTTTGAAGTCTAGAATCTAGAATATTATAGAATGGGAATTTTGGAAATCATGTAATCAGTTAAATAAATTTTATTTGATTAACTTAATGGGGTCATATTGAAGTTAATAATATAACATTGACAACTAATTCCAATCAGTAGCTATCACGTCAATTAATGGAGCTGAACATAATTAATGTGCACAACACACAATCATTATTTAATACGTTTGGCAAGTTATGGATTTTTAATTTACTTTCCACATAACACATGCAAAGCATAGTTCCTTGTCATTGTCATTGTCGTTGTCAATTTTTATTTTTGACAGACCATAGTTTATATATAATTTTGTTAATCATTGTGATTTCATTGGACGGTATTATGATTTTTTTTAAAATTTAAAAATAGAACAGTTTCCCTAGAAAAATAGTCTTGACAACTTGCTTCAACCAATAAAAAGTTTAAAAAATAAGCTTTTTCATTTTTTATTTTATTAAATATAATGTAAATGATAAAACTATTGTGAAGATTTTAGAAAGAAGTAAAATATTTGATGGGTACATTTTCCAATAAAAATTAATTGATAAAATCTATTCCAATAAATACATGTGCAATAAGTACTAACAAGGTACATTACTACATTTAATGACTTTTAATTATGTGTTTTTATGTTGTTTATAATTATGATATATATCACATTTTAGGATATTTTTTGCATTTTCTTGTTTTTTCAAAATACATACATTTAATTTATGATGGCTTGGTGGATGCCATAAATTTGATTTAAAATTGTCGTATAATAAAAAAAAATTGGTTAATGTTAAGGGTTGGTGTTGTTGTCCTAACTTGAGAGCAATGTAAGGTTCATTCAAAATAATGATGTAACTGTGACTTAATTTTGAAATATAGGTGACATAGAAGCATATCGATTGACACTAGAATAGTTTTCTCTTTAAAGTAACATTTGAATCCTTATATATTCTTCATAGAGGGGAAGCTAAATATATTCGTAAAAAAGTAACATTAAGTTAGATATCTCTTAGAAAGTAAGTAAACCATCTTTGTTTTTAGATAAGTAGATATTTTTTAAAGAAAGTAAAACATGTAAACTTTATTTAAAAGTGAAAAAAAATGAACCAATAAGCTTATGCAAGAGAAACAATCCTGATATAATTTAAAGTTATAAAATAAAATAAAATGACATACATACACTATAAACAAGATTTTTACGTAAGGAAACTATTTCAAGTAAACATCAAGCACAATAACCATTTTCATTATTGCATTAACTCAATCATTTACAAAATAATAATGTACTTCAAAATTCCACTTTACCCTACTAATTATGTGAACATTTGTAGGCACGTCCATAGGAAGCTATCCAAGTGGTATTACAATACATTGTGTATAAAATAATGGGTTGTGAAACCATCTATATGTTATTATAGATAAAAATACATGGGTTGATAAAAATCTACATGCATTATTAAAAAAAAAATCCCCAAAATTTCATCACCAAACTCTCATATAGGGGGTCATTAGGCACCCATACCTCTCTGGTTAGTGTGATGTCATGTTATTCATCACTAATATATGTTAGGTCATATAATGTATAAGGGGTATAAATAATTCAAAGCATATAATGCATATATAACAATCTCCCACTTGTTGAACACTTTGTAATGGGGGTCATAACTACATACTTTCAGTAGCTAAGGGTAACCATCTCGATTGATCTTTTGCACTTAAAAAACTTATCAGTAGTCAGAGTCTTCATCAATGAATCAAAAACATTCTCTAATGTATCAATATTTTCCAACACCTTATTGTCTTTAACCATGTCTTTAAAAATAAATATATTTTGTATCTATATGCTTCCACTAAGCATAATAAGTAGGGTTCTTTGCTAAACATATTGCACTTTGACTGTCACAATCTTTCCTTACTATTTTTGGTAAGAGACCAACATTTGAACACAACCTATATAACTATACAAATTCCTTACTTGCATTAATGGTTGTAATGTACTCAACCTTTAAAGTTGACAGTGCAACAAATCCCCTCTTGCTCATCCATTTAACTTCTCTACCAAATAGGTTAAACACATAAGCACTTGGATATCTTTGGAGGTTAAGAAATCTATCCTAGTCAACATCAATATGTACATTTACTATTTTATTTCTCTCAAGTGTTCCTTGGTAGTAGGTTGCATAATATGAAGTTCCACACAAATATCTAAAGATCCTTTTCACAGTAATCTAATGTTCTTTTCTTGGATTGGAGATATATCTACTCAACATTCTCACTGCATGGACAATATCAAATCTGGTACATACCATAGCATGCATTAGGCTTGCAACAACACTTGCATAAGGAATATGAAACATGTCCTCAATCTCTTCATGTCTTGAGACACTATAGAGAAAATAATTTTAGACCAATAACAAATGAAGTACTCATAGGTTTACAGTCATACATTTTAAACCTCTGCAATATCATCTAAATATCGTTCCTCTTATTCAACCATAATTTCTTATTTAGTCTATCTTTTCTAATATTCATGACCATACCAATTTTGAAAAACCTAGATCCTTCATATCAAATTGTGATGAAAATTGATATTTGCCTTGATTGATCATTTTATTCTTGTTTCCATTTAATAACATATCATCCACATACAAAACTACAATAACAAAGTTATCACCAATATGTTTGAGATACACACAATGATCAAATTTTATTTATATGAACCTAAGTCCCAACACATTATAACAAACAAGCCAGGAGTAGTTGCCCTCATATTGCAAGCATAGTTTTAAAAAGATTCATTTTTTTATTAACTTCAAAACATTAAATTTTATTATCTTACATGTTACATTGTCTATATTAACTAACCCCACTCAACCATAAAATATTAAATTTATTATCTAATATTGGGTTAGAGGTGGGTTAAAGTTGAGTTTACTAATTGAAAAAATTATACTTTTGCTTTGAAATAATAAATCTTATGATAAAAGATTCAATTTTATAAATCATAATAAATACTTGGCAAACACTCATTAATTTTGTATTAAATTTTAAAATGAAATTAGAATGTGGCACATGTTTTAATATTTCACCCAATATTTACCTGATACATACTTGATTATTACATGATGCATACATGATATTGTCCTATCAAATATCAAATTGAACATATGGTGGGTAAATTACATTTTTAATTATCTAAAACACAATATAATTATCTTAATTTCATTTCAAGTCATCTTTATTGTTTATTGGTCACTTCACACAATTAGAAGATCTTTATTTATCAACATGCATCATATCAACGCTGGTAAATGTTGTGAAACCTTATTACTAAATATTTTTTTCTCACATATTTTATTTTCTATTTGTGAGTTATAGAAAAAAATTTAGAATTTATGTTTGTTGGTTGAATAATACAAGCACATTATCATTTACATTTGTTGGTAGGCTAATACAAGCACATTCTTAGTTATGTTAGTCAGTTAGTTAATAAAAGTATATCATTATTTATGTTCACTGATAGGCTAATATAATTACATTATAATTTGTGTTCATTGACCATGTAATACTTAAAACACATCAATGAATGTCTTATATTCTCTAACTAGCTGATAGCACACTATCATTTATGTTTGTCGATTGGATAAAATCAGAGTGGACGCCAAGATCTTTGGATCAAACGAATGCACATATTTATGATAGGCACAAGTCAAGCATGTATAAAACACAATAGTTTCAATAAAATAAAATCATAAATATGAGAATACTGCATAAACAAGATAAGAGTAAAACTAATCTTTCATTAAATAATAGCTCACCAAGAGAGGTGTACATATAGGAGTGCATGAGTAACTCCTCCCAAGAAAGATGGTCAGAGAGCCAATAGTAGAAGATTAACTCCCATACCCAAAATAGCCAGTCAGGGGAGTTACTTCATATTCATCCGATCAATATGTAACTCCAAGTACACCTAAGCAATCTTATCCATGAAAGTAGGAAAACTCCAAATAAGGGGAAAAAAACCCATAATAAATAAATATAGGAAAAAAGAAAACCCCTAATCTAACACTCTCCCCTCCCCACCCATAAGCATAACTTAGGTGGGTAGTGTAAAATAGAGAAATGATTCCGAACAACTAGGCTTGATCAGGTACCCAATACAAAACAATCTCTCATAAAGTAGAGAAAAGAAGAAAACCCATAAAAAACTCCTCCCCCCTAAAAAAAAAGACATAGAAGAAGTGAAGAAGCTAGAAGGCCCACCCTAAATATGATGCTAATGTTGATGTAACCACACCCCAATAAAGGCTCATAGATGATTAAACTTTCTCTCAGTGAAGGGTTTGGTAAAGATATATGTAACCTGCTCTAAAGACTAGCAAAATCTCAAGTCGATGACCTGACCATGAATAAGCTCCTAAATAAAATTCATGTGAATCTAAATGTGTTTGGTCTATTATGTTGAACTAGATTTTTGCATATCTATATGGTACTCTAGTTATCATAATAGAATATGGTGGGTTACCAGAGAGGAATGCCAAACTCAGATAGAATCCCCTGAAGCTAAATAGCCTCAATAGTTGTATTAATAGCTCCCCTATACTCTGTGTTTGTGGATGATATAGCAATAGCATTTTGTTTCTTGCTAGACCAACTGATGGGAACAAAACCCAAATAAAATATGTACTTTGAAGTGTAATTGCAGTTCTAAGTATTGGTAGCCCAATCTGAATCTATAAAACCAACCAAGTCAACCTTTGTGCCAAATTTGTCCTGAATCCTGAATCTATAAGAGCCCTAAATGTAATACAATATCCTCTTAGTTGATTTACAGTGTAGCTCATGGGGTTCCTATATGAATCTGGAAACAAGTCCCACTATATATGAAATATTAGGTTTGGTATGAGTCAGATAAATAAGGTTACCAACAAGTTATCGATACCAAGTGGAATCAACCAAAGGTGTATAATAGTCAGCCTCAAATTTGAATCCTGACAAAAAGGGAATCAAAGATGGCTTACAATCAACCATGTGAAACTGAGCTAAAATATAGACAACATATTTGGGTTATGCAAGTGAAATCCCTAAATTGGACTATAAAATATTGATGCTAAGGAAGTAATGCAGATAACCCAAGTCAATCATGTCAAATCTATCATGTAGAGTTGTCTTCACTACTGTAATAGTTGATGAGGAAATCTTGGTGATTAAAATATCATCAACATAAAGGACCAGTATTAATAAATTATCATCTTACCACAAAAAATATACATTGGGGTCTGAATGACACTTCATGAAAATTGAAGTAAGGAGGAAGGAATCCATCTTGGTGTACCAATCTTGAGGGGCCTATTTGAGGCCACAAATGGATTTCCTAAGTTTAAAAACCCAGGTGGCTGCTCCATGTAGATATCTTCCTCAAGGTCTCTATGAAAAAAGGCACTCTTCACATCCATCTAGTACATATCCCAACCATGTGTTATGGCTATAGCTAGTGTGAGTCAGATCAAAGTCATCTTTGCAACAAGTGCAAAGGTCTGTGAGTAGGTAATGTTGGATACCTATAAAAAAACCCTTGGTGACCAATCACGCCTATGGATTCAGATCCACACTTATGGTTTAGAGTTGATGACCTTTGTTTTATTTGTCTCCCTCTTTGGGTTTTGATCGGTAATGGAGGCTCTTTATTTTTCCCTTTTCCCATCAATGTTCATTGAATTTTTGGTTAAGTGAGTTTCTTTCTACTTTTTCCATATGGTAGCATAGCGCTCTTTTGGCCTCCAATTTTTTTGTCCCTTAAGAGGAGGAGCGTTCACATAATATGTGTCTCTACCTTTGCCTCCAAAGCACCTTTATCTTATGCTAAGTTCTCAACAATACCAAGTAGAGTGGGCCCCACCCATTATACATATGAAGATGCTTCCCATGGTGAGACACATGGTGCTCCAATGCTCATCCAAGGAGGTGTTAGATCCATCAAGAGCTAGAGGTTCACCAATGGATAGAAGTGGGTCCCCCTTTTTTTTGAAAAACTTTAGAAACACTTTAAGCCTTTCCTAGAGTTTAACTTTTGTCTTTGGAAGCTTGTCCAAAAGGTGTAGGTAGATAACCTTAGAGAAAGACACATGGCATTTTTGAGCTCTTTTAGGCTCAAAGGAACTCTCAACCCCTTTGAGAAAGTGTCAACTTGATGCATGGAACCCAAACATTCACCAAAGGAATGGAAAGCCGTTGTAGACACCTAAATCTAGCCACTGATAACCTCCAATCAGGCTTTTGGCCAATTTCCACTTAAAATACACAATTTGGCCTTAAAACACTAAAACATGCTAAATGATGTGAAACTAACATATTCAAGTGTTGGTTTTGGTTAGAGTATTATTAAATGGGGCAATACAATTTATAGGATAGCTAACTTTGATCAAATCATTTTGAGTCAAAATATCAATTTTGTACTTGGTTGCTATGGATTGATCTTTCCTATCAAATCTCTTGCACAAGACATGTTCCTTCATTATTTATTATTGGTAACATCCTAAATGGGATAATGGATCCAAAACATCTAACATTGCCTTAAAATTTAAATCTCATCAAATTTTGGACCAATAACAAATCATTCTAATCAATTTGACTAATTTGTGCACAAAGTGCTTAAACATGCTTAAGAGCTAATTAACCAAATTAGAGCCCAATTAATAACTCTATGAAAACTTGTTGAATATTTATTTTTGGAAATGAATATTGAATATCTGCATCATTAGGTGACCTCATTTCTTGGTAAGACATCCCTAGGCCATAAATGCCACAAATATCAAGATTTATGCCTCCCATGCCTCATCAAAGCCCTCCATGCCTCTTAATTGCTCCTCTATCCTAAATATTGATGAGCTTATTTATCAATTTTAATTGCATAATTGGATTAATCCTTAGCCACACATCTCAATCTTGAGATGGATGGTTCAGGTTGATTCTAGACATTTGTAAAAATCTATAAATAGAGAGGCCATGAACATCATTTCTAAGCTATTTTGGTGCAAAGTTATTATGTTCAAACATATTCAAGAAGCTATTTTGGTGCAAATTTATAATGCAAAAATATCTTCAAGAAGCCATTGCAACTAGTGTTACCATGTCAAATTGATTCCAAGCCAAGCCAAGCCACAAGCCAAAGGTTCTAAAGAGAGATGGAGGTAGACAAGCTTCCATTGCCAAGGACTTTATGAGCACAAAGCTGAGCAAGCCACTATTACAAAGGCATTTGGAGCATCCAAGGAAGATGAAAGAATTCTTGTTATTTTTCCTTACTTTTTAGTTATGTTTGTCATTTGTTTTTGTTACTAAGCTCACCCTAGTAACTAGGCATGAAGATGTTAGCTTGGTGTGTTTTTTATTTGCTTTCATTCACTAACACCATACTAATATCCTCTTCTTAGTCAAATTCCTAGTTCACATATGGTACTCTCGGTGGGACTAGACGTATCCCATACATGAAGAAGATCATTATGCAACTTTAAAATCTTCATTTGGATCATTTAAACTCTTGAAATTTGATTTTCTAACTTTGTTTTGTTGTTTTTCTTTATCACGGGTTTACATAGTAACCGTCGTCAGTTATTAAAATTATCATCAGTTGGCATAGCTATTGTCAGTCACTGTTGGTATAACTGATGTCGATTAGATAACCATCATTGATTAGTAAGTGTAACCATCATCAGTCACTATTGGTATAACTGATTTTGGTTATATAACCATCATTGGTTATAGAACCAACGTCGGTCACTGTGTTTTCTTAAAAACATAAAACCTGAGAGCTAATAGGCCATTTTAAAATTCTTGGTTTGGGGTCATACAGACTCCATTTTGGATGAATTTTTTTTTAAACCACATGTTTTCTCCTAAATTTTTAGAATTTGACATTAGTTTAGCTTCATGTTTCATATATTTTTTACAAAAATTTGAAAATCTATTTAAATTTTTTCTAATCTAACATATTTTCTTCTGGGGTGATGCCTTAAGGGTAGATAGGTAACCAACAGACTTGGAACTTGTTAAAACATGATATTAAGACATCTTTGGCATGACTTTGAAATGAACTAGGAACATTATTTTTGTGCTTAATGTAATATTTAGGTGCTTAAGTAAGTTTTTAGTATTAGTTTTAAAGTTAACAATCTTAAGACCAAGGGGTCAAATGAACACCACCAAATCTTTTTTTTGGGCTTAAAATTGAACACACTTGTCATTTTTGTCTTCAATAATTGTTTTATCTAATTTTGTTTAATAAAGAGAGGAATGTTACATATATGCTCTTCCATTTCTCTCCTTTAGGGAACCCTTGGAATCAAAAGTGCCATTCCTATTTCAAAAAAACTAGTCTGAGGCTTAAAAAGAATGTCATCTAAAGCACTCCCCAAAAACTCTTCAAACTTTGGGTGACCTTGGAAATGACTCTAAAGTCTTTCTTTTTATGTCTTTCATTTCATTGCATCTTGGTTTGCGAGGGGAACATCATTACCTCCCAAGACTTCTTTAAGGAAGATTTGACCTAGTGTTTCATCTCCTGATATTGACTTCACTTACTCCTTCTAAGTTGCATACAGGACGTATATGCATTTGGACATCACACAACATTGAGCGAAAAGTAGGATGTAAGGGTTGTAAAAAGGAATAGACCTTTTTATAGTTAGCTAATTTCATGGTGACCCAATTTTCATGCTTATCTTTTACATCATTTGATTTGAAATTCATTATGCAATTGATTCCCCTAAAGACATTTGAAACTTGGTAGTTTTGTCAACCCCACATTGTTATACCCTTGCTAAGATTTGGACGATTATACTTAGTGTATTTTGGTCATTTTTACTCGGTATGTTTTGATACTGAAACTTATTTGTTTTTTCATAAGCCATGTCAAAATCAATTTGTCTATATGTCACTCTTTTGTTTAAAGAGGCGTTATGCTGGCCGTTTTACACCACACTTGTGCCTTGAAATTTTTTTTAAACTTGTTTGTGTGTGTGTCATTTAAGTTGAGGAGGTTAGTGTTATGCTGCCCAAAACATGTTAAAACCATTTTGCCTTTGAGTCTTTTGAATCATCACATAGATCACATCATTTGAACATGTTTGTGTTGTTAGGTTGCTTAATTTATTTCAAGACTTGTTTCACCTTGTGCCAAAAATTAGTTGTTTTAAACCATGTCATGCATACCATTTAGACCATTGTCTTATGTCATCATCCTATCCAATATTGTCTAATTTGTTTGGTCAGATCCTAGTCTTCAACATTGATTTTTCAATTAACCTTGTCAATTTTAGATTCAAACATTGATTGATTTTTGTTTAGGCCTCAATTGGTGGGGCTGATACGCAAATCTTTCTCTTTTGAGTTGCATAACTTTGATTAATTGATTACCTAAATTTGAGAAGTATTGATGGTTTATTTGTTTAATGCCTATCCTCATCATTATTTGTGCTTTTATTTGGGAGAATACAACATTTCTCAAAGAGCCTTTTGTCTTATGCCTTATGCCAACTGATCATGTTTATGTTTGATTCTATGTGCTGGGTTTATGTCAAAGTTGTTTCCAAACTTATTAGATTAAATCAAATCACGTCAGCATTTGTTTCAAGTCTATATTCTGATGTCATTTAGCCAAAAGTCCTAGCATATGCCTATTTATTTGAGCCTAGCTTTTGACTTCACATTTGTACAAAAGACCTAATAACTCAACTTTTCCCTTTCTTAGTTTAGACCTTGTTTGAAACACTTTAACTTAGACTTTTGACGTGCCATTTTTTATTCAGACACTTGACCTTTTTTACGTATGACATTTGACATTATATATTTTATGTTAGAATGTTTTATGCCAGATATTATCACAAATCATTTTGGAGATACAACTCCACTATCAAACCACATTGGAGATACAACTTCACCTTTTGACCAAGTTGGACTAAGCTTGAACCATTTGTCTTTAAGACAGTTTTTTAGAGTTTATAGAACTCTAAGCCTTTTTTTTTAGATTTTTTATCATTTACATGGATATATCTCACTACACTTATGATGCAATCACGTAAAATACAACTTATGATAGAATGGTTGCACAAAATCCTGCTAAGAACCCCTATAGAGAAAGATTTTCTAAGGAGTTTTATTATTCTCCCTATAATACTCCATATGGGGAACATAGTTAAAATACTCAAAATCCAAATTGAGACCTTGATTGGCATGAAGAAGATTGTGAGGAGGACTTTGAAGACCCACCTATAGATAATATTGTTTGGGATACAAATCCATACCCTCTTTGCAATAATCAATACATGAAACACAGTCAAGAACCAACTTATGAGCCAACTCATGACTGGGATGATATGGTTTATGAGGAAGACTTGGATGCTTTGGCTTATGAAAGCAATCAATTTCCATGGCATCCTTTTGTTATCCAATCATCAGCTACCCCTAACCCTCCTTTGGGTTATATGAGATATCAAGCTCTGTAATATGTAAGAAATACCATTACCATTTTGAGACCTCATCCTTTGGTATGTGTGAGCAATCAAGCTCCACAATGCCCCTTCATCATTCTAAGACCTAATCTTTTGGCTTGTGCAAATAAATAATCCTAACAACACCCCATTTTTACCATTTTATGACTTCATCCTTTGGCTCATGCGAGCAATCATGCTCCCCAATGCCCTACCATTATCCAACCGCAAGCCATTCCTCATCCAAAACCAATCCCATCCAAACCTCAACTGATCCAATCCTTTGAAGACCAAGATGTGTTCAAAACTGGTATTTTCCAACTCATTGGAAACCAAAGTAAAGATAACCAACCAATCCAATATGTTTTTATTGAACCAACCACTTATGATAAGTCAACCTATGATAAATCACCTATTGATTCTATACTAGTTGTCAAGGAGTCTCACACTGAAAAGCCAGTCTTTGTCGAGTCACTTTTTAATGATTATAACTACCTTTGGGCAAATCATTACCTTAACCATGTGCCTATTTTTCAAGAGCCTCCTATTGAAAAGTCAGTCTCTGAGGAGTTGTTTCTTGACCTTTTTCCCATCCTAGAGGAGTCCCACTCTGACAAACTAGTTTTTATGTAGCCCATTATGCCATCATAGTCTGTTATTCAAAACCAAATGTTTAACAAGACATCATTGTAATAGAGTACTCATCAAATGAGGAATCAAAGTAAGAGTTAGGTTATATTCTTGAACTAACATCAGATTCAACATCAGAATCTAAATCAACATTAATCTCAACATCAGATTTAGAGTCCCTTGAGTCAGAATCAGATTTAATAGAAGAATATGTTTGTGATTGTTATAACATTCATTATACATGCCTTGCAAATCAATTTGAATAAATTTGTGATCCTTTTATAGTTTTTGAGGATGAGTACTTCAACTTTGACACAAGTTATCCTAGTATCTTCTATGAGGATTGTACAACCTCTCACCATTTCATAGGCCATTACCATCAACCAAAATAGCCATATCATTGGCATTCCATCTCCCACAAGTGTCAACTGGGATTAATAGAATCACACTTTATTGAATTGCATTCATAATGACATAGCAGTTGAAGAAAGGAAAGGAGGCCAAGACCACAATCATATAGTAGAAGAACACTCTCCTAACGAAACATTTTCAGAGGTGTTAAGGGACAATCAAAGTCAGAACTCTGCATCTTGTAGTAAAACTTTTTTGAAATCTCTAGAAGACAATCAAAGTCAAAATTCAACATTCCTTATTGAAACCTTCTCAAAGGCACTACGGGACAATCAAGACAACTTCATTGGTGAAAACCTATTTGAGGCACCAATAGCTGAGAACAAAAGTTCTTCACTGCTTGATGATGACAAAATCAAAGATCAAATCAAAATAACTTCCTATCTATAGCCTAATTAGATGGTAGCTACTCTCAAGATCAAATAATAGAAAATTTTGGTGGTCCTATTTAGAGAACAAGTCTTCAGCCTCGTAATAACCAAAATTATGTTGAATCTGGCATCAACAACATTACATGTGATTGAAAGTCTTGATCTTCATTTGTTTCCCAACCATTCCACATTCCATTATCATTTGCCATTCCATTTCATAAACAAACCTATCAACCATTATTTATCCCTATTTACCATCCACAGCTACATTTTCCTTTGTAGATGCTACAAAGATACCTTGTCTTGACATTTGAAGGAATTAGAATCAATGACCAAGGAAGATCACAAAAGCATTCTCAACAACCAAATTTGTAGGTAGTTATTGATAGAGAAGCTATTCAAATGAGGTGTGGGATAGTAATTAACATGATTGAGTATCCTATTTATATCATTTGTTTAATTAGGATGTGTATCTCCCCATCAACAGGAACAATAGAATCAAAAACCATATGTAGGCCAACAATATGTACCATATCATTTCACATTGTCATGCCATTGCCATTGTTACATATGCCTATTTACCATTGTTGTAAATCCTATCCATTTACCCCACCACTTGGGGGCAACCCTCTTGCTATTTTATCCAACCTATCAAAAACCATCATTATCCTTAGCAAAACTGTGCCATCTAACCATTCCATTCCTATCTAGACCAAAGCCTATTTTTAGTTATCCTACCCAATCCTATTTTGATCTTAGTTACTTTGGTTCTTACCAAACCTTTTATGGGGGGATTCTGATCAAGTTTCAATAATCAATCAAATCCATGTTTATAATGGCAGTCTATGAAAGTAGTGTGACAGTTGATTTAGTAAGATATCTTTCATTTTCCATCTTGTATCAATCTTGTTTATGTGAACCTAATTATAACCGCTTATGGGCAAATCAATGTTTCAACAATCTTGCTACTAATTATAACCACCTATGGGCAAATTAGTATCATTGACCTATGCCATTATATCCTTGTTATAACCACCTATGGGAAAACTAGGGGTACTACTTGTTTATCATGCATTGTCGAATCACCTTGCCATCACTATTTTCATTTGGCTAGTCTTTTGCCGGATTTGAGAACTTGTTGGGACCTAGTTGGTTTTTCCTTGCCTCTTGTGTGGATGTATTTACTATAACTTGAGGTCATTTCAGGACTATGTATGTCATGATCAATTCATGTTGAGGTCACCTCAGTCCCCCTTTCTATATGCTTTCACCATTTTGTGAGCAACCTAAGCCAAATGCTCTCATCATTTTGTAAGCAGGTATCTTTTCATTCTCTAATGAGTTAAGATACCTCAAAATGCCAAAAACATTCATAACATTTCAAAAATTCAAAAATATTTTATCCTATCTAAGCCTAGTTAGTTATCCTTGATCTACCTTACTAGGGCATTGTCATTGTTAAGATGCTTTTTTTTGCTTTGTTTTTAGGCTTTCAGGTTTGTTTGTTTGTTTGTTTATTCACTTACCTATTTGTTTGCTTTTAGCATTGTTGCCTTAACTCTATCTATATGCATTCATTGGGTGATTCCTCGAACACATTATTGTTAAGTCTATCCATATTTATACGTAAACATTATCATCATTGTTTTTATCATTGGTGCATTATTTTCAAGTGTTTTTTGGATATCAAGAGTCATTTCTTATACATATTTCAGCCAAGTCTTCATGTTGTTCTATCATGATGCCTACCATCACATGCTATAGAAAAAATTAGCTTCAAGAAGGTCTACAATCAGTGGAGTCATAGAAGTTTCTCCTTGGCACCTTGGCAAAGCTTTCCATCCCACCCTTGATCAAATTAACTCATTTGACCATTCTAGTTGTATCATTGTTAATCAAGATGAGCATCTCATCATTAGTAGGTACAACGGAATCATTTCTAATGATCAATCTTATTTTTCTATTCATCTATTTCATCACTTTACACCCACTCATCTTTAATCTATATTCTAGGTTATATCCTTGGGTTATGCTTGCTAATCAGCCCTAACTGGGGCACAATCATCTTTAGCCAATCTAGGTCCTTTTAATGATTATAACTGCCTATGGGCAAATCATTATTTTGAACTTTAATCTTGATTATAACTGCCTTTGGGAAAATCAGTATCTTTTTTACATCAATGCATACAAGCATTTTCTCATTTGGATTAATCTCAATGATGGGTTGATTCCACCTTTCCTATTATTTCTTTTTGAGGGACCATTCATCAACAAATGTGATGGCCACTTCCTCAAGGGGGCATCATCATAGGCTTCCCAAAACCATTTGGAGCTTTGTTCTTTAATCATCATCTTCTTTTTGGCATACAGGCCATTTCTCATTCTTTGAGAAGACATTGCTTTGGCTACGACTTGCAACATATTCCTAAATAGGGGCAAACTATAGACACCTAAATCTAGCCACCGATAACCTCCAATTAGGGTTTTGGCCAATTTCTACCTAAAATGTACAATTTGGCCTAAAAACACTAAAACACGCTAAATAATGTAAAACTGACATATTCAAGTGTTGATTTTGGCTAGAGTATCATTAAATGGGGCAATGTAATTTATGGGCTCACTAACTTTAATCAGATCATTTCGAGTCAAAATGCTAATTTTGCGCCTGGGTGCTCTAGATTGATCTTTCTTATCAAATATCTTGCATAAGACATGTTCCTTCATTATTTTTTGTTGGTAACATCCTAAATGGGATAACGGATCCAATGCATCTAACATTGCATTCCAATTCCAATCCAATCAAAATTTAGGCCAATAACAAGGCATTTTGATCAATTTGAGTAATTTGTGCACAAAGTGCTTAAACATGCTTAAGAGTTAATTAACCAAATTAGAGCCTAATTAAGAATTATATGGAAACTTGTTGAATACTTATTTTTGGGAATTAATATTGTATATCTACATCATTAGGGGACCTCATTTTTTGAGAAGACATCCCTAGGCCATAAATGCCACAAATATCAGGATTCATGCTCCCATGCCTCATCAAAGCCCTCCATGCCTCTTAATTGCTCCTCTATCCTAAATATTGATGAGCCTATTTATCAATTTTAATTACATAATTGGATTAATCCTTAGCCATACATCTCAATCTTGAGATGGACTATTTAGGTTGATTCTAGACATTTGCAATAATCTATAAATAGAGAGGCCATGAACATCATTTCTAAGCTATGTTGGTGCAAAGTTATTATGTTCAAATATCTTCAAGAAGTTATTTTGGTGCAAATTTATAAGGCATAAATATCTTCAAGAAGCCATTAAAACTAGTGTTACCATGCCAAATTGATTCCAATCCAAGCCAAGCCACAAACCAAAGGTGTCAAGGAGAGATGGAGGTAGATAAGCTTTCATTGCCAAGGACTTTATGAACACAAAGCCAAGCAAGCCACTACTACAAAGGAATTTGGAGCATCTAAGGAAGGTGAAGGAATTATTGTTGTTTTTCCTTACTTTTTAATTGTGTTTGTCATTTGTTTTTGTTACTAAGCTCACCCTAGTAACTAGGCATGAAAATATTAGCTCAGTGTGTTCTTGATTTGGTTTCATTCACTAACACCATACTAATCTCCTCTTCTTAGTCAAATTCCTAGTTCACAACCATTTTTACCTGAGAAATGTTTTTTGCTTATGCTTGGTCATACTTTGATCCATTTTTAGGGAGTAAATTTGATATGTTAATCATTTGAAGTCAACATCTAATAAAGGTGACCAAGCATGACATAGCGGTAGCCTCAGAGATCAACACATACCATCAACATACTTCTCGTAGCATGAGTGGTTTGTAATATAATAAGGGAAGCATACCATTTTTGAGATACGGTGAATCAGATACACTCATGGGCTAAACCCTCTTTCAGTTATACAACATCATGGGCAAAAATAGGGGGAATCTCTAGATCATCATCTCATTCAGTGTCCTCACCTATTTATTTGTTTTTTCCCCTTGAGTAAGGGGCTGGAAATTATTAGTATTGTGATTTACTCTCCTTATTGTTGATAGCCATTAAGATAATAGTAGATGGAGTTTTCTATTCAGGACTTTAAGAGATGCATCTCATGGATGTCAGTGGATGTTTTGTATGTACCATTTGTGGCCTTTTGTATTCAGTTCCCTATCCAATAATGAAGAGAATGTGATGTTTTATGTCATTTGAATTAGAAACTATTTCTGCTAATTATATCTTATATGTTGCTTATATGGTGTGGATTTTTATGTGCTGGGGATCTTAATTCATGCTATATGCCCCATTATGATCTATAGTTTTGTTAAAATCTATGCTATTTTATGCAAACTCTATGTTCATATTTTAGAATTTATAGTGTATCACCTTAGATTAGATTTACTTTTCTAAAATTTATTTTCTATTTCCCCTTCTCTACCTATTTCCAACCCTCTCTTTTCTTAATAATACAATAAAGAGCTAGCTTCTAAAATCCTAGAGGTCACTTCACAAGATGCAATTAATCCCACACCTGTGAAGCTTCCCATAGATTGGATGTTTACCCTAGGGTGAGGATTTTAGGCATCAATAGTTACAATCTTTTTTGGCATGCCTAGTGGAACCCAAACCCGTAATCCCCTGATTGGAAGTCAAATTTATCATTCGAATAAGTGTTTATGAGCCACAGGCCTATGACAAGGTCTTAAACCACAAGCAACCCAAATCTATGAGTACCACCCTCAGGTGTTCCTACTCATCAAAGAACTCTAAGATCCTTTGTTGCATGAAAATAGCATCAACAAATGGTGCAACCAGGACCCCCTAGAAATTTGTGTCATGGTACAGTGGTAACCCTCTTATTCCACTGACTCCTCTAGCTCAATGGGACCCTATACCCTCAAATGCTTTGAAGGTGCTCCCCAATGGGACCCTATACCTTCAAGACATGGTGAATGTATGCACAGTATATTACGTCAACTCACAAAATGTAACCCTAAGGCTATTAGAGGCCTCTTTCAAAAGATGTACCCTTGATTGGTATAGATCTTTACCTACCAACTCTTTTCCACCTGGGATGACCTAGGCGATAGGCTCTTCAAGAGATTTAATAAAAAGGTAGATCGATCTTCTATCTTGTAGTAGTTGATAACCATCAAGAGGGGCCCGTAAGAGGCTATGATCAATTTCAATACTAGATTCAAGAAAACTTGGCAAAGGATCTTGTAGATGGCTTGACCTCCTAAAGGTATGGCCATAGTCTTTTATCTAAAAGCTCTCAATTCGGACATCATGATCATGACTCAATCACTTGGAGGATAAACACTACTAGACATGTATGAGGTCATGATGAGGGTAGAGAATAACTTGATAGATGCATGGATACTCCCTCCTCATCCACCGATGTCAATCTTTCCCAAAATATCAATGCCATTATAGGGAGAAATGCCAAGCACTCAAGATCTCTGTCTCCTTCTATGTATACGTATCCACTCACCCAGATGAACACCCCTGCTACATCTTCTGTAGTTATCAAGATGAATGATATGAAGAAGATTTTAAGGAGTTTTTCCAATGAGATCATCAATCTCAAGAGGTAACAGGTTGCTCCCCCAAAACTTGCCTATAATAACTATCAATAAAAGAGACCCCTTTATCAACAAAACCAATACCAAGAAAGGCAAAGGTTGAATTATCAAGGAGCAAACAACCAACCCCCAAAAAATTAAGGGATGAATCATCAAATGTATCCTATAAACTGGATGGTCACGGTTCCTAATCCCTTACACATAGTAACACTTAGTGCAAGCAGAGAATAGGTAGCTACTCAAAATAACCTTGCAGACGATTCTAATTCATCATGCTTCCCTTGTAATAAACCTCATGGGCCTTGAAACCACCCTTGGGGAAAATTATAACAAAAGGTTACAAAACAATGGTGATGAGGAAATGGCCAAGATTCAATATACGCTTATCAATATCTTGGGATTGAAAATGCCATCATGATGGCATAGATACAAGGTATGTCCCTAGAGCAAGAAGAGGAGATAGTTCCAAATCATGCAGTCTTCTCTCAGGTAAAATATGAGGATGTGACTTTCACCAATGAAATCCTTCTCTATCAAACCCCATAGGTGTAATAAGACTATTATACACTCTCAAAGAAAATGTTGGTCAAATACTTGATAACAATCGCAACTAAAGGGGAGACAGACAAAAAGGATCTAACACCTTGACCTCCACCTATGGCCTATCTAAGGTGAAATGAGATGCTACAAAATAAGTACTCCCCCAAATTCATATAATGTGGTGAAATAATTGAAGAAAGCATCAACTAATATCTCTCTCTAGGATGTCTTGTCCATCCCAGAATAGAAGACCATATTAAAAAAGGCCTTAGAAGAAAAGAAAAGCCCCACACCAAACAAACTAGGGACAATGCCCATAAGGGAGAAATGAAAAGAGGCCAGCATAAATGCTCAGCCCCAAACCACTACTACATTCATCAATAGCAAGGAAGAAGCAAAAATGGCAAAGTCCACCCCCTTCTACTTGAATATGATTATAGGCAGGAAGTTACTACAAAACTCTATGATAGACTCAAGAGTAAGTAATGTGGTGATGCCTAAATAAATAGATGACACATTACAATTGAAATATGAACCCTTAAGCAGAGGTGTGATGCAGATATATGGGAAGAAATTTTAGACCTTAGGCATTATTAAAGCTTTTCCCCTTATGTTATATTCTTGCCTGAACATCACTGTGTCCCAAGACATCACAGTGATAGACATACCACCTATTTTTGTGTTATGTCTATCTCAAGATTTCACTACCAATATTGGTGGATATATGTCACTTGATTGGTCTCATCTAATCCAAATAACTAAATATGGTTCCAAACTAAAGATATTACTTGAATCCCTTCACTTGAAGCATGTAGTTGATGAGGTGATGGTAAACTTTGAAGCGACGCACACTTCCTTCACAAGAATGGAGATTTACTACATCAAACTTCTTGAAGAAGAGAGTGTCAAAGGTAATAGAGATCTTGAGGTAGAGGCCCTCATTAATAGCTTCATCAAAATCAATCTATTCATAAACTTTGATGCTATAGACCTCATAAACTATGTCATTTATGATGAAGATCAAGCTATTCCCAGGATCAAAAAGGAACAAAGAGAACAAAGAAAGAGGCTTGAAGAAGAGTCTGAGCCTTGGACCCTACATTTTGATAGGGTAAGATGCAAGAATGACTCTAGATCCAGGATCTGACTAGCATCTCCTTTTGGCAAGGAAATCCTTCAAGCTTTCCATTTTTCGTTCTCTTGCATAAATAATGAATTCGAGTACAAATCCCTAGTCCATGGTCTCAGTCTCATGAAATGGATTAGTGCCAAACAACTAAAAGTATACAGGGACTTTAAGTTAGTAATGAGGAAAGTAAAGGGAGTTATAATGGCAAAGAATGTGTGAATGAGATCATATCATCATCACATATGGGATCTGATAGAGGATTTTGAGGATTTTAATATTCAAATTATCTTGAGAGCTGAAAATTGAGAAGCTAACAGGATGGCAACCATAGGTTCTCATTTTGACCTAATGGTTGATATTTTCACTAATAAGAAGGCAGTAAAGGTGATTGTTAGGCCTACCATCCCCAATAATGACCACAACTAGTGGTTCAAAAGTGATGCCCAGATTGCCATGTTCATCTAATAATCCCATGAATTTGTGGAGCAGTTATAGCCAAAGATTGAAGAATCCTATGAAGGATAAATTCTAAAACTAAGAAATAATAAATTACCAAAAGAGCTCATCACCTTGGAAAATTTATTCTACTTTGAAGATGCAAAAAATGACAAACACAAGTTTACTACAAAAAAAGGTGAATACTATGAACTCGACATTGGAGATGGAATGAAACTAAAAGTTGGAAAAGGTTTCCCTCTAAAAGATAAAGAAAGACTAATATCTTTCTATGATAAATATTAAGACATCATCACTTGGATGTATGATGACCTAAAAGGGTTTGATCAAAATGTCATACAACACACTATAGATCTAATGAAAGGAGCCTAACCAATTAGACAAAAGTAGTGATCGATGAACCCTAAAATCAAATCCTTGATGGCTCAAGAATTGTAGAAGTTGATCAATTAATCATTCAACGTGGGTGTCTAATCTAGTCCCTATAAGGAAGAATAATGGAGAAATCTAGCTCTGTTTGGATTTCTAAGATCTGAATAAGGCATCCTTAAAAGATCACTATCCCCTTCTTTCTATAGAACAAATTCTCTAAACAGTGGTGGGTGTTGAAATGTTCTCCCTATTAGATGGATTCTCTGGATACAACCAAGTCCAGGTTAATGAAGAGGATAAGCACAAAACCACCTTCACCACCAAATGGGGAATGTTTACATACAATAAAATGCCTTTTAGACTATCAAAATCTAGAGTAACTTTTCAATGGGTGATAGATATAACTTTCAAGGGATTGATAAATGAAATCATCCTCATTTATCTATACGACCTCACCATGTTTTCAAAGAAGAAGGAGGACCATTTCAACCATCTAGATAAAGTCTTCCAAAGATGCCAAGAGTTGGGGGTTTCATTAAACCCTAAGAAATACATTTTTGGGGTACCTTAAGAGAAATTACTTGGGTACATAGTTTCTAAAGATGGGATCACTATCGACTTGGAGAGAATAGAGGCCATCAAGAACATGTCCCTACCAGTAAAAAAAGGGAGTCTAATCCTTCCTCAAAAACATCAATTTCATCAGTAGATTTATATCTAATTTTGTGAGATTGGTCAGACCAAATACCTTGATGCTGAAGAAAGATCAAAATTTTAAATGGACACCTAAGGGAAGGTCTACCTTCAAAGAAATTAAAGATGAAATATCCATTGTGCCTGTGCTCACCCATCCTGATTTCTCCAAAGCCTTCATCATATATGTCTATGGGGGTGAATGCAACATCATCATGGTACTAAATTATAAAGGAGAAGACAATAAAGAATAACATCCCATTGTATTCTACTCACAAACATTGTGAGAATATGAAACTAGGTACAACTTCATGGAAAGACAAGCCTTCACCATAGTCAAAAGTCTTAAGAATTTTAGACACCTAATGTTGGGTAGTAAAATAATGATTCATGTGGCTCATTCTAGTGTATGTGAATATATCATGGAAGGAGAAATCACAGAATAAAGAGATAATTAGATCACTAAAATCCTAGAGTACGATGTAGAAGTTAAGCTGATAAAGATAGTCTAAGGAAGGGGAATCCATGAATACCTATCCCAATGTACAGACATGTAAGAAAAGGAGTTCACCATAACCAAAATGGCCCTCATTAATCAATTCAAAATCAATGATTCCTAGAAAAATGATAGGGTACTCTTCATACAGACTGACAAATATCCAAATAACCTCCCAGTGCAAAAAATATGCTTTTAGAGATTGTAAGGTTCTAGTTACACACTGGTCTAGGGAATCCTTTTTAAGAGAAACTTTGATGGAGAAATTATCCAATGTGTTGATGAATCTCAAGCTAAAAAAATCCTCCAAGATATGCACTTCACTCCCCAAGTGTCCATTTTCAACCTAAACTACTGTAACTAAAATCATGTGTGTAGAGTATTATTGGTTGATAATGTTTTCAGATTGCCATCAAACAGTAAAAAAATGCCAAAAATGTTAATTCTTCATTAGGAAGAGGAAATACTATACTATGCCTCTCAATCTGATTATGATCGATGAACCCTTTGCTCAGTGGGGCTTGGATTTCATCGATTTGATCAACCTAATCTCTAATGCAGGCCACAAGTGGATATTAATAGCTACAAATTACTTACCAAGTGGACTAAAGCAATGCCACTGAAGGAAGCAACTGAGAATGTAATCGTCAATTTCTATGAAGAGCTCACAGCTAGAATCGATCCCCTGAAGGTGATCATTTTAGATAATGTGAAATCCTTCCTTGAATCCAAGATATTCAAATTCATAATACAAAATGGTATTTTCATAAAAGCTTCATCTTATTATGACCCACAAGGGAATGGGTTAGTTGAATCTATGAACAAAAATTTAATCTAGCTCATCAAAAGAATGTCTAACGATAAATAACGGGAGTAGCATCTTCACATAAGGACGGCTCTATGGGTAGATCGTGTCACTCCTAAAAAAATATTCAAGACTTCCCCATATGATTTGGTATATGAAAAGGAAGTAGTCATGCCACTATCCTCCAAGATTCTGGTAGGACAACTCTTAAAAGCTGCCAAAATTGAAGAAAATGGAGCAATGGAAGTTCAGCTCACCAAATTACTCAAGATCCAAGAAGAAAGAGAACAAACTCATGATGTGAAAATCATCTAGAAACTGGTAGTAAAGAGATGGTTAGACAAGAAGACATCTAAACTAGGTTTCAAACTTGGGGATTTGGTCCTAAAATTGATCAATGAGCTACAAAAATGGGACATCATGTGTAGTTTGACTCCCTATGGAGATGACCTTTCTACATCATTGAAGTTAAACAAAAGGGGGATTTTGAATTAGAAGACCTAGAGGGAAATACCTTAGAGATTCTCATTAACAGGATTGACCTAAAACATTTCTATTAAGCCTCAACCAGTCCTTGTATATAGTTAGATAGTTTCCCTTCCTGTTCTTTCCTTTCTATTTTTTCCTTTTTTTCACTTGGTTTCTCCCTTGTGTTTTTTCATTTTTAATAAGTACCATTTGGCATAAGTGGCATTTCAATTACCACATGTTAGTCTTTTTCTCTTTTCCCCCCTTGATCTTTGAAACATTCCCTGATAGACAGTTATCAACTAAACTACCCTGGCATTAATGACAGAGGCTCCACTTCATATGACTCATATAATCACAAGAAAATCCATTATGAATGGCTATTCTAAGCGTGTACACCACCTCTATCATTAATGAGAAGTGCCCATTTTTAAAAATCCCCATAATGATTTAGCTCGGCAAGGTTCGTGCATAAATACAACTTAGTCTGCCCATTTTCAAACACTCAACACTTAAGAATTTTGAAAAAAGCACTAAGCATCTCATTCAAAGAGATAAAGAACTTGTAAATTGAATAACATAGTAAAAACCACTAGATCAATAGAGTAGTAGACCACTTGGAAGTAGATCAAGAAATAATGGAGTTTACTACATCCACATTCAAGAACGGAAGACAATTGACAAGGCAAAGGAGCCATAGTACAGGTAGCAGAGGAGACCAGCCTCCTCTTTATGTCATAGGAAAGTCATATTCATCTACCCCACCCCAAGAAAAAAGAAACATTCTAAAGACTAAGCTAGTGAGCAAGGGTCCTCACCAAGATCATATCCTTGAGACTGACATTACATACAACATCTCCTACCCTATTTTGCAACAAAATCCTAAAAGCCTATGTGAGGCTGCCTATGCTCAAATGATTGACAGGATCTGGTGAGGGCAATATGACTCTTTTAGTTTCAAAGTCTACGAAGGCATGCTAGCCTGATATATGGTGCTTTATGTACACCCTTACCCAGAGATTGTAACTCTCTATGTAAAAATATATAATGTCAGCACCGACACTATTGTTAGGAACACCCATCTTAGGGTGAAAATTTCTATGGAAGGCATTTGGGAGATGCTCCAACTTTGCAAGAATCCTAACGCCTTCATCTATGACATAGAAAGCCTCAAAAAAGTTTGAGATTTGAAGGTTGAGAATCAAGTGCAATTCCTTTGAGTCCTCCTCTAAGATAAAATTATAGAAATGCCCCCTTTGCCCATGCCTCTAACAACTTTTCCCATGCAGATTCTAATTCAAACTCTATCTATGTTGGCTTTAATTTTTACGATAGATATCAATGACAATGTCAGTGATTTCTAACTGGGCGTGCTCTACCTCTTGACCATGGTGAAGCAAGGGCTGAGTTTCAAAATGGACTTTGTGGAGGCCATTGCTTCTAGCATGAGGGATGAACTGGAAAACTTCTCAACAAGAGGTACATTTTGATACCCTTCCTTCCTCTACACCTCATGCCACATCAAAACTCTCATCTCTTCTCCCATTCCCTCCAACTCAAAACCTTTGATACTGAGGTTTTCCAAAACATAGTGACCCCCATCATGGTATGGACTCCTATCTTGTCCAAAACTGGGGACTATTACAATTTTTTGAAGCACTTTATGGCTCTAATTCTCACAGACATAAACTCACAAGGGGGAGCTCCCAAGATGACAAACTAGCAGTGGGCCTGACTCATGGGTGGCAAGGTTCCCATCGAGTGGTTTTGGGGTACAGACTTCTCATTCATCTAAGTGGACAGCTTCCAAATAGAGCCTTTTCAACTCCTATGCACTTTAACTAACAGGACTTTGGCCCTTAAACTTGCTTGACATATCGATGTAGTAGATTTTATTTATGAGGCAAGAAAAAATAAAAGTGGCCTATATGAGGTTATAGTTGTGAGAAGAGGCATTACTATTATAAAGAGAAACTAGGGATGTCTCCTCATGACCAAGCTAGTAGATCTTCGTCTAGTCTAGTAGATGACTGATGGGATTATGACCCTGAGGGGCATGTAACCAGGCTAAAAACTACCACCACCCCCAATCACTAAGTCTAAACTTATCTAGAGTAGAGGAAGTCTTTGACAAAGGACCTTCCTCAAAATTACATGGACCACACCCAAATCTTGCAAGATGCTCCCAAACCCTAAGGAGACTTTCTATACCATGATCCAAGCCTTCAACCCCAATGCGAAGCTTATGAAGAAATGGTTGGATGATTATGGGTAGAATAAGGACAAGAAGGTGGCCTTCCTTAGGTTTAGGCATGAGAATGAAAAATTACACATCAGCCTATATGATTACACCCTAGATGAAACTTTTGAGAAGCTTTGGGATGAAACACATCTAGAGGAAAACACATCTGATGAAGAATCCACTCTGGAGGTGGAGGTAAGAAAAGGATAGGAAGAAGAAGACACCCTTAGAGGGGAGGAAGGAGACTCTCCCCCAAAAAAGACAAAGAAAAGTAAAGGCACAGTGGGCTCAGGGTCATCAACATGGCCACCACCCATTTTTCCATACATCACCTCTCCATAGCAGAAATAGGCTCCCTTTGAGCACCTCGTGACTGGGTCTTCTTAGGTCAAGTGAACCGAGGAACCCATTTCTAGTCCTCCATAAGCATCCCCATAAAAGAAGGTTTATTTCATAAACCCCTTTTCCTCTCCTTCCACTTCTTTTCCATTTCTATTTATTTCCATTCCCAAAAGAATAGTCATGGTGACTTCAGTCACTCGATCTAAGAGTTCAAATCCTCCCTGCACTCCTCACAATATACCCATCACTCCACCCTAGGGTGCAGTGATACCCATCATCTAACCAAGCACCACTTTGGCTCTGATCTCCTCTTCTTCCCAACCTACATCTGAAACTATTTCCCTATCCTCTGCCATCCCCATTTCATCCTACATGCCTTTCCTTACTCCTCTACCTTTCTCATTCACCTCATCCTCCCTCACATTACAATCACTATTTTCTCCTCCCCATAGGCTCCCACATTTCTCCCCTTATACCCTTACCATCTATTCACTCACACCCACAAGAACTAAATCCACCATAGAACAACAATAGCTTTCCATTCCTTTTGCATTATCAAAAGGGACTCTATTTGTTGACAAAATAATTTAGGCACCCATGTAATATCTATAATAGGTAGACATAGCAAGAGTGGCCTGGGTGGCCTAAATGGAGAATTAAAAGGGTAAGTGAGCCATGGAGGTGGCTTAGTATCACATGTGGTCATTTTATGACCCTAAACAACAAGCCCTCATGGTCGCTAACTTGAATCTTCAAGTAGAGAAACCTTAGGGAATGATGCTTTCAGGAGATTACTCAGTCCAAGTGATGGGCCTTAACCTCAATCAAGCCTGACCCACTGATAAAGTTGAGCTCACAGAAGAAACACAAAATTATATTACCACAAACTATCTAAAAGTGTCTCACTAACTAGAGAAGCACAAGAAAGAGTTGGTTAAGGTGAAGGCCACAATTGATCACCTTAGAGCAAAGGTTAAAGCTAAAGATACAAAGCTCAATTAGATGAATATTGACCTCCAAGTTTGGGTTACCATGATGAGCTTATAAATTAAGGCCAATAAAAGAATGATCATTGAAACTCAACTGAAGGAAAAGAATGAGGAATTAGTCATGGTTTACCAGAGGCTCTCCAAGGCCAACCAACACTCTTCAATCAAGGACCAAGAGATAATAAAACCAAATAATGACCTTACCTCACACCCACCAACCACTAATATCTTTTCCCTAGTTCAGCAGCTGTATAGGTCATACTAGGAAAGGATCAAGGTCATGGTAGCTAAGTTGAAGATGACACTCATATTTATTGTGGATGCACAAAGGTTTACCTCCCAAGTGGGCTTATTAGTTGACCAAATACTCACTTTTATCACCCCCAAGGTGATAGATGCACAAAGCCTCATGGAGAAGATATACAATGCCTCTCTCAAAACACTACAAGCAATAGGGGTGGCTAACCTTAGGCAAGTGGCTACCAAAGTAAACAAGTTCCTGAGCTACCATAAGGCAGTGACCAAATGTAAGGCATTCCTCAATGCCTTAAAGCAAGTAGTGCAAGAAAGAAGATGATGCATTGAATAATTAGTCCATATGGGACTGCCCTCTCCCTTCTCAATCAAAGATAGTGTCCTCCTTGGGGACCAATTTAAATCCCTACTCGATCAAATACAGAATGACTAAAGTGTCTTCACAACTCTTGATTAAGCTCCTGATGCCATAGTAGTAGAGAAGGTTCTACACCCACTCGCTTAGTTAGAATTATAGATGCTAGTAGTGGTCAACAGTCTGGGGAACATCTCTTTCAAAAAGATGATTGATTTGGACAGAGCCTTCAAGGCTCTCAAAAAGAAAACCCAACTGAAAGAAGAAGAATGGGGGCCCTTGCATGCAACCCTTCGAAGGTTATAACTCCTATCATCCTTCTAAGTGTTGTAATTTTTACTTTTGACTGGTCTATGAACTATAATTTTTGTTCTCCCATCTATAGGTGGATGCCCCTATGAGTCACCAAAAACTATGGATTTGGATCCACACTTATGGTTTAGAGCTAGCAGCCTTTATTTTATTTGTCTCCCTCTTTGGGTTTTGATCGGCGATGGAGGCTCTTTCTTTTTCCCTTTTCCCATCAAGGTTCATCAAATTTTTGGTTGAGTTGAGTTTATTTCTTCTTATTTCACGTGGCATCATAGTGCTCTTTTGGCCTCCAATTTTTCTATTTATTGAGAGGAGGAGCGCTTCCACGATGCATGTCTCTCTCTTTGCCTTCGAGGCACCTTTTGTATTATGTTGAGTTCTTGATGGTACCAAGAAGCAAAGTGGTCCCCACCCATCATATATATTAATTTACTTCCCATAATGAGACATGTGGTGCTCCAATGCTCATCTAAAGAGGTGTCATATCCATTAAGAGCTAGAGGTAGCCATTAGACAAAAGTGGGTCCCCATTTTTTTGGAAAAACTTTAGAAACACTTTAAGCCTTGCCTAGAGTTTAAATTTTATATTTGGAATATTTTACAAATGGTGTAAGAAGATAAACTTAGATCAAGACACATGCCATTTATGTACTCTTTCAGGCTCAAAAGATCTCTCAGCCCCTTCAAGAAAATTTCAGCTTGGCGCATGGTACCCCAACATTCACCAAAGGAATGAAAATTCATTTCTCCCTAGGAAATTATTTTTGTTTGTGCTTGGTCATACTATGATCCCTTTTTAGGGAGTAAATCTAATATTTTAATCATCTAAAGTCAACATCTAATGAAGGTGACCAAGCATGACATAGGTAGTAGCCCCAGAGATTGACATGTAACATTAGCATACTTCTTGAAGCATGAGTGGTTTGTAATAGAATAGGTGAATCATGCCATTTTTGGGATACAATAAATCAGCTATACTCATGAGCTAGACCCTCTTTCAGTTACATGACATCATGGGAAAATATAGGGGGAATCTCTAGATCATCATCTCATGCAATGTCCTCGCCTATTTATTTGTTTTTTCCCCTTGGGTAAGGGGCTGGTAATTATTGGTATTATGATGTACTCTACCTATTTTTGATAGTGATTAAGATAATATTAGATGGATTTTTCTACTCAAGACTTCAAGAGATGTTTATCGTTGATGTCAGTGGGCATTTTGTATGTGCCATTTGTGGCCTTCTGTATTCAATTCCCTATCCAATAATGAAGAGAATGTGATGTTTTATGTCATTTGAAATAGAAACTATTTTTGCTAATTATATATTATATTATGCTTCTATGGTGTGGGTTTTTATGTGTTGGGGATCTTGATTCATGCTCTATGCCCCCTTATGATCTATAGTTCTATTAAAATCTATGTTATTTTATGCAACCTCTATGTTCATATTTCAGAATTTCTGGCATATCACCTTAGATTAGATTTACTTTTCTAAAATTTCTTTTCTATTTCCCCTTCTCTACCTTTCTCCAACCCTCCCTTTTCTTAAGAACATAACAAAGAATTTGCTTTTAAAATCCCAGAAGTCGCTTCACAGGACGCAATCAATCCCACACCTGTGAAGCTTCTCATAGATTCAATATTTACCCTAGGGTGAGGATTTTAGGCATCAGCAGTGCCTTATATTTATCAACCAAACCATCTAGTGTAAACTTGGTCTGATATATCCACCTACATTGAACCATCTTCCTTCCCTTAGGAAGTGAAGTCAAATCCCAAGTGTGATTTCTTATTAAGGAAGAATATTCTTCCTGCATAGCACTATCCCACTTAGGTTTGCCTAAAGCCTATTATAATGTATTTGGATCCAAAATTAAAGCAAAAAAAGAATGTGGACAACTCTGATAATCTTCCTGAGTATGTCTATCATCTGTTGGATCCCCTACCCAATTCCCTGCACTCTAAAGTGTCTGTCTAGCCTAAAGGGGCTTGAATGTGGGTGAGTCTGGTGTTAAATAATCATCCTCTAAAACATGAATAGAGGTGGATGTAGAAGACTCCCCATCACTACCCTCATTTTCAAGACTAGAAGATGAAGAAGACCCTGGATCAGGAACCTTCGCTGCATGATTCGACTTAGAAAAAGAATCATCAAGTTTGAGTGAATTCAATGAAAAAGAAGTTTTCAAGTGTTGAGTCTGTGAGACTCTCGTAAAAGTGAACTCTTCTCTATATGGACAACTCATGTGTGGTTGTATGTAAAAGGTAGTACACGTTGACACCATATAGATAACCTATAAAGATGCAAGGCTTAGACTGAGGTTCCATATTTTTATGTATATTCTTTGGTATGTGTGCCATATCTAGATATATAAAAGCCATAATGTGTTTAACATCATGTTTCCTTTAATTCCAAGCTTCAAAGGGTGTTATGCCTTTTAAATCTTTGTGAAGAACCCCATTCTGAATATAGAAAGCATAATTAATGGGTTTGGCCTAATACTGAGGTGCCAAGGACTTTGAGTGAATCATACAACTAGCCATTATTTCAAGGACCTACTCTTGCATTTTGAAATTATATTTTGTGAAATATTATAAATAACTATCCATTTCAAATCAATCCCCTTTGTGGTATAAAACTTCTCAAATCTATTGCTGGCATATTCACCTTCATTGTCAGTTCGAAGAACCTTGATGTATTTCTTAGATTATTTCTCAATAAGTTCCCTAAAGTCTTTAAAATATTCAAACACTTCAAACTTTTTCTTAAGAAAGTAGACCCATTTATATCTTGAGAAATAATTAATGAAAGTGAATATACTTAGCCCTTGTAAAAGATAGACTGGAAAAAGGCTCAAATACATCACTGTGAACTAACACCAATTCTTGTGAATCCCTCCAAGATTTCCCTTTATTAAATTTTTCTTTGGGATGATTTCCAAGAGATTACATCTCACAAAGTCCCTTAAAGAATTGGACTTGAGTCAAGTCTATGACCATGTCATTTTTTCTAAGTTATTCAAGGTAGTGGTAATTAAGGTGGACAAACCGCTCATGCTATAATTTGTTAACTCCATCTGAATGAATTAGCAATGTTTTTGGAGAAGAATTAGGTATAAAATGTGATAAGGTGTATAACTTGGCTTGATGATCTACCCTACCACTACCACTGTAGTATCACTATACAACTCCCTGATGAAAATGAATCCGGTAAAAACTCAACCCTCATGCCTTTGCTAATATGAGTGATTTGATACACTGATAGGAGATTGGTTGAAAGGAAAGGGACACTTAGAACATTATTGAATGTTCCTCTTTCCATTTCAATATACCCTCTCCCTACAATAGGTATAGAATTGTCATCACCTTAACTAATAGAAGACATGCTACAAGGCTCAAAAAACTCAACTAGTGAAGAGCCCATGTATTGAGAAGCACTTGAGTCAACGACACATGAAAATGTTGAAGCTACAACTACTATAAGATCCTTGCCCTTTTTATTTCTCTTTCCCCTTTCCCTTTGCCTTAGTAGAATCTTGGGTAGATGAATTATGCTTGATGGACTTAGTAACACCTATGTTATTTTTTTCTAGGAAATGAGTTAGGTGATCTATTTGCTTCTTAATGCATTTACTTTCATCATGCCCATTTTTATTACAATAGGCACACTTAACCTTCTCTTTCTTAGGTTTTCCATTAGAAGATGAGTCTTCAGTGTTGGTTTTAGCAGAGGTTGTTTCTTTCTTCTTCTCTTTATCCTTATTCTTCTTCTTCTCTTTGTTTGAAGTCTTTAATTTCCCATTCTCAAAAATTAGGGATTGAGGCTTTGTGGACTTAAATGTGCCCATTTGGATCAAATTGTCTTGATCCCTCATTAAGTTTGTAATGGAAACATCTAAAGAGGGCATTTTCCATGCAGTGCCCAAAGTACTTTTAGTGACCCAAGTAGAGACAAAGACTGATTATTCATAACCTAGTTTAGAGAGTATATAAAGAATAAGTTGGTCATCTTCTTTCTTTATTCCACATTCCTTCAACTGCAATCTTAAGGACTTTATCTTAGTGAATAAATCTTGAATGGTGTCAAACTTTTAAGGACTTAGGCTAATGAGTTTATTATCAAGATCGTGACCTCTCATCACATCTTGTTCCCCAAATAGTTTACCTAGAATGGTCCATACATCATGAGGTTATTTGGCAAGCTCTAAGTGAAATAAGAGATCAAGTGCTATAGAAAGACATGATAGACCATAGAATTTATCACTATGGTTATACCACTTAACTATCTCTACATTTGTGTTAGGTTTAGTTTCATCACCCATGGTTGTCCTATACAAACTTTTACTCCTTAGAATGATTATCATCTTGATTTTATATTCATGATAGTTAAAGAGAGTTAGTGGGTTGATTGAACTTGAATCCATTAGTGTAGAAATGAGATGTAGTAGTAGTGCAAGTTGAAGTTGTTGTAAAAATGAAAATGCAAGTAGAATGTAAAGAGTGACCAAAAAGGCACAATACACCCCATGAACTATGAATGGTGAACCCATTCCCCAACATTGTAAATATACACTTAAAAGATGTTGAACTTAGTTGAGAGTGTGTCTTGAGTAATCAGTGTAATGAGTCAAAATATGAGATTTTACAAACAAAAGAGGATGTCAAACTCAGCTGAGAATGCATCCAAGGAAGAAAGTACAATGTGAGCAAGTGAAAAAATGAATAACACTTATTTTTTAAATATTGCCCACAATATATTGTTTTATAAAAAATAATTTAAAAATATCCACTACAATGCTAAACTTGACCAGTCTTTTTATGCATTAAATTGTGCATTAAAAGAAAAGTAGCCTATTTGCCCTTGTTTTAAATCAAGCTATTAAAAAAATAATTTAACAACCTAAAAACATTAGGACAATTTTGAATAGACTTAGCTTGTTTTGGAAGAAAATTTCAAGCCTTTTAAACAATAGGAGTCTTTTATGATGCTTTTTGGCTAACTCATGTAAGAATTGCATGTATTGAGTGCAACTAAAGTCCTAGCCAAGGGGTTGAAGGGGGTCAGGCTATAGCACCCTGCTACAGCTGAAGGTTGTTTTTGGCAAGGCTATTAGGCTAAGTTGACCAATTTTAATGTAGAGGCTACATGGACTGGTATTTCTGATTGGTTGGTAAGGAGAGTAGTCTTAATATGCAAAAATGTTGTAGCATGAGATATTTGAAAGAAATGCAAAACTAGAGTCAAACATGTACAACCAGCTAAGGCCGAACATAGGTCGATACTAACCAAAGGAGACCAAACCTGAGGATATATGGAGGCACATATATTTTTGTATAAAAATGCACCAGGGCACACCAAACACACAGTCACAAAAAAACCATAGAAATTATGGTAATGGCTACCAATGAACCGGTTCTACAAAAAAGATGACTCCACCAAAGATGAAAAACTTCTACAAATGGATTATTACAACTTTATTTTATTTAAAAATAACAAATCTCAAGTTTTTAAATAAACTAACAATAATAAAAAACCAGACAATCAAATACCAGAGTTACTCTAATACTATATCAGAGTGGACGCCAAGATCTATAGATCAAGTGAATGCACATGTTTATGATAGGCACAATTCAAGCATGTACACAACACAATAGATACAAAAAAATGAAATCATAAATATGATAATAATGCATAAACAAGATAAGATCAAAACCAATCTTTCATTAAAAAATAGCTCATGAAAAGAGATGTACATATAGGAGTGCATGAATAACTCTTCCCAAGAAAGGCGGTTAGAGAGCCACTAATAGAAGAGTAACTCCCATACCCAAAATAGATGATTAGGGGAGTTACTTCCTATTCATCTGATCAAAATGTAACTCCAATTACACTTATGCAATTTTATCCATGAAAGTAGGAAAACTCTAAGTAAGGGGGAAAAGCCCATAATAAATAAATATGGGAAAAAAGAAAACCCCTACTCTAACAAATAATACAATCACTATGTCATTTATGTTTATTGGTTAGCTAATATAAGCATGCTACATTACTCTATTTTTTTCCTTTGACTTACCTTGTTATTTATATATATATATATATATATATATATATATATATATATATATATATATATATATATATATTCTCTTACAGTTGTTAGTTTCTTTTTTTGTAGTTGCTCTACAATAGAAGTTTCAACAAACCAATAAGCATCACACATTCCTCCGCAAAGAAGAGGAAGACCTAAGATGAAATTTATTCATCATCTCATATTCCCACAAAGTAATCCACTCAACCTAGAGGAAAAAAGTTATTTCTCGTGCTGCTTGTGTTTCCCATCAACAAGAAAATAATGTTGATAAAAAAAACATGGTTACAAATTTTAAAACTCCGTTGTCATCAACAAATTCCAATATAATGGTTGGTATTATTTCTCAACACCCCAATGGTAGGAAACCTTTCAATCCGATTGATGTGAATTTCATTCAAACTTAGTCCAACATGGTAGGCAATCAAACTCCCTTCATGGGAGGACATTAATCTCCATTCAACATGGTAAGCCATCCTTTCATGGAAAGACATCAATCTCCATTCAACATGGTAGGCCATCAAACTCCCTTTATGATGGTATCACATTAAACTCCATTCATCAACTTAGTAAGCTATCAAACTCCCTCCATGACAGGTCGTCAAACTCTATTCAATATGGTAGGTCACTGATATCTCATCATGGAAAGTCATCAAACTCCATTTAACATGATAGGCCATCAAAATTACATCATGGTAGGTCATAAAAATAAAAACATGGGTATATCTGTCAAGAAATTTGTTCATCAACTTTTAATGTTGGATAGTGCCAAATAAAAAAATATTATTACTCAACTTGTTCAACCTTTGGTGAAAATTTAAGGTCGTTAATCAAATGTCTCAAGTGATAGAAAAAAGTACTAGAAGTATTTGAACAATGTGAAAAATAAAAAAGCAAAGTCATAAAATAGACGATCAAGGAAAGGCTTTTCAAACCTAAAGAAAGGGTTAGGGTGGTATTATCATCAAACACCAGAGGGAAAAGCCTTATTTAGGGACATAGGGTCACAGTTCTCTAAGTAATATATTGATGATATGGATGAAAATGACATTATTAGTGCAATGAGGTACTACATAATTCAGAATTATGATGAAAACTCTATAATGGAAGATGTGATTGTGCACTTTGATAAATTACTGGATTAACTTTGATCAATTATTATGAATGATATATACAATGACTTTAATCCTCTTAAATTAACATCAATTTTTTTAATAAACATGTTGCATAAGATCTCAAACTATTTAAAATGCATCGACACTCATGGATTACTTCATGAGTTTAACACAACCCCACTTTGTGGGGAGATGAAATTGTGGACCAAACACACTAAGGAAATGAATATGGGATGGGACAAAACAAATGGTGTTAAATTGGGTGTTAAAGTTAAGGATGTAAATGCTTATGTATATTTGATGGTTGATTAATATGAGAAAATAATTGGATCAAGAGTTGATCAAGTTGGTTTCAAATATGGTATTGACTCTCATGTCCATTATGATAGAGGCAGCTAGGTTTGGGAGGTATTACTTGAGTTATTGTAATATATTACTCTGATTTCATGTATAAGCCTAGAAACAAAATATGGTAAAGAGAATTATAAATAGGTTTTAAACCATGTTGTTGATCCTAAAGATCCAAATAAAATAATAAATCAAATATGTTTACTCTGCCAACATGGTATTAAGATGTTTGATGATAGGGTTGTCAATGTGAAATTGTATAAATGTTGATTACATGGCCAGAGTAATTATAATATGTAATAATAAAGTTTCAGTTATGGGAAATGAATTTTGACCATGGTGCATAGTCCTAAAGAAAGACATGCTATAATTTATAGTGATACTTTCTACACTATTTCCAAGTTGTACTCAATGACACCAAACTTGCTCGAGGTAAGTTCCTAAATACGTATTTTTTAAAATTAATTTTTACCCTACTAAGTATTGTCATTATTTTATCTTATTTTTTTATCGATGCATACATGACTAGTAGGAATTGAACCTTGAATTGGATCTAAGCAAATGATGGAAAATCAGTTTGACCAATGGATTATAGATGTTTGGCCAATCATTAGGTGGTTGTAGATTAATAGGATGAAGAACTATAATGTTAATAGAATCAATGACAAAAATTACCTTGCATATCACACTATTAATTTAATTTTACATAAAATATAATTATATATCTAACACATAGCCTGACATGAAATTTTTTGCTAGAAATTGTCGTTTACAACTTACCCTTATGGTGATGGCCAACCTTGTTTATTATATTCACCATGCTGGAGTTCTATGTGTTATGAAGATGCTTCAAGAAGTTTAAAAGGGATCACAATATTTTTAACACCCATCAAAGAAGCATGAGAAAGATAAATTTATTATGATTTGGGATGAAATTAAAAAAATGGGGCATTTCATGCAGGCTGGGGAAATTGTACCAATATAAAGGTCGATACTACAAGGATTTAAACTATGTATAATTAGATGGTTCAATTTTTGACAGGATTCTCATTCGACATGAAAGCATTTTAAATGTTTTACAAATTTATATTATTTTGTTAGGATTATTGTTTTCATGTCAAATAGTGACTTCATTTGGGAACTTTTCTAGGTAATTGAAGGCCTTCCTGATGAATAAATGTATATAAATATTGTAAGAATGTGGCATTATTATAGATATTTCCACATGCTATAGTTGCAACCATCTAGAGGATATGGTACCTCAGTAATTGAATATGATGAAATATATATAAATTGTTGGTTTTTATTGGTTTATGATGAATTCTACATTGTATACTAAAATGAATTGAATTGAGTAATCATTTGTAGGATTGCAAACATATCTACTTAGTGGATTTAGTTGTGTTTTTCATGTCTAAGAGAGGAGATGGTCATTTATATGCATGTTCAAGGAGCCCATGCCTTATAGATGATTAGGTAGATTTATCCTTTTCCATCAAGTTCCTTAAGGAATGAGGTTATGGAGCCTAAACACAAAGAGATGAAAAAAATGACTACCAACTTTGGTGGAGGAAGAGGCACTCCTATAGAGTATAGAAACACATTTAAGCTTGATAAAATGTGTCTAGTTAATGAGATGAGAGCGTAATTCTTTAAGTCGGTCATTAGATCAGAAGGTATGTTTCAAATGATGGTGCAAAGAAAATTCTTTCCTTAAAAAATCAAAATCCAAATTAAGTTTAAATATGAGAACCCCAAGAAACATTATAATCAATAGGGCAATGGATTTGGCATCTTGTTGCCCTAGTGTTGAAGCTAAAGTAGTAAAACAAGTCTTTAACATGTGAGGAAAATAAGCCAAGGAAGCATTGAGTGCACTAGAAAAAATAAAATAACTATCTTCAAAGAACATGGGAAATAAGAAAATTTGGTGAAGAAGCACATCTTTTTGAAAAAAAGCAGAAACTCAACAAGGATAAGGAACATCAAAAGATACTATTTCACCAATGTTCAATTAAATTGTAATATGGTGATGATGTTTATTATTTGAAGTAACATTTTGGGTAGTTTTATTATTTATTTTAATCTTCCCTCGTTATCATATTCATAAAATGACATGAGGGAGATTAGTCAAATAAAAGACTACAAGGGAATCAGAGCTATTTTTTATACCACTGATACAAAAATAGGGAATGCATCCAAGGTAAATAATGATCCAACATCAAGGACTAGAATTGAGCAAGTACATGTTTCAAATAATAGGGAAAGGAAAGAAGATCAAAGAAATGAGGTTGTACCTACTAATAAAATAAAAATATGAAAGACAAAATATGCATCCAAGGCTAGGGATGAATCATTGTATTTTGAATGGTGACAAATTGTTATTTTCAGCATGTAGAAATGATCTAGTGATCGATAACTTATTACTATTTATGAACATGATTGTATAAGACATACATTTGAAAGCAAAAATGCATAGTTCATGTTAATGAATACATTTGGATGCAAAAATGAATAGTTCATGTTAAAGACTACAATATGGGGCTGAAATGTATTCCCTAAAAATATTTTTTTCTTTGGTTTTATTTAGCCTATAGGTTGTTGTTTTACCCTATTTTTTATAAAACAAATAAAATTCAATGTATTATAATTATAAAATTAGAAAATATCATAATGTTAAAGACTACAATAACCTATTATTCTAATTTTGATAAATTTTAAATATAAAAAATCATTATTTTTAGAAAAAACATTAAGAAGATATATACTTAGCTCGCATACAAATTTGTGTTGACCATTATAAATATATGATAGTGAAAATTAAAATAGGAGACTGGTTATGTAGGCTCGAGTTTAGGCACAAAATTAGAAATAGAATTTGAACAGGTCTAATGTGATTGGATTGCAATGCAATGCATTCAAGTCTATTGACTGTAGACTTGTCCTAATTTACTATGATAGGTGGTTGATAGGAAAAGACAAACAAAGTATTATTTTGGAAATTAAATAGCATAGCCATCAACATAGAATATTCCTAGACACGACCATTATAAGTGGATGACAATGAGTATGTTTGATTCCATTGACTATGAACCTATCACAGTTGATTGTGATAAAAATATGATTGTTGCACTGTAATGTCCCTTTTAGCATAAATTCTATAATTTTACAAATTTATAACAAACCTTAACAAAAAATTATAGTTTCTGATTTTTCTTTCCAACCCTACCACAAAAATTTAGACTTTGTAAAATACCAATTTTTAGGTCACAATTTCAATATGTTATTACCAAAAATAGTAACAAAAAATTAGATAAAATATAACCATGCAAATACCTTTAAATTTGAATTTTTAGAGCAAATATATGGCTATAAAATATTACAAAAATACTAGCTGAAGGAATGTATGATTAAACAATAAAATCACCCTCAAATTGCCCCAAAAACTACAAGTTCAAGCCCTTGAAGGGGGTCACTACCTTAGGAGAGCACTTCCAATTGGGTCAATACCCTTGAAAGCATTGATTATAGCTATGTACCACCTCCACAAGCTGCCCAACTATTGTGCTCCACTTGGGAAGATGCCTTAGACCTAAAATTTACTAATTCCTACTCGAATATGACCTCTAAATGAAGTCACCCACTAAACATTGAAGGGTTTCATCTTCAATATCTGAATACCAAAGAGATTTTTCATCCTCTAGGACTAAAAGCATAAGCAAGCAGCTCAATCTTTGAAAATATCAAATAATAGATGCTCCAAATGAACCGCTCCATGATTTTTTATACATTTTCCCCACTCAAACTCCAAGTTACTTTATTTTAATACTAAAACATAAGATTTTGAATTTACATTTTGGCCACTTGGTCACACTATTAATTTAACTTTAAAAATACTTTTTATTTTAATAATATTATTATTAAGTTAGCCCCATGGGTTAGTTTGAGTGGATGGGATTCATGACTTCGATCACCCAGGTCATGGGTTTGAATCCATATTTACGTACCATGTGTTGTGAGGGGCAGCGACAACATTACTCAAGTATTAGGGGGATGAGTTCATTCAATTACTTCCGAAGGAGGGGGATGTTATTGGTGCATCTGCTAGACAATTGAGGGTCTCACTTGATAACTTGATACCAATATATATATATATATATATATATATATATATATATATATATATATAAGTTGCCCAAAATATTATAAATGATCAGGCCCAACTTAAATAAATATTTTAATCTAGAAAAGGGGGCATTATAGTCCGCCCTCCCCAAAATCATTTGATATATGTATGTATGTATGTATGTATGTATGTATGTATGTATGTATGTATGTATGTATGTATGTATATATATATATATATATGTATATATATATATATATATATATATATATGTATGTATGTATGTATGTATATGTGTGTGTGTGTGTGTGTGTATGTATATATATGTATGTATGTGTGTGTGTATATATATATATATATAAATATAATTAAGTTGCCCAAAATATTATACATGACCGGGCCCAACTCAAATAAATATTTTAATCTAGAAAATGGGGTATTATAGCCCGCCCTCCCCAAAATCATTTGACCTCAAGCAATGTTGTTTCAACTCCAATCCCGTCATATTGAACCTTCTTATCAATACCCAGATCCAAAATCCATTTTTGGAAATTATAATCCCAAACATTTGCTTCATGACTATAGCCTTGAGCTCTGATGGGTCTCATAATGTTATTGTGGACTAGTCCCTCCAATTCATGGCAAAAAATAGCTTGCATATAGGCATAAAAAATTCATAGCAGCCATAAACTTCTTTGAATCTCGCCCTAATCAGCATTATGATGGTTAGGTTGATTGTCCCTAATAACAAACATCTCCTGTTAACATCACCATACAAGGAAACCCTCTCAAAATGCACAAATCCATAGTTGTTCATGATTGATAACGATAGTCATAAGCCTAATTTTTTGTAAACTCAACAACATGACAATGGTATAACAACTACCAAATTGAAATTTTATTGAAAGAGAAAAAACTATGAGCAATGTAGAAATTAATAGCCACCATATAAAGACTACAAATTTGAGATCAACAGATCTAAATTTGGAAGCCACAAACATGTACCCCAAAAATTCACTTGAACTGTATACCATTTTTCAAAATGCATTTTGAGCTAAAGGCTCCATCTTTATTTTTTCACTCTACCTAGAAGGATGGCAGAACTGAAATAGAGTTGTGCTAACATTCCCATAGTGTGAATTAACATTATAAGAGTGGTTACCATGATGACCAAAAATCTAGAATGGCATAGTATGAAACAATAAATCTAAAATATGATATATATGAAATTCTATGGTTGTTTCTATTGATGAACCTTCACTTTCCACTTGTATGGTGGTTTCCTTTATGGGTTGCTTGCTAACTTCTTTCAGCTCTGAATTCTATTGCTTCCTGATTTTTTCCTTGGGATCCTTTTGAAGTTTTAGCTTTCCATCTTTATTTTTCAAACTTATATTTTTATTTTCTATATATAACTCCAATAATTATTCAAAATTATTATAAAAATGTATATATCAACCTTCTTATCATATTTAGCAAAATCAAAAAGTTTTACCTCATCTCTATCACACTGCTCTTCCAACATGCCTCCCGAATATGATCATTCTTTTGCATTATTTTAAATGAATCTAGGGCTTTATATATGATAAAAATTGATTCATAAGTTGATTCTTAATATCTTAGTTTTTTATCTTTATTTCTTGTCTTGCTTTTCTATTGATTTCTTTAAGACAATCCTTAGTTTTTTGTTGATCCTTTTGTATTTGCATTCACACCTCTTAGATAGGATCTATATATTCTTCCTTTGGTAAGAACTTAAGTTTCCAATATATTTTAGATAAATCAAATCCCACAGTTGGCCAAGAGATGGCTCTGATATCACTATAATGTCCTTTTTAGGGTAGATTGTATAATTCTAAAAATTTACAGTAAACCCTAATAAAAAAATTACATATTCTAATTTTTATTTCAAACCATAACCAAATAAAAATTTAGACTTTAGAAAATACCAATTTAGGCCATAATTTCAATATTTTATTACCAAAAACATGCACTAAAAATTAGATAAAATATATTCATGCAATTACCTTTAAATCTAAATTTTTAGATCAAATATATAATTGGAAAATATTATAAAAATACCAGCTGAAGGAGTGTATGATCAAAAAAAAAATCACCCTTAAATTTCCCTAAAAACTATAATTTCAAACCCTCAAATGGGGTCACTTCCCTATGAGAGGGTTCCCAACTAGATCGCTACCCTTGCAAGGGTTGATTATAACTGTGTACCACCTCCACAAGCTACCTAATTATTGTGCTACACTTGGGAAGATGCCCTAGACCTGAAATATACCAATTCCCACTCAAATATGACCTCTGAATGAAGTCACCTACTAAACATTGAAGGGTTTATTCCTTAGTATCTGAATACCAAAGAGATTTTTCATCCTCTAAGGCTGAAAGCATAAGCAAGCGACTCAAACTTTAAAAATATCAAATAATAAATGAATGATAAATACTCCAAATGAACCCCTCCATCTTCTTTTACACCTTTTCCACACTCAAACTTCAAGCTACTTTATTTTCATAATAAAACATAAGTTATCGATATTACTTTTTGGCCACTTAGTCATACTAGTAATTTAACTTTAAGTATTTAAAAATACTTTTTATTTTAATAATAATAATATTATTAAGTTTCCCAAAAGATTAGAAATGACCAAGGCCAACTTAAACAATATTATTATTATTATAATATAAAAAAGGGGACATTGCATGCACAACATGCACTTGTTTAGTTTAGGGTTGTTGATGCACTTTCAAATCTTGAACATCATGTGAAGTACCTACAAAGATCAAAGCCTATTTTCCTACACAAACACCAAATTGGAATCAAATTGGGGGGATAAATGATTAAAAGGGATTAAGTTAGATTGACCTTGGTTGTTGGTGCATTATTATAGATTCAATAATGTCAAGTTAACTTGGGGAATTAGATTTTCCACTAAGTGTAACTACTATGTGCACATGTTTAGAGAAGTGTGCATTTTATGCTTACTCACTTCACATGTGATAACACCCTTTGTGGAAGCCACCCTTTAATGGAATAAATAAGGAAAGGTAACTTTTTAATGCACAAGCTATCTATAACCTTCATCTCCCTTTAAGTAATCACTCATTCTATATTATATATTCATACTATTATTTTCCTCTTTTTGTTGTGTATGGTTTTTACTATGATAATTGTTTATAGATGTGATCCTTGTTAATGAGTGTTCATCACTCTGATATGGTATCAAAGAAGATTTAAACAACCATTTCTTGGTATCTTAGGTCTCTAACTTTTGTTCTTGGTTATGCAAACCTCTTGGTAAGCTTTTTCATTTGCCTGTATCCTCTATTTGTTGGTTGTATGGTTCTTGGGGTTTATAAGGGTTTGGCAGTTTTTACCTTATTGCCATGATCATACATATTTTCAGCCCATATTGAGGGTTTCCGTAATTTGTTTTTGTTAGGGATTAGTTTATTACATGAGTATTTACATTAGCTTTTACTTAAGTATTTACCGAGAGTTAAATAGTATATTGGTCAGTAATTAGTTAATGTAATATTGTTACAACAATATCAGGATTATAGGTTAGTTATTGTTTAATATATAGTTAGTTGTTATATATTACTCATATAGGTTTGAGGGGATATTATTGGATAGATTCATGGTGATATGATTCACCCTGTATATAGGAAACGATTTTCCTATATAATATTGTAACACCTGTATGAGTTTAATATGAAGAAATAATATTATAATGTGTGAATATTATTATATCTTAAAATATTATCTCTACATATGATTCATTATTCCTAAATGATTTTGTGAAGACTATGATAAACCCCATCATCTGGTATCAGAGTAGCATAATGAGATCCTAAGCAGTCAAAGGGGTAGCTATTATTTTTTCAATTGCCCCAAGTAATGGTAGCTTAGTTTGCAACGTTTACGCTATAATTTATTATTAGAGGAAATCATGGGTCATATGATAAGGTGTTTGGTAATTACACCATTGTCATCAATTATAATTGATCTGGTTTGAGTGCTACCTATTGTGTAGACCGATTAATGCATGTTAATTTCTTTTGACCGAGATTAAATTTTGTTTCTATACCTCAGTGATTGGTGATATCTCTAGATCGGTTCGACGTCTCTTATGGGATACATTTTATTCCATTCTGACATGCTTGTGTATGTTAATCAATCATAGCATCTATATACATGTCATTTTTGTATCCCAAATCATATAATGGCAAAACTAGATTGCTTGCAAATTCAGAGTTTCAAGATCATGTGTGATCCATTTTTTTATATACATTATTTATCATCTACTCAAAATGCTATGCCACATTACATCACATTATATTGGATTCACCCTGGTCAATGATGCATGCCAAGCTCCAACTGCTCCTTTGCTTAGCCACATCTCTTCCTTAGTATCTCCACCATATGATCCTTTCGACTATAGGGCCAAAATTTGGATCGGTAAATGTTTGTGATGTCAAACCTACTATTATTCAAAAGAGATTCCATTCCACTCTATAACCAATCCATGTAATATAGACTAGCGACAGTCACCTCAACACATGCAAAGTTTTGTGTAAATTTTAGTCTTTGTAAATTTCCATCCAATGTTAGGTTGTTTATTAAAGCATCAACCTATTATTATTTTGTCTTTGGTAAGTTGTAGATTTTTGGGTTTAGTTATTTGTTTTTTAAAGTTGCTATATGTAAAAACATTCTAAATCGATGTCATTGATTTAGTTTTGTATAAGTAATAGTTTAAGTTTAATATGTCTCTAAATGTCAAGAGTCATATCAAAAAATTAATGTGTTGAAAGTTTATATTAAGTTTTATGTTTATAATCAATAGAGTCATTCGGTCCATGTCAATAGTCTATTGCATGTTAATATTTAAAGTCAATATTTGGTCATCAATTTTTGAAAAATGTAGAGTCATTTTTAAAGTGTGTCGTATTTGTCAAAGAGTCAAATAAAAGGATGTATTTTCAGGTGACCCTAATGTCTTATGAAAATGTATTGTTTCACATTGAGGGTGGGATTTATCCTTGACAAAGTTATGTATCCAAGCTTCATCAACACATGTGTTGAGTGAGTATCTTTATCCACTAGAGGAAGGAGGAAATAGAGGCCTGAGGTTTTATAGCCTCTCTTCAATCACCAATGATGGGGCCCAGGATGATTTGGTGACATATTATGTGTGGTGTGTTTTTATAGTATTCACTCTCTATTTGAAAATAAGAATAGAATTACACACTTTTTCAATTAATGTAATTTGTGTGCAAATTCCAAGCATAATTCCCTGATGTGAAACTAGTGTGAAAGGATAGAAAACACCAATGTAAGTTAGTTCATGGATCTTGAAAAGGTTTGTGGTAGATCTAGAAAACCACAGGAGGTGAGCAGTTCATGTGTTCCTATTCATGTCGAGGTTTGTGGTAAACCTAATTAAAACCATGAAAGGAGTGAGCCTTTCTTTTGATCAAGGTCATGATCTAAATAAGGCATGCCACAAGGGGTGAGCATACTGGAGGTGAGAGTGTGAATATTTTTGCACCATGTAAAAACTAAGGGGGGGAATGTTAGGGATTATTTTATTACATGAGTATTTACATTAGCTTTTACTTGAGTATAATCCGAGAGGTAAATAATATATTGGTCAGTAATTAGTTAACGTAATATTGTTATAATAATATTATGATTATAGGTTAGTTGTTTAATATATAGTTAGTTATTATGTATTACTCATGTTGGATGAATATTTTGTTACCAAGACAATGGTATAAAAATAGTTATTTCTATCATAGTGTGATGAGATAAAATCTCTCCTCAAGACAAGGGGAGGCTCCCTTCTTATTGCTAACTATAACAAGTTATTATTTACACTTATTTACACTAATTTTATCATAGTGGGTGTTGTCATATCATTCAATCCTCTTTTTTCAAAATTGATATTTAATCATAAAATTTCTTCCATTATTTGTGATATATTTTGAAAATATAAGATTACTTGATGGACCAAATACAACCGATATCCAGATTTGTTAGCCAAAAGATTAACAAGAATAATACCAATAGAGTAAACTTAAAAGATAAAATAAGGTGCAACCCAAAGTCTTCACCTTATTTCCAAAAAAGATTAAAATTAACAAAGAAGAATAATTGATAGCCCAACGTCTCCTCATTAATTCACTTTCAATGATGAACACAAACCCAGTAACTAAAAAGTATCTCAAAGACACCAAAATCAGCTTCTTGGCACCTTTCATTTTATAGAAATTTCACACCACAATTCAATCAAAGTATAATAAAATGTAATGGGAAAGACATAAGAACATCTCCAACACATCACAAGTTTAACTCAACACAAATATTGAAAGATCACTTGATTCTCTTATATTGAATGAAATTCAAGATTTATAATATGAACACAAAGTTTACAGATTTTACTTCTCAATTCAGCAGCGTTCCCTCTCTATATCTCTCGGTGATCATTTTTACAAAGAACATCCTCTTATTTATAGAGAGGGGATATGAAAAAAAATAGGAAAAAAACATAAATACATTGACTTATTCATTGATAGAGTCCTATTTGACTTAGGACAGTGTACTTTTCCTACGTGTAAATTACATTGAACAAAATTACATAAAAATAAACTAAGTGTCCTTGGACACATGAATTTCTTCTTTTTTATTTTTCTCTAGATATTTTGCATATCTCTACATGGTGGCTTGAACTTCCTTCTTATCCATCCCTAAAATGCTTTTGAAAATAGCGAGAATCCTCATGATAGAATCTGTTAGATTAAGTGGCAAGTCTTTACTTCTATCCATGATTCTCTATAATTTATCTATTATCACCTGAAATTTAATCAATTTGTCAATGGAATCTAGTGAAAATGTCCTTGTTTAAGCCTTTGTGTGAACCAAAGAAGTGAACTCTTTAACAATTGTTTCAACAAGAAAAATTTCCTTAGAGTCATTGATCACCTAACAAGGAAGTTCTCCAATCTTCTCTTTAAGGTCTAGTCCTTTGTTAGTGCATATGTCTTTGGATTCTTCAAGACTCTTGATTAGTCTTAGGATAACTTATTTTTTATTCACCATTGCCTCTTTGTATTCTACGTACATTTGTTAGGGTGTGGAGCTAAAAGCTTCACCAAGGAGCATAGCTAAAACAGGTTCGGGTCTACACAGACGCCGGCGTCGGTCAGGAGCGACCGACGTCGGTTAGTAGCAGTTGCAGAGGCGCCGACGTCGGCGGTAGGGTCGGCCGGCGACGGTCACAGGCGAACAGGCAGGAACCGACGTCGGTTACCTGCGGGTCCAGAAATCTATTTCCGAGGACAGCAGCGTGTGTTTGCATGATGAGTTTGAGTTGTAGACTCAAGCTCGCGTCTCTATTATTAGTAATATTATTTTTAGAGCCCTTGTTCAAGAGGCTTAACTGTTTGTTGTAAGAGCATGCTCAAGTTCCCTATTTCTATATGTAGGAAGATCTTCTTAGCTTAGAATGTAGAAGTGTTGTGTGTAGAACTGTAAGAGTAGAACATTGTGAATGTTTGAAGGACAGTACAGAGTTGCATCAATCCAGGTTGTTGGATTTGAGTGTACTTGAGAGAGAGCTCTTGAGGAATAGAGATCTAGTGAGAGATCTTGTGTGCATCTGAGAGAGGTGTGGAAGAACGAAGTTTCTTCAAATTGTATTCCTATTGTAAAGAGTTTCAATACAAGTTTTCAGGGTGTTTTCTTGTATATCTTGTTCTGTGCTATTTATCATTTCAGTTACTTATCTATCTGATTTATTTCCACGTTTATTGCTTTCACAAGTGTAATCTATTGTTGGTTTGATCCCCCAACAAGTGGTATCAGAGCCTTGGTTACAGGTTACAGGTTACAGATTACAGGTTGCTCACAGGTGTTTCTGCAAGAATTTCTGTTTGAGTGGGAGAAGCAATGGCAGAGGAAAGTAAGCTGAGAATGGAAAAGTTTAATGGCAAGAACTACCAACATTGGAGAATGCAGATAGAGGACTATCTGTATCAGAAGGATCTCTACTTACCGTTAGGTGGGATAGCAAAGAAGCCCAAGGACATGGAGGATGAAGAATGGGAAGTTCTTGACAGAAAGGCTCTTGGGTCTATAAGACTGAGTCTGGCCTCCACTGTGATATGTAATTTGTCACAGGCAAAAACAACGGTAGAGTTGATGACCACGTTAGCAAATATGTATGAAAAACCCTCAGCTTCAAATAAGGTATATCTTATGAAGCAATTGTTTAATTTGCATATGAATGAAGGTGGATCTGTTTCTACTCATCTGAATGATTTCAATGGAATTGTTAATCAGTTAAGTTCTGTCAATATTGTATTTGAAGATGAAATAAAAGCTCTTTTGATATTATGTTCTTTGCCCGAAAGCTGGCATGGCTTAGTAATGGCAGTTTCTAATACTGCATCTGCATCAAATATTTTGAAAGTAGAGGATGTGGTTAGTGTTATCTTGAATGAGGAAATACGCAGGAAAAGCACAGAAGAGACATCTGGGAACGCTTTAAATTTTGAGAACAGGGGAAGGCAAAAAGAAAAGAGCAAGAGGAGATCAAGATCTAAGTCTAAGGTGAGAGGAAGATCCAAATCCAGGAATGGCAGGAAGCCACAATGCTGGAACTGTGGAAAGATGGGGCACATAAGCAGAGATTGTTGGTCAAAGCCCAAGGAGGACAACCAACACGAAGGAAAGGAAGAAGCCAAGGTTGCAGGTATTGCACAGGATGCTTTAATTTTCTCTTTGCATAATAACATAGAATCTTGGGTATTAGATTCTGGTGCTTCTTTCCATGCAACCCCTAACAGAGAGTATTTCAGTGACTATATCCATGGAGATTTTGGAATAGTGTACTTAGGGGATGACGAGCCTTGTAAGATTATTGGCAAAGGTAAAGTGCAGCTGAAGATGCAGAATGGCAACACATGGGTGTTGAGGGAAGTGATGCATGTTCCTAGTTTAAAGAGAAATTTGATTTCTGCAGGTAAGCTAGGTGATGAGGGTTGTACAGTAACTCTCACAGCAGATTCTTGGAAAGTGACCAAGGGTGCACTAGTTATGGCCAGAGGTAAGAGAGAAGGTACTCTCTACTTGTGTAATTGTGTTACTAACAAATCTCCTTCAGTTTTATCTACTTCAGGTGTGGATTGTAAATTGTGGCACTCAAGGCTTGGCCACATGAGTGAGAAGGGGATGTCAATACTTAAGTCTAAAGGTATGCTTTCAGATTTGAAAAGTATGGATCTAGAATTTTGTGAGCATTGTGTATTTGGAAAACAGAAAAGGGTTAGTTTTCTCAAGACCGGGTCTACTAAGAAAAGGTAGAAGTTGCAGCTTGTTCACACAGACGTGTGGGGACCGGCTCAGGTAGCCTCTATTGGCGGATCACGGTACTATGTTACATTCATAGATGACGCCATAAGAAAGGTATGGATCTACTGTATTAAAAAGAAATCTGATGTTTTTGAGACTTTTAAGTTTTGGAAAGCCATGGTTGAGAATGAAACAGGCAGAAAGTTAAAGTGCTTGAGATCTGATAATGGCGGTGAGTTCTGCAGTCTTAAGTTCAAATTGTATTATTATACACAAGGAATCCGTAGGCAAAGGACGGTTCCAAGGACACCTCAGCAGAATGGTATTGCTGAAAGGATGAACAGAACTATCATGGAGCGTGCAAGATGTATGAGATTGCATGCAGGGTTGCCCTTAGAGTTTTGGGCAGAAGCAGTTGACACCGCAGTGTACCTGATTAACAGAGGACCCTCTACAGCTCTGGATGGTGGAATTCTAGAAGAGGCATGGACAGGTAAAAAGGTAGATCTCTCATATCTCAAAGTTTTTGGTAGTGAAGCCTTTGTGCATATAGATAAGGAAAATAGAAAGAAGCTTGATCCTAAGTCTATGAGGTGCACGTTTATAGGCTATGGCTCAGATGATTTTGGTTTCAGATTTTGAAATCTAGGAACTAACAAGGTAATCAGGAGCCGTGATGTTGTTTTCAATGAAAGAGTGATGTACAGTGATCAGATAAGGAAGCTGGATCAATCTGGGCAGAGCAATAGTGAATTGGATGAAGTTATGGTCCAAAATGAGCTCGCGGGAAAAAGAAATAATCACTTGCAGGAAAACACAGAGACCGACGTCGGCAGGACTGGAACCGGCGTCGGCAGTACAGAAACCGATGTTGGTCACACAGAGACCGACGTCGGCAGACCAGGCACCGAGGTCGGTCAGGCAGAACCGACGACGGCGAGTGACAGGTCTACAGGTGGCCGAGGTCGGTCACTGTCAGAAAATTTGGGTGGACAGCGTGTTGAGAACGAGTCCAAAACACCCACCAGGAGGTCTGAAAGGGTAAGTAAGCCTCCAATTAGATATTCTCCTTCCTTATATTATTTATTGCTAACTGATGGTGGAGAACCAGAAAGTTTTGAAGAAGCAATACAGGTGGAGTCCAGGAGTAAGTGGGAGCGTGGCATGGTTGAGGAGATGGAGTCCTTAAGAGAGAACCAAACATGGGATTTGGTTGAATTGCCAGCTGGTAAGAGAACACTGAAGAACAGATGGACTTACAGGTTGAAGGAAAGTGAGGATGGTCAGATGCGATATAAGGCCAGATTAGTAGTCAAAGGATTTGCACAAAAGCCAGGTATTGACTTTGGTGAAATTTTTTCTCCAGTTGTTAAGATGACTTCTATAAGGGTTGTATTGTCTTTGGTTGCTTTTGAGGATTTGCATCTCGAGCAGCTAGATGTTAAGACAGCATTTCTTCATGGAGATTTGGATGAGGAAATCTATATGGAACAGCCAGAAGGTTTTGAGGTCAAGGGTAAGGAGAAGTTTGTGTGCAGGTTAAAGAAAAGCTTGTATGGCCTCAAGCAAGCTCCAAGGCAGTGGTACTTGAAATTTGACAGGTTTATGACTGAGCATGGCTACAGTAGGTGTCAATCAGACCATTGTGTATATTTCAAGAGATTTGATAACGGTAGATATATTATTCTATTGTTGTATGTAGATGACATGCTGGTTGCAGGGTCTCACATGCAGGATATCTCTGAGCTTAAGGAGAAGTTAGCTCAAAAGTTTGCCATGAAGGATTTGGGAGCAGCTAAGAAGATCCTTGGCATGAGCATTAGGAGAGACAGGAAAAATCACAGGTTGATATTGTCTTAGGAAGATTATGTGAATAAGGTGTTGGAGAGGTTTAATATGCAGGATGCAAAACCGGTAAGTACACCTATGGCTGGACACTTTAAGTTAAGCAAAGAACAATGTCCAAATTCACATGATGAGGTAGAGTACATGAGCACGGTTCCATATTCTTCCGCAGTAGGGAGTTTGATGTATGCAATGGTGTGTACTAGACCAGATATTGCCCAAGCAGTGGGAGTAGTAAGCAAGTATATGGCCAATCCAGGTAAGGAACATTGGAAAGCGGTTCAATGGATCCTTAGATATCTGAGAGGAACCAGCAGCAAGCACCTATGCTATGGAGGTTCAGATACTTCTCTACATGGCTATGTAGATTCAGATATGGCAGGGGATTTGGATGGCAGGAGGAGCACCACAGGTTATGTTTTTACTGTAGGTGGAATGGCAGTTAGTTGGATATCTAAGTTGCAGAAGGTTGTAGCCTTGTCAACTACAGAAGCAGAATATATTGCAGCTACAGAAGCTAGCAAGGAGATGATATGGATGAGACGGTTCATGGAAGAGCTTGGAAGGGAGCATGGGAGTTGTAGATTGTACAGTGACAGTCAGAGTGCAATCCATTTGGCCAAGAACTCAGCCTTTCACTCTAGAACCAAGCACATACAGCTAAGGTACCACTTCATACGGCAGGTATTGGAAGATGGTGAGTTAAAGCTGGAGAAAATTCATACAGACAAGAATCCTGCTGATATGCTAACAAAGCCGGTTACGATGGAGAAGTTGAATCTTCATTCAACTTCTATTGGTCTTCATGATTGAGTTGAAGATGGAGGAGCAAGAAGATGATGCTGTACAGGTTGGTGCAGCTGGTTTATCTCCAAGTGGGAGATTGTTAGGGTGTGGAGCTAAAAGCTTCACCAAGGAGCATAGCTAAAATAGGTTTGGGTCTACACAGACGCCGGCGTCGGTCAGGAGCGACCGACGTCGGTTAGTAGCAGTTGCAGAGGCGCCGACGTCGGCAGTAGGGTCGGCCGGCGACGGTCACAGGCGAACAGGCAGGAACCGACGTCGGTTACCTGCGGGTCCAGAAATCTATTTCCGAGGACAGCAGCGTGTGTTTGCATGATGAGTTTGAGTTGTAGACTCAAGCTCGCGTCTCTATTATTAGTAATATTATTTTTAGAGCCCTTGTTCAAGAGGCTTAACTGTTTGTTGTAAGAGCATGCTCAAGTTCCCTATTTCTATATGTAGGAAGATCTTCTTAGCTTAGAATGTAGAAGTGTTGTGTGTAGAACTGTAAGAGTAGAACATTGTGAATGTTTGAAGGACAGTACAGAGTTGCATCAATCCAGGTTGTTGGATTTGAGTGTACTTGAGAGAGAGCTCTTGAGGAATAGAGATCTAGTGAGAGATCTTGTGTGCATCTGAGAGAGGTGTGGAAGAACGAAGTTTCTTCAAATTGTATTCCTATTGTAAAGAGTTTCAATACAAGTTTTCAGGGTGTTTTCTTGTATATCTTGTTCTGTGCTATTTATCATTTCAGTTACTTATCTATCTGATTTATTTCCGCGTTTATTGCTTTCACAAGTGTAATCTATTGTTGGTTTGATCCCCCAACAACATTTTCATATTTGAAATTATCTTTTGTTCAATCAAAAGCTCCATCTTGAATTGACGTAGTTGAGTCCATGTTTGAATATATTTATCTGTTAATTATGAATCTCGAGAAAGAGTATTTAGACTTTATTGTATTTATGTTTTACTTCATCTAAGTTTTTGAGAAAATTAATGGAATATATTATCCGTCGAGTACCTTGCACTATCATTCTTTCCATCTAGGCATCAACTGCTTGACCTTGTGACCCAGTTTTGTTAGCTTGTTGAATAGCTTTCTCGATAATATCACCCCCAATAGGTAACAAAGATTTAAAAGTTTGCATGATATTTATTAGAATTGAAGTTAATTTTTATACATTTACCTTGATTTGATATTTAATCACTTTATCTCTATCATATCTCTCAAGTGTTAGGACCTAGGTTCCCCAAAGCTCTGACACAACTTGTCAGAATTAAGAGCACACATGATTACCATTGTATAAGCAACTTAAGATGCGGAAATAACCATAAGTACAAGTAACTATCAATGAGAAATAACACAGAATATGAGAGGAAACACACAATTGTATTCAACTCAGTTAGAAGAAAATTACAACAAAGAGATCACACTCTTTCTTCCACTTTGTGGGCATACCAGTAATCTTCCCTCAAGAGTAATCTTCTCTCAATAGGTCACAACACACAGCTAACACAAGTTGTTGTTCACCTCATTGTACTGCCACTACAACCGAGTACAAATCGGTACTCCTAGTAGATCTCACCATGATCTTGTTCCTTGATGTATTGTTGTCACCTTGGATCTTGCTCTCCCACCGATCTCCTTTTGACCCTCGCATACACACACCCCTGCAGACCAACCTAATCTTACTTATCACATGTAGATCTCCACCATGATCTTGCAACACCCTACAGATCAAACTTGATCTTACATACATGAAGAATCCTACTTGATTCTACCATGGGAAGAACTCTCCTAGTTCTACACTTAACAATACAGCCCCATAGGTCTATTATATAGATCCCATGCATACACTAATTTAGAAAAGTGGCTCAAGACTCGAATTAGTCTTTAACATGCAAACAACCCGTTCAACTAACTAACTGTTTGTCAACAGCAGTTTTGGAACCGCACAGGCGACTAATGTCGGTCCCTATCTGACTGGAGCTGATCGACGTCGACTGATCCTGCCAATGTCGGTTGCCTTTGCACTGATCCCTGACCGACGTCGATTGTGGCCTACCAATGTCGGTGACTGTCATACTCAGCAACCTCCATGTTTGCATCAAGGTGAATCTTTTAGCTCCACAACCTAACAATCTCTCACTTGAAGATAAATTGCTGCACCTGTACCTATACCAATACATTGTCTAATCTGCATCCTGGCTTGTATCCCTCTTCAAGATGAATCCTGAAGACTACCCACCACACTCCTTATGGTGTTAATCCTGTGCCTGAATTTCTTCATCCTCAGCTTACCTTCTTCTGCCATTGCTATACTCCCACTCAATTAGAAACCCCTGAGAGTTACCTGTAACCAAACACAAAACCTGCTCCCTGCAACCTTAGCTCTGATACCAATTGTTAGGACCTAGGTTCCCCAAAGCTCTGACACAACTTGTCATAATTAAGAGCACACATGATTACCATTGTATAAGCAACTTAAGATGTGGAAATAACCAGAAGTACAAGTAACTATCAATGAGAAATAGCACAAAATATGAGAGGCAACACACAATTGTATTCAACTCAGTTAGAAGGAAATTACAACAAAGAGATCACACTCTTTCTTCCACTTTGTGGGCATACCAGTAATCTTCCCTCAAGATTAATCTTCTCTCAATAGGTCACAACACACAGCTAACACAAGTTGTTGTTCACCTCATTATACTGCCAGTACAACCGAGTATGAACCGATACTCCAAGTAGATCTCACCATGATCTTGCTCCTTGATGTATTGTTGTCACCTTAGATCTTGCTCCCCCGCCGATCTCCTTTTGACCCTCGCATACACACACCCCTGCAGACCAACCTGATCTTACTTATCACATGTAGATCTCCACCATGATCTTGCAACACCCTGCAGATCAAACCTGATCTTACATACATGAAGAATCCTACTTGATTCTACCATGGGAAGAACTCTCCTAGTTCTACACTTAACAATACAGCCCCATAGGTCTATTATATAGATCCCATGCATACACTAATTTAGACAAGCGGCTCAAGACTCGAAGTAGTCTTTAACATGCAAACAACTTATTCAACTAACTGACTGTTCGTCAATAGCAGTTTTGGAACCGCACAGGCGACCGACGTCGGTCCCTGTCTGACTAGAGCTGACCAACGTCGGCCGATCCTGCCGATGTCGGTTGCCTTTGCACTGATCCCTGACCGAAGTCGGTTGTGGCCTACCGACGTCAGCGACTGTCATACTCAGCAACCTCCATGTTTGCATCAAGGTGAAGCTTTTAGCTCCACAACCTAACAATCTCCCACTTGGAGATAAATACTTGCACCTGTACCTATACCAATACATTGTCTAATCTGCATCCTGGCTTGTATCCCTCTTCAAGATGAATCCTGAAGACTACCCACCACACTCCTTGTGGTGTTAATCCTGTGCCTGAATTTCTTCATCTTCAGCTTACCTTCTTCTACCATTGCTATACTCCCACTCAATCAGAAACCCCTGAGAGTGACTTGTAACCAAACACAAAACCTGCTCCCTGCAACCTTAGCTCTGATACCAATTGTTAGGACCTAGGTTCCCCAAAGCTCTGACACAACTTGTCAGAATTAAGATCACACATGATTACCATTGTATAAGCAACTTAAGATGCGGAAATAACTAGAAGTACAAGTAACTATCAATGAGAAATAGCACAGAATATGAGAGGCAACACACAATTGTATTCAACTCAGTTAGAAGGAAATTACAACAAAGAGATCACACTCTTTCTTCCACTTTTTGGGCATACCATTATTCTTCCCTCAAGAGTAATCTTCTTTTAATAGGTCACAACACACAGCTAACACAAGCTGTTGTTCACCTCATTGTAATGCCAGTACAACCAAGTACGAACCGGTACTCCAAGTAGATCTCACCATGATCTTACTCCTTGATGTATTGTTGTCACCTTGGATCTTGCTCCCCCGCCGATCTCCTTTTGACCCTCACATACACACACCCCTGCAAACCAACTTGATCTTACTTATCACATGTAGATCTCCACCATGATCTTGCAACACCCTGCAGATCAAACCTGATCTTACATACATGAAGAATCCTACTTGATTCTACCATGGGAAGAACTCTCCTAGTTTTACACTTAACAATACAGCGCCATAGGTATATTATATAGATCCCATGCATACACTAATTTAGACAAGCGGCTCAAGACTCGAAGTGTCAGGATGCGAAACACCGGAAGCATACAATTGATTACCAAAAATACAAGCAACTTAACATGCGAAATTAACCAGATTCACCAAGTAACTAGAATTCAGAATAACACAGAATATGAGAGACAATACACAACTTGTATTAACACTTTACAGAAAAGAATACAATAAAGAAGATGCCACTTCTTCTCCACCACCTTACAGAGGTTTCCCACACCTCAAGTGAACAGTAATTCTCTCCTTAAAGCTCTCTCTCTCAAGTCCCAACACACAACTCAAACACAGAGTTGGTGTTCACCTCCTGTGCTCCACGCACACCACAAGTGCTCCACGCACTCCACAAGTACTCAAGGTACTTCAAGTAGATCTCCCATGAACCTACAACAACCTGTTGTTCAACAGACCATACTTATGGAAGGGACTGCCTTGCCTTCCTCTTAGCTCTCCATGTACTCCACGTACATCATAGTGAGTACACACCGTACTCCAAGTAGATCCTACCTGATCCTGCTCCCTATTGTGTTGTTGTCCTATCTGATCTCCAACCTACAGATCAATAAATGGTTATGCACACCTGTGAACCTCGACCTTGCACACACACACACACCTGCAGATCAACCGACCTTACTTGCCATGTAGATCTCCTATAAAGGCCATGCTCACCTGATGACCAAGATCATACATACCTGAAGAATCCAGCTGACTCTCCAATCCAGCACCAACACGCCTGGTACTGTGGCACTAGGAGGAACGCACCATTGCTCTACCTCTCACTGAAGGAGCTATTTGCTCTCTTACTCCCTAGCACAAGTTTCCAATACAACCATGAGTCTATTATATAGATCTCATCCAAACAATAATTAGACATCTAATTACAATAATTAGATCCGCAGCTCTCAGCCTATAATTAGCTCTCATCATGTAAACACTTGGTTCGTCAACTAACTGCTCGTAATAAACTCGCAGTTGAACCACACAGGCGATCGACGTCGGTCCCTGTCTACCTCGAGGTGACCGACGTCAGCCGATCCATGACCGACGTTGGTTGCTTCTCTTCACTGTCCTACCAACGTCGACTGATCAGACACTCTCCAGTTGTTCTGACACTCAGCAACCTTCAGTAACCCCTCCAATGGCCTTCTCCATGTCTGCATCAGTGAAGCTTTTAGCTCCACAACCTAACAATCTCCCACTTGGAGATAAACAGCTGCACTGTACTTGTACCTATACTCTATCTAATCTGTTTCCTGGTTTGTATCCCTCTTCAAGCTCAATCCTGAAGACAACCCACCACACATCCCGTGGTGTACCTCCTGTCATCTGAGTACCCTGCCACATTCGAACCTACAAACCCATGTAGTGAAGTCCTGACCGTGCATGGCAAAACCTGTTGCTGGTCCCTCTCAAATACCTGAGAACCCACTTCCCCAAATTGGCTCCTAACTCTCTGACAACTCCCACTGCATGGGAATAGTTAGGTCTATACCAGACCTCATGTGATTTCAAACACTGTACCTGTCCAGCCCTTAGTGTGCTCTGGCTCTCCATCCTGAACCTTGCCAACACCTGATTCACATCAGCTCCCACTGGAGACAAAATCTACCTGTGATCTCCATGTCTCCCATGTCAAAGAATTCTGCTGCTCCAAACTCCTCATGACATGCCACTGAACTAATCTTACCCTTAGCTCAACAAAACCCTGTATGTACAAACCTGCTAGCTAGCATACCATCCACATACAGCAACAGAATGATGTCGTGACTCATCATCCCCCTAGTAAGACAAACCACAGTAGTTACCCTGACATTGACTGAAGCCATGCTTCGTCTTCCACCTGTCAAACCCGGTACCACTGTCCTGCAGCTTCTTCAAGACCATATGACCTGGTCTTCCATCTCACGTATCCGTTCTCTCTATTCTTCAACTAAGGAATCCATTTGTCTCTATGCTATCATACCTGCTGGCAACCTGACCAAGTCTCCGCTTGGTTCTGCATCATATCCCTGCCATGCTCCCACCTGTTTCCTGGATCCTTCCTGCTCTACAACCAGCAACTAGTGTAAAGAAGAGGAACAATGAATTTGAGGGCTTACTTACGTCTTCGGTCCTCTATATGGGTGTTTGAGACTCCTTGACAGCATGATGTCCACCTAAAATCTGTTACAATGATTGACCTCGGTCACTCCATAGTCTGCATCCGATCGACATCGGTTCCCATGCGTCTGTCCCTGACTACCGACCCTGCCGTTGTCGGTGTCCCTGCTGCCGACGTCGGTCTTACCTACTGCCGACGTCGATCCTCCTGACCGACGTCGGTCTTACCCTGCCCGACACTGTAGGCTTTGGTTTGCACATGACCAACATTGGCACCTGTCTATTCGACGCTGATTCCTCCTGACCGACGTCAGTATCTGTGTTCACCTGTGAGTGATGACTTTTTACCCGCGAGCTCCTTTGAATCAATCTCCATGTCCAAACTATCCTACTTAGAAGTATCCAGCACCATCCACTGGTTTTTGTCTGCCATCTCCTCCAAGAACACCAAGGCTTTCCAGTTCTTAAGCCTGTCAAATATGTCAGTCTTCCACTTAAGAACATGCATCTCCTTCCTGCTCATGTGACCAAGCCTACAAAGCCACGTCTCCGCAACAGAAGAAGAATCAGTAATATAAACAAGTAGATAAAGAGTACCTATTTTCTTACCACCAGCGAATTCAAGTGCACCCGCTGTGAGAGTTCTTGTGCATCTCTCATCACCCAATCTTTCTAAATAAATTAGCCATATCTCCAAACCTGGGACCTGCATGACCTTTATCAACACCTGTGTGTTGGCCACCTACAATTTCAGCTTCACTTCGCCTTTGCCAATCCTGTGGTAAGGCTCACCAGCTCCTCTACCTAGGGCTGCATGGAAAGAGGCAACCAAATCCATTATCCAAGATTCAACTTTATCCAAGAAACCTCCCAGAGCATCCTGTGCCACAACACCTGCAACATCTGCTTCTTCAGTTTCTTCATGCTGATCTTCCACAGACCAACAATGTTCTTTTACCTGCTCTTTCTTTCCATGGGACCGTGAGTGACCATCTGTGCTTTTCAACTCCTCCATTCTTAGCTTACTTTCATCTACCGTTGCTCTACTCCCACTCAATCAGAAACCCCTGAGAGTGACCTGTAACCAAACACAACCCTGCTTCCTGCAACCTTAGCTCTGATACCACTTGTCAGGATGTGAAACACCAGAAGCATACAATTGATTACCAAAAATACAAGCAACTTAACATGCAGAATTAACTAGATTCACCAAGTAACTAGAATTCAGAATAACACAGAATATGAGAGACAATACACAACTTGTATTAACACTTTACAGAAAAGAATACAATAAAGAAGATGCCACTTCTTCTCCACCACCTTACAGAGGTTTCCCACACCTCAAGTGAACAGTAATTCTCTCCTCAAAGCTCTCTCTCTCAGGTCCCAACACACAACTCAAACACAGAGTTGGTGTTCACCTCCTATGCTCCACGCACACCACAAGTGCTCCACGCACTCCACAAGTACTCAAGGTACTTCAAGTAGATCTCCCATGAACCTGCAATAACCTGCTATTCAATAGACCATACTTATGGAAGGGACTGCCTTGCCTTCCTCTTAGCTCTCCATGTACTCCACGTACATCACAGTGAGTACACACCATACTCCAAGTAGATCCTACCTGATCCTGCTCCCTATTGTGTTGCTGTCCTATCTGATCTCCAACCTACAGATCAATAAATGGTTCTGCACACCTATGAACCTTGACCTTGCACACACACACACCTGCAGATCAATCGACCTTACTTGCCATGTAGATCTCCTATACAGGCCATGCTCACCTGATGACCAAGATCATACATACCTGAAGAATCCAGCTGACTCTCCAATCCAGCACCGACACGCCTGATGCTGCGGCACTAGGAGGAACGCACCATTGCTCTACCTCTCACTGAAGGAGCTGTTTGCTCTCTTACTCCCTAGCACAAGTTTCCAATACAACCATGAGTATATTATATAGATCTCATCCAAACAATAATTAGACATCTAATTATAATAATTAGATCCGCAGCTCTCAGCCTATAATTAGCTCTCATCATGCAAACACTTGGTTCGTCAACCAACTGCCCGTAATAAACTCGCAGTTGAACCACACAGGCGATCAACGTCGGTCCCTGTCTGCCTGGAGGTGACCGATGTCAGTTGATCCATGACCGACGTTGATTGCTTCTCTTCACTGTCCTGTCGACATCGGTTGATCAGACTGACGCCAGTTGCTCTGACACTCAACAACCTTCAGTAACCCCTCCAATGGCCTTCTCCATGTCTGCATCAGTGAAGCTTTTAGCTCCATAACCTAACACGAAGTAGTCTTTAACATGCAAACAACCCGTTCAACTAACTGACTATTCGTCAACAATAGTTTTGGAACCGCACAGGGGATCGACGTCGGTCCCTGTCTGACTGGAGCTAACCGACGTCAGCTGATCCTGCCGATGTCGGTTGCCTTTACACTGATCCCTGATCGACATTGGTTGTGGCTTGCCGACGTCGGTGACTGTCATACTCAGCAACCTCCATGTTTGCATCAAGGTGAAGCTTTTAGCTCCACAACCTAACATCAAGCAATGATGTCATTATTGCCTGTAAATCTTTTTTTGCACCTTCATGCATTGTTTACCAAGGTTAATCCATCCAATTGCATAATTAGATAATTGGATATCTTCAATGCTCTTATCTTCTAGAGGAATTATAACCTCAACATATTTTTAATGAGATTCAACAATCACTCTTGACATTGTTTTAGCCTTTTTAGCCATATTTAGTTTCACTAGTTAATGTTGACCAAAATCAAAGTCTTCTAGTGCCATAGCTCTCTTCTTCTTCTTAGGTGTTTGTGATGTCAACCAAGGGGGAAGCTAAGATGGATCTCCTTATGTAGAGGATGTCAAATCTTGGGATATTGTGAGAAGATCAATGGTTTGTGAGGTAAGTGGAATGAAAAGTGGGATGGAGGTAGTGGGTAATGGGATGGATATTGAAGAAATGGTAGTTATAATAGGCAAAATTGGAGTGGGAATGGCGTAAATTTTAGTTGTTATTATCAAATTATAAATGAGGGTGGAGGAGGCCTTGGTTATTAATTTAGAGGATGAAGTAAGCATGAACTTAGCCATATCTTGCTGAGTGATATATAAATTGGTGTCTAATTTTATTGACTTAGAAGGGCTAGGTAAATTAGACAAAGAGTCAAAAACTTAATCCAACACACTATATTGAGGAACTTAAAAAAGAGTATCATTTGGGGGTGAAGGGGGAGATGAGAGAACAGTTTGGAGATGTATTGTGGAAGCATCTAGAATAGTTGTAATGGAAGGATGAAAAGTAGATGCTACCTATGAAGTTATTATTCATGATCTTTCAACTTGATAAATTTCCCGTTGAGAGGTCTCTGCTTGGGAGGTCATTGGTGGTGAAATTTCAACTTAAAATGGTGCTTCGCTTGTGATTGGATTTTCCTCTTGACCCAATTGGTTATTCTTTTTAGTATCTGCTTCTTTACCCTTTCCCTTACCTCAATTTTTGAACACAAACCTAACTTTTTGTGTCGAGGTAGAGGCATCTTTTTCGCTCTTTATTCTAAACTCTTCACATTTATTTGTCATCTCCTCATCATATTATTCTTCTAAACCAGTCTTAAATGACTTCAATTTGATCTTTTGTCCTTACAACCAAGCATTAGTTCTTACAAGAATGGGTTAGAATCTAACTCTAATAGAATTGGATTCTTTAACTGACCATTGGATGGGAGGGAGAGGAGTTGAAGCCACTTAATTTTTCTCATATGATGGATCTAATATATTCCTATCATCTTACAAATCTTCAAGAATATCTACCAATTTTAATTGACAATCTGATCAACAGTGAGGTGACTATAATCAAGTCTCCTTATGTCTTCATCAATTTTATATTCTGCCCAAATGTCTTCAATTATGTGTGAGTGATATTACATATGAGCTTGTCATTCATCAGCCTATAATCAAATTTTTCTCTACTCTTGAATTTCTTAAGTCTAATCTATTTCAACTCAATTTCCATGGTTTTGGCCTTTGGAGTAGTGGCGATTATGTATCGACCAATACTGGTTGGAAATTTGAAGCATTTTTTGTGGGCATCTAATTATTTTTAATGCACACTCATTACTTTTATGCACATCTCCATTAATACTAACTTGTCACTTGGGTACCTAGGTATCATGTAAGGTTGCTCATTGAACCCTCCTACCTTGATATAGGTAAAGGTTGGGAAATGTAAGAAAATGCAACCAACCCTATTGACCTGTGCCCGTGCTTGATATGAAAATCTCTTCTTTTTGAGATCCTTCTTAAAAGTACAAATGAATTTGTAGAAGAAAGCATCATTAACTCTCCTATAATGTTTGATGTTTTCCTTTAGACTCAGTTGTGGATAGTGATCATATACAAGAACATTTCTTCTCTCACCAATAGTATTTAAACCCAAGAAAGACTTCATAATGGCTACAACATACACAAGATATTGAGTCATATAAAACTTGAGTGAAGAAGCCACCTTAGAGAGTTGATGACAGATAGCATCACCAATTTTTTTACCCCAAAATATCCTTTGCTTGTCCCTTTTGATAACCCAAATTTATTGATACATCCATTCTTAAAAAATGTTTGAAGTTGGCAGTCCTTTCACTTTGCTTAAGAGGGTGATCAAATCCCCTGCCTCCTTTATAAAATCACTACAGTACAAACACTTGGGCCATCTAGTAATGGTGGGCCAAGGAGTCTTGAGCTATTTGGAGTTGATTTACTTCTTGCACTTCTCAGGATCTTTGTCATAGTATTCTTGAGCTGATTCCATAATTAAATCTGAACACTCTTCAATCTTGAAGAGGTGGAAGACTTTATCAAAATATTCTTTGTCAAGGCAAATGGCCACTTTACCCTCCAAATCTTTGACTGGTCTGCTTTCCTTATCAAAATGTGCAACCATGGTCAAGATGAATTCCGAATCATGTGCTAACATAGGAAATGCAATAGCCAAGTGGATTTCATTATTAAGTACTAGTTGCATATGAGATGCAATGGGATCTCTTCCTAGTCTCTGTAAGAACTCATCCATATCCACATGGCTAATCTTTGTGTCCCCAATCTGATCTACATTTGAATCGACTGCAAAAAATGGAAGCACACCCTAAAACTTGTACTTCATTATCTTCTTATTTGAAGAATTATTTGACATTGATCAGATAGCTACAAGAAGGAAAATTTGGTTATCTAAAGCATTTTTCGTTCTTTTTGAAAAAAAGTAAGAGCAACAAAAAATAAAAAATTTACACAAAATATGGTGAAGGTTGTGTAGTTGGGAGAATTTTCTTCGAACTGTATGGGAGTTGGAAGGTTTTGAGATGTAATTCAGAGAAAATTCTCTGACTTGCATAATTTGGCTTAAACTTGTTTAATGCAGGTCAGAAAAAATCCTTTGACTTGCATCCATGGACTTGGGGTTGTCGATTTGATGTACATCAAAGAATTTTATTTGAAGTGCATCAAATGAGAACATGTGCTTTGAATAAAATTCTATGATGTGCACAAGGCAAAAAAGGAAAGGGATGAGTGCAACTTGGATAAAATTCTCCAAGATGCATGGGAGTGGGAAGATAGAGATGCATTTAAAATAAATTTCTTTGAGTTACACTCGTAAAAAAAATAAAAACTAGGGGGAAAGATTTGGGATATGAAGATAGAGGAAAGCCTAGGTTTTAAAACATATCACAAAACATAATGAAACATAAATCAAAACAATAAACCAAAAACCTAAGTAACATTAACATATCAATAACAATCAAAAAGAAGAAAGATAACAAAAATGAAAGCCCTACCTGCATGTGTGCTCAGAAGTCCACGTACAAATGAGGGGAACTATGAAAATGATAATAAGAGGTATGTTATCAAGCTCGAAAATGGTGATGGAAGGAATGTAAGAGAGGTTGAAAATGGTGAGGAGGGAGACATGAAATGGTAAAAATAAAAAATTACCAAGCATAATATATATATATATATATATAACACAGTAATTAATGCCCATTAATTACCGTGGGTGGTGGGTCCCATGTGCAATGTTAGAGAGTTTTCCTGACATTATAATGCAATGTCAGAGAATTTTAAGTTGGGAAAATTCTCCACTACAACATATGCAAAGTCAAAAAAATTATTCGACACAACCTGAAAAGAAACAAAGTGTAGTTCGAAAAAAATTCTCCAAACTGCACAAGATGCAAAATTCCCTCAAAAGATCAACTTTTTTGGGAAAAACAAATGCAAAGAGGTAGAAATCATTCTCATTTTACGTGCTTAGAGACCATAGGCTATGAAATGGACAAATTTCATAGGGGTTATCCCATGAATTGAGGCCATTGGATTCAAGGATAACAACTTGTATAGTTGTGACAAGATATTATTGGAGAGATTCGTGGTGATATGATTCACCCTGTTTATAAGAAAGGCTTTTCCTATATAATATTGTAACACTCGTATGAGTTTAATATGAAGAAATAATATTATAATGTGTGAATATTATTGTATCTAAAATTATTTTCTCTACTTATGCTTCATTATTTATGTATGATTTTGTGAAGACTTTGATAAACCCCATTTTGGCCCAATCGTACCATTATTTTCTTGATTGTACACTAGCCATACATGGAGGCTTTCTAAAAAAATATGGTTGAAGGGTTCTTTGCTATATTATATTATTTAGTATTTATTAGTTTGTTCCCTTAAAGATGATTATGTTAAGGCAAACCATTCAAAGGCTCCATAAATCTAAAAAAAAGAAAATCATATTTTAGATTTATTGTCTCATAATAGGTCAATAGATTGGGAGGAGGTGAGTTGGATTGGAATCTAGCTGGTTGGAAGAAGGCATGGTGATGTTCATGACCAAATGCAATCTAACAAACCCAATAATGTGATCGTGATGAATAGCTTCATGAATGAGTTATGGATTGGTGTAATGCATGTCAGTGGACCATCACCTTTTATCAAATAGGCTAACATGTCTATTACAAAACTCATATCCAAGAGCATATGAAAAATGTGCATTATACAAAGAAACCTTATATTTGCCTTCGTGAATCATGGAATTAATTCACATAAATTTCTAGAATAGTGATCTAAACCATCAAGATCTCATGTAACTTATTTTTATGTCTTTTTGATTCAATTGAGAAATCCCTGAGAGACATTTTAATATATCCCTATGTATATATAAATGCAAACTTCATTCATAATCAAGATCAATACATCTAATGTCGATGTCAATATTATTTGTAGGCTATAATTATGTAGGTTGTGTGTAAAGTCTTGATCAAATGCTAAATCCAATGTAATCCAGATGTGAATTCAAAATAGATCCTAAAAATATTTACAAACAAATCCAACCCGGGATGTAATGCAAACTAGATATCAAACCCTCAAGCATAGATCCACAAAATAAATATTTCAAACCCTCATATGTAAAGCTTCATTTTATGGTTGGAAACTATACATACATACATACATACATACATACATACATACATACATACATACATAGATATATATATATATATACATATATATATATATATACATATATATATATATATACATATATATATATATATATACATATATATATATATATGTATATACATATATATATATATACATATACATATATATATATATATATATATATATACATATATATATAATATATATATATATGTATATATATATATATATATATATATATGTATATGTATATATATATATATGTATATATATATATATATATATATATATATATAGATAAAAATCAACATAATGTCAAAGGAATTTACAATGGACTGCAATGCATTACTTTTGATAGAAAGGTATATTGAATGATAAAAGTGTTAGACATGATCTACACTCCAAAACTTTTATTATGGATAAAATCATAAATGTAGAAAGGTCCCTTATGTACCTGCTCAAAGACCAATGATGGGAATTGCCCCATAATGGTGAAGATTCAAAGCTTGAATTTGTGCACATCACAAAGTTTTTGCTTGATCACAATACATTGCTTTTATTAAATAACTAAAATTTATTTATACAAATGTTTGGTTCTATAAATTAGGAATTGGGTATTTATCTCTTATCCCATAAATCTCTCTCTTGTCTACTACAATCTCTCTCCTATTATCTCTCACAAGCCTATCCTATCTATGTAAGTTGTATTATTAATTCACTTTATTTATTTTGCACACATTAATATACCTTAAGAATGTGATCACTAAAAGAGTAAGACTATTCTTAACATCCATCATGGATTTTTACACCAATTTCCACACACTTAAGTCAAAAAATGATATGATATTCTTTGAAATCAGTTCACTTTAGGAAGATATGATAAAATGTGTAGAAGAGAATAACAAACTCAAGAAGCAACACTCCATTATCCTCTCCCTCATTTCTGGCAAGAATACCCTCATATGCACATTGAAAAACAAAATTGCACATTTAAAGCATCAAATTGATACATTGGACTTACATTCTTTTGTATCTATTCCATTATGTGATTCATCACATATTCCTAAATCTGGTATGCATCCATTTGATGCAATTTAGGCTATGACTTATTATATTTTGAGTCACCTACTATATTTTATGTTTCTAGGATTGCACCTCCTACACACCCCACTTTAAATTCACCTACATGCATTCTTGGTTTTTTTGAGAAACATGATATTGCCTTTGGTTCCTGCATACTATATTACATGGGTCATCTTGGCAAAGGTATAATCAAATTTTCACAAGTCATGGTTTCTTCTATCCATCTTATTCATTAGATTTCTCACCATGACATTGGTATTGATGCAAATGTTTCATATTCATTGGGGTCATTTTAATACAGAGCTCAAGTTTTTGTTTTCTCCACTCTTATTGAGGATGTTGAGCAACACATGAATTATGTTGCACCTTTACTCAAGCAAGAGACTTCTGAGATTATTTCAGTTAGGCATGATCAACTTAACAGACTTTTCAATGTTTCTTTGCATGCACCTTTTATGTCTTTTGAACCTAATCATGTGCAAACATCATCATCCACCATCCACATTCATCTTAGATGGACTTTAGATCACCTATGGTGATGTCATCAACATTATTTGTGAGTATTATACCAGTGTGGTCCTCCAGTATTTTGCTTCTTCATCCACACACTACTCCCTTGATTTAAGAATAACTCTCATGATTATTAATGTCATCTTCTATAAATTGACAACATTCTAGAGTTTTTATATGTCCATTATTGGGTTTTTTATTTTTTAGGATCATTTTGTAGTCACACTGAGTCTATATAGGCATGGAGGATTTGACGCTTCAGTCCACCTTCATGTGTGTGCGCTCTGTTCTGAGGATTATTTTCTCTACTTAAATTGCTTGACTCTTTCATCACCACTGGGGCCATCTTCTAGAGAGATATTTTATCTATATCTTGGGCACTTTTTTAATAATTAATAGTCTCTTACAACTTAAAATGTAGCTATTCTAGTGAATCTAGTGTCATCTTGTCTTCTTTGATAGTTCAACAGTATCCTTCATCTTGATATGGAGTTATTATAGTGCATATAATGTCAGCTTATACATGTTTAAGTACTAGCTTCATCCACTCATATATTTTTTGCATCACTCTACCCAATTTTTAATATAGGGGTGTAGTGCAGATCCTACTTCTTCAAGTGTTGGGTCCCTTGCTAACACTTGTACATTGCATCTTCTATTTCAATCATTTGATGAAATTCAGTTTGATGAACTTTTTTTTCACTTTTGACACCTCTAACAGTCTTTTTTTTGTAATGATATATCATAATGAATACAATGTCACTTATTTTTTATGATTAAATAGTGGATCCATACCACTCTTATAGAATTGAGTTCCTTTATGACTTTCAAGTCCACAAAGTACATCTTTTCTTGATGACCTTCATTCCATCTAGTGCACCATCTTCAACATTATGTTTGAGTATTGAGACATTTGATTTCTTAGGACTCCTTGAAACATATGTTTTCTCTCTCTCCACTTATGTTGTTGTTAGAGATTTTTTGAGAGGCCCTTGTGGGCTATCTCATTTTTTATAGTGTGTACTTACTGTACATCGATACCTCATCAAGGCCAATTATCGAGACCCATTTTTAGAAGATTTTTAGTTTTCTTTATTTATATATACCTCCCTTAATTTGCACTTAAAGGGCAGGATGTTGGTGCACTATTCCAGATGTAATAATGTTGTGTTAACTCGGGGAGTTAACTTTTCCATTAAGTGTAATTAATGTGTGCACCTATCTAAATAAGTGTGCATTTTATGCTTACTCCACATATGCTACCACCATTTATGGAATCCACCTTTAATATAACCAATAGGGAAAGGGGAGATTTATCTTGCACAAGATATTTATACTCCTCATCTCCCTTTGTACATGCATTTATTCTATATTATATATTCAAATTAATTTTTTTCATCTTCTTGATGTGTATGGCTTCTATTGTGGTAATGGCTTTTAGATGTGATCTTGTTTAACAAGTGTTCATCACTATGATACTAATAAATCCTAATTGAATGACAAAACACTAAACTACATTTTTAATACTTCGAAAAGGGCTCAAACTCATTTGTACTTCTCCCACTTACATGTATGTGTGAAGTTATGAATGTAAGTCTAGATGTTCTTTCTCATATTGTACCCTTGGGACAAGTATGCCTTGAATATTGTTTCAAAAAACCTATAGATAGAACATAAATATCTTTGAATAGCTTTTGAGAGTGAGGAAAACCCTTCTTTATGGCTTAGAGGAACCTTGTATTTATAGATTTTTTTATTTTGAATTCGAGATCTATTAGCATGAAAAATACAACTCAAGACAATACCCAATGGGAAAAATTAAGAATTAAATGGAATGTGACTTGAAATAAGTTCCAAAAATTATGCATGGACAAATCTATGCTACATGGATAGGGCCATAGGCTAGTCATGCCCAATTGTCACAGACTTTTTCAGAAGGACAAATGATAAAAACTAAAGATCCCCATGATAAAGTGGTAAAAAAATAACCAGTAGACAAATTTTCATATTATAATTAAGAAAAAGACCAAAGAAAAATGTGTCAATCGATACCTTAATTGCTATCAATAGTCTATTTATACATAATTGTAACAAATGACATAAAAGATGGGCTTGTAACAAATTTGGGTATATAAATCACCACTGCCCCGCCCCTACCCCACCTTTATTCCAATAATGAAATTACTAGAGTAAAGGACAAAATAAAAATTGAGTATGCAAACACACTTTATCATGTGACCTTGAATTTTGATTATGCAAGATATATCATGAAAAAACTACAATAACACATGTAGCAGTTAATGTCCCTATATAAAACTTAAAAGCCTAAATCTTGAAATTTCCAAAAGGCAAAGAACAAGAAGATAATACCCCTGTATGTGTGTTATATAATGTTATTTATGGATAATGCTCGTGCTATTCCAAGTGGAGAGAGGATGTTTTTGGGTCTTATTCATTTATTAACTTGGGAAATGAGCAGTCCCTTAAGTGGTGAATGGAAAGCCTCATGTTGTCCAATGTCACTATACCCATGACCATGTTGATTAGAGTAACTAATCTAGATATGGTCCCATGTTTCATGATAAGAGGTTGGAGAAAATGTATTCCCTTATAGAAGCACTTTGGAGAGAGTAATTGATTAGGCTAATTTTTTTACGAATTGAAAGTGATCAAGTTTCAATTTTTTACTTTAACCAATTAAGCCCATGAGTTTGAAATTTGACTTATTCCAACCCTTATGAAGGAGGAGAATTACCCCATATACTAAACCCCAAAAAGGTCAAACCATGATGGGTTGGCTAGTAGTGTGTTACATCCCAATTCCTTGCTAAGCAAACTATTTGATTATTCGTGGATATTTATAGTTGGCACATTTGATTTGGATATTTTTTACTAAGATGTGAGATCACGTTGTTATGGGACAATAGGATATTACTTAGGTTACATGTTTGCATTGTTGTAAGTAGGTTGCAGTGTATGTGTTTACATTACAAACATGTTGATGTGTTGTTTCAATTATATTTTATGTTGTATATTTATCATGTTGATATGATCTAACTACCTGCTTATTGTGAGGTTGACGTTAGAGAACTCATCCCTTAGAGTGTTCTAGAGGGAGATCATCCTCAGAGAGGATGATGTAGATGGAGATGTCAGAGGACAATAGATAACCCTATACACACCACAATAGTTAACACATGTTAGAATGCATAATGAAATGGGTAACATAGTGTGTTTATTTCTAAATTGCATTAGATAGTTGATTTCCATGATTTGTTAAGCATAGGTTAAATTATTTATGAAAAACATTTTTTGAAATTGACATGTCTGGTCATTAAATGCTAATAAATATGATTGCTTAGCTAAATCAAAATCAAAATCATTAGTTGTTAAACTTATCATTAAAATTCTATGATGATTAATCAAATTAGTAAATTTATGGATTTGTGTAATTAATGTTAAAATATATTAAATTTTTTTAAAATTACCATGAAAAAAGGAAAAAATAGAAAGAAATGAAAAGACTTAAATTAAGAAAAAACTAGAGAAATAAATATATTAAAAAAAGTAACAAAAATAAAATAGAAAAAAAGGAAAACATTTTAAAAGAGGGCTACACCTATTTTGATAGGGTGGAAATTAAGAAAGAGAGGATCGTCGTAATTATTTTGGAAGAGGAGATTGGAAAAAGAGCAGGAAAAAGGGAGGGAATAGCATAGAAGGAGAGGACACAAAGGAAATCAACAAGCAATCTTTTCAGGTAGGTGATGCTTTTTAATTCTTCACATTCATGCCGAATATTTTAATATTTAGGGAAGGATAAAATATTGAAGGGATTAGATTATCTGTATGTTTAACAGTCCATACCACCCAAAAAAGTATATGATAGATTATCATCTATTTCATACATGTATGACAACCTAGATGTCCCATAGAAAAGCTCTAAATAACCCAGGCTAGGCGACTTCCACTTGTATATCCTTATAGAGGCATCAACATGTATGTTTTATTGAGTCGAGTTGCATGGTTATATACATTTTTGCATAACATTAAGGTGGGGCAGGTAACCTATTAGATGGAGTAGAGTAAATATATATGTATATCATTTATTAAACTGAATGTTATTTACAAGATTTACTAAATTGTATATATTCTGGTAGTATAGGTGTTGACCTAAATTTGGGATAAGAGACCAAACTATAAATATAAATTAGAGAATTTTAGAGAGGCGTCGATGTATTTTATTTTAGGGTGTAATGATGTTAATTCCCAACCTGTTTAAGATTCAAATTGAGTCATTATATATCATAATCCTACACCTCATCCAATAGTATATTACATCTCTATATATCATCCTCCTAATGCCATAGCTATAATATTTAATATTATGGTGTCACTTATTTTACCATATATTCACTTATTAGATATAGTTGTTATATATCATAATAAGATATATCATTATTAACAACGAATTATTTTATCATATGCTTAATACTCAATATATCATTATGAATTTTATCATTATGGATTCACTTATTTTATCAATGGCATAGTATATGGTTAGGTTTTCACATATATCTAATATTTATTTCTAACTTGTACAGTAAAATATGGCATCATATTTCCCAATCGTATAGTATAACAATGAATCATTGTACATCTGATTTCACAGCCTATAATACATTAGGGGGTCATTGAAACTAGTTCACAGTCTTATTTTATATATTGGCACCGCTATATATTCTATTTCCAGATCTTATAATATATTAATGGCATTTGTTGCACTTATAAGTCACAGGATGTGTAATATATATTGAAATGTGTTGTCGTGTATTAATAACCAGAGTATTTTGGCATTGTTATTATTTTGTTTCCATCCTATTTAATATATTTGGTATATTGTTAACTATAAATTCATTGACTTATTTAATTCTCAGCCTATTATATATAGAGAAACCACCATATGTAGAGGTATATCCCTTTTCTATTGGGAATTTACTTTAGTGGAATGATTTAGCAATATTTTGGTGAATTTAGAAAAATATACGAACCTCTAGCGCCTTAGCTTTACAAAGAGGAATTAGTTATATAGTAGGGACTATTTAAGAATGATATTACTATAAGATACTAATTAAGAAAAAAAAGCTTTTAGAAGAATGAAAAGTATGATTTTGCATTAAATAGGTAGAAATGCTCTATGTTGTTATAAGAACCCAAACAAAATTTAATTCCATATATAATAACAAATAACTGTAAATTCTTATATATGTGGGTCTATATAAGTAGATATAAACTTAGATGGAATTTTGATGGGATTGATCTAGTAGCAAGAATGTATAGAATATACTTAACCAGTAGTCATAACTAAATGATGTGTCAACAAAGAAAATATTTTTAAATCTCATATTGTATAGGAATGATTATAAATCATATTCAATCTATTCGTTATCATAATGGTTGATTAACCTCATGAAAATCTCATTTAGGAATATTGATAATTGTAGGTGTTAATGTACCTATTAACATATATATGTACATAGGGGGTGTATTCTTACAGTATAATTTACATAGGTGGATTATAAACTATGTTAAAGAATTATTTATAATAAAGCTTAAATAAGGTGTACATGTTGTATGTAATCAGAAATGCATCATGTCTATAAATAAATCTTGGCTCGAAGAAGATAGAGCATACCTACACTTCCAATTGAGAATACATTTGTTAAGCAGGAGCATGACCAACATGGGGATCTGCTAGACCCGATTAGGGATCACTTGTCACAATACACCATGCTAGCAAGGGTTCCAAATCCTACATTCTAACATAATCATACAACAACCCTAAAAGATTCCTAGGTTTAATGTTCACTCTATTCTAATAAACAAGAAAGTAAATCAAATCTAGTGCACACCAAAGTTTGTGGCACAACATGAGGGGTTAGTAAAGCAATAAAAGCATGTATAAGGGAATCTCAATTAATAAAGGATGAGTAAGACCCTAATACATGGAATACTAAGAGTAATATTATTCGAGCCAATACTTATGCTACTTTTATCTACTAAAGATAGGAGAACAAAGTTAGAATATACTTACCTAAATATGAACCCGTCAAGACTCAATCCCTCCCTTGGCCAATGGAAATTCTCAAGAGGTTATTATGGTTTGTAAGGATAAATAATAAATTCCAAAACATCCAAGAGTTATCCACAAGACTAGATTCTCTAAGTATAAACCATAAGCTAAGTCTCCTCAAGTAGAATAGTGGAAGAGCAAATTGTAAAGAAGCACAAATGAATAGTAAATCTTGATTGCATTTTGTAATAACAATGAAATTATCTTATATTTATAGGTGGATCTTGCCCTAAATACTTCTAAATATGTCATCTATACAGGGTCGATTGTATGTTTTTGGGAGATAAATCACTAGGTCTCGAGCTAGGCCAACCAAAGGGCTAACAAATCTCTCAAGTGAAAACATCCCTAAATAGTACAGGGTCAACCCAATCAACCCTATATAGTAATCAGAGCCTAAAAACTATATATGGTTGACCAAATCAATCCTATACAATAATTAGAGGCCAAAAACTATACAAGGTCGACCCAGTCGACCTTGTATAGTCAACTGGCAAAAGGGGACAAGGTGAGGAAAAGAGGGATGGAAAGAGGAAAAAGACTAGAGGAGTGTGTAAGGGAGGAGTGATATCTTAGGGAATAGTTTTTAAATCTAGTTAGATTGGTAATAATGTGGAAATAAGGGACAACAATCTTATGAAGCACCAAAGGTCTACCCACCCCTTTCCCGATGCACCCTTTAAGGTATGCATTCAAAGAGATTAAGTCTCGATGGGTTCAAGCAAAATGTAAAGCATTAGTATTTGATAAAAATTAAAAATATTATGTGTATACATATGCCCCACTTGAATCTCATCAAGTATCACTAAGGTATAACAAGGTATGGTTCTTTGAGAAAGAACATAGTAACACACAATGCTGATGCTAAAAAAATTTGTAGTATTTTAAAGCAAAAATAACTAAAAATTAAAAGTGATGTGTACCTTGACTTACCTTTATCGTAGGATGGTTATCTTTTGTGTTGTTATTTTTAATTATGTAGGGCATAGAGACTACTTTAGATAAACCCAAGAATACAAAACTAAAGAGCAAAAACAAATAAATGCAAGAAAAGCCAAGATAATTGGTGGTATGAGGATGGGACGTACTTAGAAATTTTGGTAGACTAAGGTGACAAGTGCCATGTTAGACCAAAGGACCAATTCAAAACAAGAGTAAATTGGGTAACCAATAAGCCAAGGCTACTAAAGACCAAAAAACTCAAATAAGTTATCCTTAAGTAAGAAAGACAAACTCACCAATTCAAACCAAGGATATATGTCAAAAAGGATGGTAAATCAAACAAATGGTAAAAGATGAAAAAAAATGGTAAAACAACATTGATGAGTGAGCAATAACAATCCTTATCTCACTCAACAATGGAAAAAGGTGCATAAAAGAGAAAACAACATTATTGATTTAGAAGTAATAAGCCAACCTCACTCAATAATGGAAAAAGGGTATGAACTCAGGTGTCCATAACAGTAAGATAATTTAATAAATGACAAATGGTAAAAGGAAAGTAAAAAAAGTTTAGAAATTTAAAATTATGGTGTAAATAAATAAATAATCCATAGTTGCTCAAACATGTTGTTTCACTCTAAGGATATATAAAACTAAAACAAAGTAGTGCTAGCATGTTTTTAAGAGATGAAGAAGAAGGAATTAAAGAAGAAGGGAAAATAGATTTGGAATCACAATTTATCTATCAAGGGGGGAAATGAAATGGGTGGAGGGGATAATGAAATAAAAACCAAGGTAGAGGAAATCTTTATTGAAGTCAAGACATTCAAATTAGATTTTTTAAAATAAGAGGATTGTCGACCTTAAGGACTATGAAGAACTTCTCTTATCTACACAAGTCTTAGGTCAATAAATAAAGTATATATATCATCTCATGAAGGCTATGGGCATAAAAATTAAAATGGACCTACCTCCCCACAACGTGTTCCCCATACCTCAGGACCCCTTATAGAGCCATCGATCTACTACAAAGATTGGCTACTTATGTGAAAAAGTAGGTAGCACCGTAGAGTTTTTTAAATTCCCCTATTCTAATCAACTGGCCTACCACACCCCAATAGACCTTGGCTCTATGTGAGACCAATTATGGAGTTTGAGCTTCGATTGGATATGGGAGATGTGCTTGTAATCATGTCTTTTGGTGTGATTTGATTTTGAGATTTGTATGTTGTCTTTTAGATATCAATACCTTTTGTTTTAAATGATTTAGCTTTTAACATTCTTGATGGATTTTTTTATTCCTCCCCCATACGGATTTGGAAAACCAAACATGGGTGCTAAAGATGACTTTCATTTGAAAACTTGGGACAAGGTTGCTAAGAGAGAGAAATTCAAAGAGCATGGGGTTTAAGAGTCTCGTAAATCTAGGTGAAATAAAAGTGTTATCTTGACTTCGACCTTGTTTTATCCAATATAAAGTGAAGGAAAGGGGAAATCAAGAGGAGTGATACATGGAACAATTTGAATTACTTCAAATCATAAAAAATATGAACAAGGGGGAAAAAAAGGGATACAATAATGATAGTAAAGTGTGATTCCATACCATAAGAAATGAGGGAAGTGGATGAAAACATGCTAACATAGATTGCTATGCAAATTCCATCTATCAAAAGAATCAAAAGCTAAAGTTTGAGAATAAGGATGTAAAAAAAATGAAGAGATGGTAATTTTATGAGGAGGGTCGGGTCCTATACATGGTCTTACATTGCAACTTCATAAAATAAAAACCCAAGTGGTGCCAACAAGCAAGTAAAATATAAAGTGAGATAAGCAAAAAGATGGTAGTTTTGTAAGGAATGTTGAGTCTTATCTACATTCTTACGAGGCAACTCAAAGAAATAAAAACCCAAGGGGTGTCAAAAAGATAAAATGGAAGAAGATAAAGAAGACTATGGTATATCAAAAAACTAAAAGACCAAAAAGGAGGACTAAAGGTTTGTGAAAGGAAGGAAATTTTTTCAAAGGGAGATACCCATGTATATAACCTACAAAAAGTGTTAGATATATGTAGATATAAAGCATGAAAAGAATGTAATGTTTAGGCAAAGTAATGTTTGAGGAACTATGCATTGGTGGGTTATTTGAAAACATGGCCTTCATTAGTTTGAAAGTGGTAGGTGCTTGGACAAATAATGTCTTTGACTAAATATGTGCCCCACCATTTTTGGGCATATTCCTTCTTTATCATGGGTATAGTCTAATTTAAGGACAAGCTCACCAACATTAAATATGTGGACTTTAACACATTTGTTATGTTATCTGACGATATGAACCTTGTATTGGTGGTCATGTTGTAAGGTGGAAATACATCATTCATCAAGAAGATCAAGGGCATGAGATGAGCTTCACGTAATTCTTCATCAGGAATAATACCATGAATAGATATATGAAGAGAAGGAAACTCAACTTCTAAAGGAAAAAGTGACTCAGAATCGTAGACTAGCAAGAATAGAGTTTCCCCAGTGGTAGTACGTATGCGAGTCTGATAGGCCCAAAGTGTAAGGCAAAGATGAAGATGCCAATTTATGCAAGTGTCACAGATTGTCTTTTGGAGGATTTTGTTGAGAATTTTATTATTGGACTTAGCTTGGCCATTGCATTATGGATGATAAGGCATGGAAAATTTGTGATTAATTTTGAATTTATTACAAAGTTATTTAACATGTTTGTTTTTTAAGTTACCACCATTATTTGAAATGACGGTATGAGGAACACCAAAGTGACAAATTATTTGGTTGAGAATAAATTTAGAAATGGTAGGACTAGCAACATTAACAAGGGGCATGAATTCTACCCACTTGGTCAAATATTTGGTAGCAGTGATGATAAAAACATGCCCATCTTGGAAGTGAGGTAGTTTGCCAATGAGATCAAACCCCCATGTGTAAAATGGCTAAAGAGATTCGATAGTTTGAAGTTTGACAAGTGGTGAATGGATGAGATCATCATGAAGCTGACAAGGATTACACTTTTTATCATATTCAATTGCGTCCTTTTCAAGAGTAGGCCAAAAGTAACCCATATATAGGCATTTATGGGTTTTAGCATGTTTGCTATAGTGGCCACCACAAATTCCCACATGTGCTTGTTCAAGAAGAGGAAGGAACTCATCTTGCATAACACAATAGAGAAAGGTACCTTCAACATTATGATAATAAAGAATCTTGTGTCCAAATACATATTTTAAATTTTATTTATGAATGTGTCTTTTCATGAGAGTCTATATTAGGAGGATAAGTTTGATGTTCTAGGAATTGAATGATATCTTGGTATAATGGGATTTATCAAATGATAATAGCCTTGATGTGATAGATAAGTGAATCTGGTGATTTAGTTTAAGAAGGATATTTTCTTATTTGTATAAGAAAAGTAGGATCAGAAAGGACTTGGTGGGGATGAAAGAGAGATGCTAAAGAAGCAAGAGAATCAACAATGGAATTTTGATCTTTAGGAATAGGCTCAATAGTGAAAAAGATGAAATCCTTAGCAGGAGTGGTTGCAATTCGATGATATCTAATGAAGTTCTCACTTTTATATTGATAATCACCACTGACTTGGTGGAAGATAAGTTAAGAATCACCTAAATCATGAAGTTATTAAATGTCAAAATCAAGAACAGCTCCCATGCATAAGATAAGAGCTTCATATTCTACCATATTGTTGGTAACATCAAAAGTGAAGAGAAATGCTAAAGGAATGATCTTAACAAAAATACTTATGAGAATGCAACCCAACCCAGCCCCTTGAAGCCATTCAGCACCATCAAAGTAAAGGGTCCAAGTATCCTCATGCAAGTCAATGTTGATTTTAGGAAGCTCCTCAATAACTACTTTTGGTTTAGTAGTACTGGAGGGAGTAGTGGATTCATCAAAGTTATTGGCTTCAAAATCGATGGTAAAGCTATGAAAATAATCTTTAATATAAATAGCTTGATTAAGATCATTGATGTAAACTATATTATCATTTGGAAGATTATCTTGAAGAGAAGAAGTAGTTGGAATAGGCACTATGGCAAATTAATCAGCTATGACTTACCCTTTGATAGCTTTTTGAGTGATGATGCAGAGATCAAATTTCATAAGGAGGACCATCCATTTACCAATTCTATCTCCTAGAAGGAATGCTTTGGAGAAAAAATACTGAAGGGGGTCAGAATGAACAATGACATAAGTAGTTTGGTAAATCATATAGTGGTGAAGTTTTTTAGATGCAAAATATATGGTAAGGTAATCACGCTCAATTTTGGTATAACATGTCTCATAATCAATGAGGCCTCGACTAATATAGTAGATAACATACTCTCTTCCCATATCATCTTATTGGACAAGCATTGCCCCAACTAAAATAGGTGTGGAATACATATAGAGAATCAAAGGTTTATCATTAGAAGGAGGACAAAGTGTATGTGGATGAAGCAATGAATATTTCATATTATCAAAGGCTTTTTGACATGGATCCATCCATTCTAAAGCATTACCTTTCTTGAGAAGGGAATTAATGAAGTGAATTTGATATGCCATTTTGGGGATGAATCATCTAATTACCCCAACTTTAGCTAAATAAGTATGAATATCAAGAATAGAATGTAGAATGGGCATGTTGATGATATCACTAATTTTGGCAAGATCAACATCAATGCCATGGAGAGAGACTAAGAATCCTAATAATTTTCTAGATGTGACTCCAAAGACACATTTGTAAGGATTAAGTCTAACTTTGTATTTAAGGAGATTATCAAATATTATAGCAAGATTGAAAAGATCATTCTAACGATGTTTGGATTTAATAATGAGATCATCCACATAGGTTTCAATAATTTTATGGATGAGATCATGAAAGATGTGAGTCATTACACATTGGTAAGTGGCTCTAGAATTTTTAAGGCTATTAGATTAAATAAAACACAGAGAGAAAATGAGATTGAGAATAGCAGAGCACTTGTTCAACGTATTCAACCAAGCATGAAAGCCTATTAAATAGGCAAACAAATGAAATACCTGTGAAGTATGAGACGGGTATAAGAAAACTAACCTACGTCAGCTTGCATGAAATAGCAAAGACCGAACAAACAACTAACCTCTTAACCAAAGTGGTTAAGGCAACTAACCAACATAGATTACCTTAGTAAATAACCTAAGGTAAATACAATAATATGCTAACACCCTCCCTTAATGACTAAACCAAAAACAAGACCAAGTTTATCTCTGAATTTTATGAACTTGTCTGTACCAAGTGGTTTGGTCATTATATCAGTTGGTTGCTCTGCAGTGGGGCAGTAGAAGAGACTCATGTCTTCATTTGTAACCAACTGTCAGATGTAATGATGGTGAACCTCAATGTGTTTGAACCTGGCATGAAATATTGTATTCTTCACCATCTTCAAAACACGTTGGTTGTCACAAAAAATTGGAGTAGGCTTTGATGACTCAAACTGAAGATCCTCCAAAATTTTCTTTATCCACATGGTTTCACAACCTGCACTGACCACAGCTTTATACCCTGCTTCTGTTGAAGATAATGCTACTGTAGTTTGTAGTTTGCTCTGCCATGAGAAAACTCTTGAACCAAAAGTGAAAACATACCCTATTGTAGATTTTCTTAAATCAACTGAACCTGCCCAATCAAAATCAGAAAATCCTGAAAGTTCAAAATCTACAGACTTCTTATACATTATGCCAAAGTCAAGAGTACCTTTGACATATCTTAATACTCATTTTACAGCTAACCAATGGACTTCATGTGGTTTAGACATGAAGCGAGATAGAAAACTCACTGCAAAACAAATATCTGGTCTGGTGGTAGTGAGGTAAATGAGACTACCCACTAGCTGTCGATACACTGTTTCATTGACCGGAGGTGAATCAGTGTCTGTTGAAATTTTAGCTCCTGCTTCCATAGGTGTGTGAGTTGGATTACAATCCATCATTTTGAACCTTTCTAGCAATGAATTGGCATACTTATTCTGTGACATGAATACAGTATTACCACTTTGCCAAAACTCAACACCTAAACAGTATTTCAGTAGTCCTAAGTTTGTCATGTCAAAAGTACAACAAACATCAGCTTTCATTTGCTGAATGAGACTAGTACTACTCCCAGTGATGGCTATATCATCAACATATATAATGAGAATCAAGATATCATCACCAGACACCTTTACATAGAGAGTTGGTTCCAAGTTACACCTTTTGAAACCTAACTCCCTAAGATATGAGTCTATTTTTGTATCCCAGGTTCGAGGAGCCTGCTTAAGTCCATACAAGGACTTGATCAACCTGCAAACAAGAAGTTCCTTACCAGGAACCTAAAAACCTTGTGGCTGAACCATGTAGACTTCCTCCTCCAGATCTCCATTCAAGAAAGCACTCTTTACATCCATTTGGTGCACCTGCCATCCAAACTGAGCAGCAATAGCAATAATCAAACAAAAAGTTACCATCTTGGTGGCTGGAGCAAAAGTCTCCTGATAATCAACCCCTTCCTCTTGTGCATAACCTTTTGCAACAAGTCTGGCTTTGTGTTTGTCCAAGGAACCATTTGCTTTGTATTTTACCTTATAAATCCACTTACAACCAATGGATTTCTTTCCTGGTGGTAGTTCCATCAACTTCCAAGTCTTATTTTTCATCAAGGAATCATATTCCAATTGCATAGTTGATTCCCACTTAGACTTCCCTTTGGCCTCTAAAAAAGAATTAGGCTCAAATACTTGTGAAACATCAGTTGTTAGAGCAAGATTGACATGCTCACCTCTATTACCAAACTACTTTCCCAATCTCAGTCTTCTACCTTCCACACCTTGTGGCAAGTCTCCTTCTTTTAGTGCTTCAATTGTGGTAGTATACCACTTTGGCTTCTTTGGTTGTTATGTCGGAACCTCACAATGACATGTATCAATTCCCTCCCTAGAATGTGATTCCACTTATGAACAAGAATCCTGCTCACTTTTCACATTATAACTAATAATTGAATCATTAGATAACAATGACTCAATATTTGAAACTTGACCAGTTGCTATGAAGTATGGCATATGTTCATTTACTATGACATATCTATTTACCACAACTTTGTTAGTAGAGACATCAAGTAATTTGTAGTCCTTTGACTGATCACTGTATCTAACAAACATGTATGTTTTGCTTTTTGCATCCAATTTTTTTCTCTTTTGACTAGGAATAACTGCAAAAGCTACACAACCAAAAATTTTGAAATCACTTACATCTGGAGTTTGACCTAACCAAGCCTCCTCTGGAGTCATATTCTCCAAAGCCTTTGTAGGACTTCTATTGAGGATGTATACTATTGTATTCACTGCTTCTGCCCAATACCTATACGGGACATTTTTGCTTTGGACCATATAGCGAGCCATGTCCATCACCATCCTATTACGCCTTTCCACAACTCCATTTTGCTGCGGAGTGTAAGGTGTAGTGTATTGTCTGTGTATGCCTTTAGTGGCACAAAAATCCTTGAACTATTTTGAGATGAACTCACCCACATAATCCGTTCTAAGAGATTTCACTGGCCGTCCTGCCTATTTTTCAACCATAGCTTTCCAAGTAAGAAAGTTAGAAAAACAATCAGATTTCTTCACTAGAAAGTATACCCACTTTTTACTGGAGAAATCATCAACCAGTAACAGGAAATAATGGGCACCAGAAGGGGTAGGTGTCTGCATTGGACCATGCAAATCCACATGTACCAAATCCAATACTCCCTTTGCTCTCGAAGCTTTACCAACATCAAATGAATGTCTAACTTGCTTCCCCAACTGACATCCAGTACATACATGATGACTATGTCGAATAGAAGGAATCCCCTTAACCATCTTAGTCTTACTCAATGTAGTCAAATACTGAAAATTCAAATGCCCATACCTTTTATGCCATAGTGAACTTGTGCTATCAACCACTGCAAGTGCACTTTGCTTTGATTGGATCTGCAAGCTTATACAAGCCTTTCTCACCGATCCCAATAGCAATAATCTTGTTATCTTTAGTGGTGACTAAACATTGTTGTTCTTGAAATTTTACAACAAAATTAGATTTTGAGGTGATCTCACTGATTGAAAGAATATTTTTGTTCATATCCGGTACATACCTAACATTCTTGAATGTATAATTTATTGTACCATCAAAACTTATATGAACATTACCAAATCCTTTCACAAAATATATTGTACCATCTCCCAAAGATACAGATTCATTACTACTATTATCTTCAACAAAATCCACATACCAGTCCTTATGGCATGTATAATGGTGAGATGCCCCTGAATCAAAGTACCAAGCTCGATCCATCGCAGAATTACCACTGGAAGCCATGAAAGCAAAATCTGGTGATTCCTCGCCTTCACCTTCAGCTACATTCGCATGATGAGCTTTCTTTCTGGGGTTAGCCATATCATGTTGTCTTTTCCTGCAATCTTTCTTAAGGTGACCAAGTTTCTTATAGTAAAAACATTTCCATTTAGATCTCTTATTACCACTTGTGAAGATTCTGATGGATGGCTATTTTTACCAGATGGCTTACCCTTTTCCTTGATAAAGAATGCACTCTATGTGGAAGTGGATGTAGACAACACTGCCTACTCCTGTCGTCTCTCCTTTTGCAATAGCAATGTAGACAATGTTTCAAAATCCAAAGTCTGCATCTCAGCAATCATGTGCAAGGACTCCACAAATGACTCAAATGATGGTGGAAGATTTTGCATAACAAGAGCAATCAAATCTTTCTCATCAACTAGTTTCTGCACTGCTTTCAACTAGTCACTGATGTCCTTGATCTGCAATAAAAACTCAGAAATGGAGCCACCTTCCTGCATCTTAGTGGAAAACAACAAATTCTTCAAATACAATACTCTACCAGCTTCAGAAGCCTGACATTTTAAAGATAAAGTTTTCCATAAATCTGATGCTATAGTTGCATTTTTGACCTCTAAGATTAGATTATTTACTACTGACAATTTTAACAACATGAGAGCCTCACGATGATGTTTATCATAGTCATTGGTAGCAGTGGCAGGCCTTTGCTCTTTACCAAGCACTATTTGATCAATATTCAGATATTCACATATTGTCAAAACTTTGTGACTCCACAAACTAAAATTCTTGCCAGTCAATTTCTGAGAATCTAGTAGTAACAGGTGTTGAATACTAGCCATTTTACCTAGTTTTTCACGAAAATGATAAAATCAAAAAAACTATAATGCTTCCCTACATACATACATGATGACTAGTTTTTTTTTAATTCCTTCTACTCACTGATTCTATATTGACACTAAACAACCCTATCCATTTTTAGCAACAAACTCAATACCATTTGCAAGATCACAAAAATTCTACCACTGAAACAATTAAATCGGGAAAACTACAATTCCAATTTAAAAAATTCTTTCTCCGTTGACATCCAAATAAAAAACCCAGAAAATGGTAAAATTTTTAGCTTTTCGGACGCTTCCGTGATTATTAGTCAGCGGTAGGTCCCCAATAACCCTTATTGGCTAAAGTTTTGATTTATTTCAATTAAAAAAAATTAAAATAATTGAAATATTAAAACTTTAGGCTAAAAATTTTATAAAAAAATTCAGCCAATCAGAAAATTGGCCTACCTCTGAAACTTCAGGCAAAGATTTTGAGCTCGTTTCTCAACCAAATTGTAAAGCGTTTTCACCAATGTCTTAGTTTTGATTTAACTCGCGATTTAGACTTTTGTTTTGCTAAAAAAGATGAAGAAATGAATTTTTCTAATTTTTTTGAATTCGTACGATGCACATGCACACAGATAAAATCAACAGAGGCTTTTGAGCCTCTAAAACAGCCTGTTTTCACTTCCTTTTGGTCTTATTTAGCCTTCTTATGCTTCCTGGCAATTTTCAGACCTTCTAGTTGAGTTTTCCAAATTCTGTGATGCTTTCTCTCTCCTCAGATCTCCACTGGGTGCCTGAAGCTCCTCCCTGGCAAGACACCGACCTCTCTCTGGCTTCCACAAACCTCCACTCAGGTTCTACAAACCATAGGCTCTGATACCATATTAGATTAAACAAAACACAGAGAGAAAATGAGATTGAGAATAGCAAAGCACTTGTTCAACGTATTCAACCAAGCATGAAGGCCTATTAAATAGGCAAACAAATGAAATACCCGTGAAGCATGAGACGGGTATAAGAAAACTAACCTACGTCGGCTTGCATGAAATAGCAAAGACCGAACAAACAACTAACCTCTTAACCAAAGTGGTTAAGGCAACTAACCAACATAAATTACCTTAGTAAATAACCTAAGGTAAATACAATAATATGCTAAAAAAGGCTGAAAGACATTTTGACATAGCAATAGGTGCCCCATTCTATGGTGAAATTTATCTTATGTCGGTCCTTAGGGGTGATATGAATCTGATTATATGTCAAAAAACCATCCATAAAAGATAACATTTCATAACCAGTCATTGAAGCCACAATGACATCTATGAAAAGTAAGGGAAAGTTATTCTTAGGACAAGCAAGATTAATATTTCAAAATTCAATACAAATGCAAATAACTATAATGACTTTCTTCTAAATAGGAACAATGTTGGAAACCCATTCAGAATAATCCACTAGTTTGATAAATTTAGCATTGAGTAGTTTGATAATTTCCTTATGACATAAATTAGAAATTTTAGGTGTATATTTTCTTTGTTTTTTACGCACAAGCTTGGCATCAGGATAAGTAATGATGTTATACACCATGATACTAGGGTCGATTCCAGGCATGTCCTCATAAGACCAACTGAAAGCCTCATGATATTTATCAAAGAATAAGATAAAATTATCGTGTTCAACAGGTGATAGTTCATGAGAGACAGTAATTGGTTGAGGACAAGATGGAGTACCATATTCCATACAAGTGATTTCTTTAATAAGCATGGTATTGTCATCTTGAAAGTGGTATGGTACATTAATTAAGGTAAAAATTGGATTTGTTTTAGTTTTAATGCTAGCAACGAAGTTGTTGAATCAAGGAGTTTTAGTTTTGAATTTTCCAAGTTTATGATGTTGCTAAGGAAGTTGAGGTTCTCGAGGATGAAGTAACTCAAGGATAGATTCGTCACTAGGCAAGGTAGGAAGAGGGCCATAATATTCGACATCTACTTCAAGATCTAGAATTTGATTATCATGGTGATCATACTCAGAATGTATATGACAAACATTAGTTGCCTTAACATCCAATGTAATTTTAAGAGTAGAAGAAGTAGATGGAGTAGAAGGGGTTAGAATATTAGTGGGTTTAATGATGGAAGAAGGATTAAATTTAATGATTAGATTAATAGATGGTAAAGGAGATATAGAAATTCTCAGAGTTTCAAGAGGTATTATTTTCTTTACCACCAAAGGAGTGTTAATAAGAAGAGAATTAGAAGGAGGCACATGACCCTCAGGATCTAAGGTATGATCCACATAAATGGTATGAACATCCTAATTAAAATCATGAATTTGGGCTAAGGTTTTTTTGGTAATATTGGACATCCAAGTCTCTAGATTGATCTTGGGCCATTATATAGTTATCATCATATGTTAGAGAAATTATACATGCTTGAGAATCATGAGGAGTTTCAGAGGGTGAAATCTTGATATTACTAAATTTACAAAGAGATATGATGAGAAGATCTTTAAATAATTTGGACACTTCAAAATCATTCCAAGTGAAGGCATCTTCAGGTAAAGAAGGCTCCTGAGCATTGCATGAAGGAGAAAATTGATAATTTCATCAATAAGAGGAATAATATAATCCTTGGGTAATAAAGAAGGAGGAAGCCATTGTAAAATGTAGGGAGGTAATTTGGTAGTATTACAAGTATGTTGCAAATCATTGGGCTCATCATCATCAGAATCTGTAAGAGTAATTTGTAAATTAGGATTCATGTTGATGAACTTGGGTAAAAAAACACTATTGATTTCAAGAATAGTAGGCATATGATATTGTGATTTAGGATTAAAAAGTTGAATGCTCCATGGGTTGGGATCAGATTCAAGCTTATATCATTTTCCATTATGTAATATTTTAATACATTGACTACCAAAAGAAGCAATGGCCCTCATTCGATGAGTCCATGGATGACCAAAGAGTGTGTTGTAAGATAAGGGAAGATCAAAGACCATAAAATTGGTTCTAACAGTCTTAGGTCCAATGGTTAATGGAAGCCAAATGCAACCAAATGGATTTTGATTAGTCTTATCAAAACCATGATAAAAGAGATGGATTTACTTGAGATGATCCTTGTTATAACTAAGTTGTTGGATTAGCCATAAACATGTTACATTAATACTAAAACCTTCATCAACTAGAACTTTAAGGATAAGAGTGGTATCAATGGCTACTTTGATAAAAAGTGGTGGATCATCAGCATGAAAGAGAATTTCATCATTGATCATGTCCTCTTCAAGGAATTCAATGTAAGGCATGGAAGAAGGACACATAGTTTCAATGGTATTTACGTTGGTAGGTTGAGATTCAATAGAAGTTGGTTCTTCATTTATGGAGGATGGATCTTCAATTTCTTAAAGTTGCTACATAATAAATTTACAATGGTAGGGATAAGTATGAACCAACTCTATAAGTGGTATCTTTCAAGGCATATAGTTGAGTTCTTCAAGAAAATTCCAATGAGACTTAGAAGAACCAGCATGAGATTTAGGAGGTAAATTAGACTTTGGAGGAAAATATGTGGTTGGAGGATTAGAAGGAAGAGATGGTTCCTCTTGGGCTTTTGAAACAAGATTATTAGTGGTAGTATCTTTAATAAGTTGTTCCTCCAAAGATGGCTTTTAGGTTTGGTAACGAGATCTTTGTGAGCCAGTTTACGATGGTAATTGACCTTAGTGGTATTGACATATTGAGAATTGTTTAAATATTGTTCATAATCGACATCAATGGCATAAACATCCTTGGTATTTGGTTGATTACTAGAAAAATATTTTTGGTTATTTGAAGGAGAATCTTTATAATCTTGTCATTTTTGGGAATCAATGGTGTATTTTTGATGATGAAGATTGATCATAGCTTTATGATTGAATGAATCACCAAGCATATAATAGATAGAAAACTTAGTGAGACCTCTACAAGATTCATGAGAATGTCCAATGTTGACATGGAACTAGAAAAAATATTGAGGTCATACCACTTAGGTGGAGCATTGAGATAGATGAAAGGTTTTGATGGTGGTAAAAATTATTTCATTTGTTGAATCAAAAGAGGTGTATGAGAAGGTGAAGGAACATCATTTTTGGAAACTGTTGGTTTGGTTTTAAGAGTATTACTAGTGATATCATAGATGTTTAGAAATATTTTTTTAGAAAATTAGGATTATTTTTGAATTGATTCATAAAAATTCTTGACGTTTAGCTTGGTCAAGAGCTTCATTAAGTGTTTGCGAAGCAAAGGTTTGAACCTGATATTGGAGAGTGGGAGTTGAAGTAGTGATAAATAGTTTGAATAAGTTATCATTAGTCATGTTATGGTCAGCTTTATGAGCTAAATATTTCTATTTTTTGATAAATTCATGAGTTGATTCAGTGGGAGATTGCTTAGAATTGATAAAGTGGTTAAGACAATTTGTGGGAAGGTCATTGTGTTGAAACTCTTTAACCAAAGGATTGACTAAATCTTAAAGTTTCCAAATAGAATGTTGGGGAAGTTGTTTATACCATTCTAATACATTGCCAGTGAAGTTTTTCACTAAGAGTTTAGTTGTGGTGAAGGTGTTATTTTAGATCCACTCTTTGTAAAGGTTGCCAAAGGCTTTGATAAATGAGGCAGGGTCTTTAGTCCCATCATATTTGATAGTTGGAGATATGTTACCAATATCAATGGAAACAATGAAGGGAGTTAAAGGCTCATTTTTACTAGTTTGAAACATATTTTTATTCATTATGGGTTGAGGAATAAAATTACCTAAAACATCCTAAAGAGGTGGAGGAATGTAATTAGGATGAGCTTGAGGATGCATAGTTGGAGGTTGATTAGCTACATTGATTAAATGTTGTTGAAGTTGTATCATTTGGTTGGTGTTAGAATTTTGCATTATGTTCATTTTTTGGATAACTTGGGCTAAAAGTTGAGTTGTATTAGGAGGTGGATTGGTGTTGGTAGGAGTACTCCCCAAATTGGTGTTAGAGGGAGGATTGCTAGAAGAAGGATTGTTAAGTAAACTGTATCAATTACTCTCACATTAGTTTGAATATTTTGAAGATGAAAAGTTTTTTGGTAGGTAAGGAAAGGATTAGATCCATCAACTTCATCTTAAGGTGTTATTTTCACCATATTGTAGCTCATGGATGAAGAAGGAAAAGAGGTGCACCAAGAGTGATAGTGCTCTCGGGAGGGAAAGAAAGGAAGAAATAAATATCCCATATAGTATTTAAATGGTTTCAAGTTATCCAAGAAGATTCTGATATGAGACTTCATTATGATCAAAGAGAGATGAACATAATGAAAATAAGGATAAAATATAAAATTAGATTGATAAATAAGGAAGGCAAAAAGTAGTACAGGGTTGACTGGATCGATTTAGCACAAAAATAGGGTATGTAAACTATACAAGGTTTACTGGGTTGATCCAATACAGTGAACAAAGATTGAAAAAAGAGGAGATAAGGTCTGAAAATTATACATGGTTGATTAGGTCGATCCAGTACAATGAATAGAGGTTAGAAAAAGGTCCAAGGTTGACTGGGTTGACCTAGTACAATAGATAGGGAAATTTAGAAACTGATAACATATTTGTGGACTAAAACAAGATAAATTTTTCAAGTAATTTGAAAAGAAATATCTGAAATGAAACAAATAGTCAATTGGATTTATGCTAACCAATCCAATTGAAGCACATAGCATAAAAATTTGTAGCAATGCTGGCCAATGCAAGTTTTTGTAATATAAAATATAATTGAGCAAAGAACAAGCAATCAACTTAGAAAATAAATATCTAACTAATTATTCAACCTAAATGTTTATTAGATTATTAGAATATGATTTTAAATATGATGGAAAGTTGGTTGTAAGTAAGGGACTAGACAGGCAATCTAAAGATGGTTTCACGTAGTTTGGGCTGAAAGGGACTATAGTGATAATGATATAGGCTTGGTATTGGGGCCTACCCTTTCACTTCACACACCGTAATGATAACAGTGTTAGGTGCTTAGCCATAATATACAATTAATCATAATTTATACTTGACCAGAGTATCAAGTCAGCTTCCCCCTTGGTGATAAAATCCAAGTAAGTTGGCCTTGGGTAGACAAATGTTAAAATGTTAGTTTAGATTTTGTGATTTAGATGTGTGTACATAAAATATAAAATAGTGAACCAAATGTTTAATTGAAAAACCACCTTATTACACTATGTGATCTATTATAAGCATACAAGCAACAAAAAATTAAAGTGTGAATTACTTATTAGCATACAAGGTTAAGTCCAACTTTGAAACAAGGTACACTGTTGATATGGTCAATAGTATATGCATAGAATACATAACAGGGTCGATAGAGTCGATCTTATACTATGGAAGCAAGGTTTGAAAATAAACAGGGTCGACAGAGTCAACCTAGTTATCCAGATAGCACATAGAACACATAATTGGTTTGGTAATGTCGATCCAGTTGAATGTGCAAGGGCAGTTTCTACAAAATGTAAAAGGAAATATTGTAAAGAAAGATACAAAGAGATAGAAAGTAACCTTGGTGTGTTAGAGATGCAAAGAATTAAGGTTGATGTTCAAAAAACTTGATATATGCTTTCGAATCCTGATAACTAGGTCGACTAGGTTGATCAAGCATTATAAAAACTTATTGTTGAATACCTAAAATGTATAGAGTTGACTAGATTGACCTAGTATGCTGAACATGATGACTAAAAATATATAAGGTCAACTAGGTTGACCTAGTAGTCTAGACTAGATGCTTAAAAATTTGAAAAATTGTACTGGGTCGACTAGGTTGATCTAGTAGCTTGTACTTGAAAACCTATGCACATAAATTAGAACTAAGTCGACAGAGTCGATCTAGTATGGTAAATATATGATAAAAATAATGATGAAAAATAATGAAATAAGAAAATTAAGAGAACAAATCTTGCAAGGGTTAGTTCATGTTGGGTTCACCAAAAAGTATGCAATCAGAAATGCATCATGTCTATAAATCAATCTTGGTTCAGAGAAGATAGAGCATACCTATACTTATGATTGGGAATACATTTGTTAAGTGGGAGTATGACCAAGATAGGGATCCAATAGAGTCAATTAGGGGATCACATGTCACTATACACCATGTTAGAAAGGGTTTTAAAGCCTATAGTATAACATAATCATGCAACAACCCTAAAAGAGTCTTAGGTTTAATGTTCACTTTATTCTAATAAACAAGAAAGTAAATATAATCTAGTGCACACCAAATCTTGTGACATAACATGAGGTGTTAGTAAGCAATCAAAACATGTATAGGATAATCTCAATTAAGCTAAGTATGAGTAAGAACCTAACACATGGAATATGAAGAGTAATATTATTTGAGCCAATACTTATGCTACTTCTATCTACTAAAGAGAGGAGAACAAAGTAAGAATATACCTACCTGAATGTGAACTCATCAAGACTCAATATCTCTCTTGGCCAATGGGGATTCACAAGAGGTTGTTTTGGTTTGTAAAGATAACTAAGAAAGGCCAAAGCATCCAAGACTTATCCACAAGACTAGATTCTCTAAGTAGAAACCCTAAGCTAAGTCTCCTCAAGTAGAAAGGTGGAAGAGCAAATTGTAAAGAAGCATCAACATATAATAAATCTTGATTGCATTTTGAAATAATGACAAAATGATCTTGTATTTATAGGTAGATATTGCCCTAAATCTTTTCAAATATGTCAGTTGTATGGGTTGACCCAATCGACCATGTATGTTTTTGGGAGATAAATCACTAGGTCCTGAGCTAGATCGTGTGAAGGGATAACAAATATCTCAAGTGAAAATATCCATAAATAGTATAGGGTCAACCCAGTCGACCTTATATAGTAATTAGAGGCTAAAAACTATACAGGGTTGACTGAATCAATCTAATACAGTTAATTGGCAAAAGGGGATCAAGGTGAGGAAAATAAAAATGGAAAGAAGAAAAAGATTGGAGTGTGCAAGGGAGGAGTAATAGCTTAGGGAATGGTTTTAGGATTTTGATGCATTAGTAATAATTTGGTAATAAGGGACAATAATTTTAAAAATCACCAAAGGTCTACCCACCCCTTTCTTGGTGCACCTCTTAAGGCATGCACTTAGAGAGATTGAGTCTCGATGGGTTCCTACAAGATGTAAAGCGTCAATATTTGATAAAAGTTAAAAATATTATGTGTATACACATTCAACCTTCTAAACATATAACAAATGCTAGGTTTGATTATCTTGTGTTTCATAAGTGTTGAGACTTATTTTGTTATATCTAGCTATTGTTTAAAAGCTTATATTTCCATGTATTTGTGACTACCTTATTAGATTGGTTGTAGTTCTTAGTAGTTATGCTTAAAAGCACTAGACTATGGTAATATGTATTATCATAGGTGTGGAATGTTTGAAAACTAGTTGTGATAGTTAGAACCTGTAGTTAAATGTGTAATTTTACCTAGATGGTATTAACTATAGTCATTATTTCTAATATGGGATAGATAATAATGTAAGATTAATTCATACATTTGATGAAATAAATGTATGTTTTGGTTACTCCTATGTTTAGCATGTTATTTGATGTGTTTTATAGTAGGATGTAAATAATATGAATCTTATGGTTAAATTATGTTTGACCAATCTTGCATTATTGATACTGAATAAGGAGTGAGAGCTTACTAGCATCACAATACCAGATGAAGGTAATCTGATCAAGTGGTGTGTATGAATTTGATTGATCTATAAATCACTACTATATATTATTATTAAAACTTTGGCCAAAATATATTTAATGAGAAATTATCATTTCTTGAGTATGATTTACATGTTTATGTGATATCTTGCAATAGAATGGGTCTTCTATGATACATTACATGTTTAGTTTTATACATAATACAACACACAGGTACTTTTTTGTCTCTCTAAATTTGCACATCATTATTATCAACTCGTTCATGAAGGGAGGTCCATTATTTGATGGGATTAGTATGGGGTCTTTGGTCTATGGTTGGTATGGAAAAGTGCTTGGATGATGCTCTCCCTCCCCACAATAGTACTACTTTTGAGATGACACTTGAGATTGCCATAGATAATTGAGTTCATGAACTATGCTCCAGGGGAGCCATGTATCTTATATGTACATTGTATTGTATTGTACTTATTATTTAATATTATCATGAAGATTTTTAATTAATTATTATTTAACATTGACAGCAGTGGTTGTATACTTGTATCAATTATGGCTCAGTTAATGTAATTATTTTCTATATTCGCATTATGATGTGTTCTCATGATATTAAAGATCGGTGATAAGTGATGTAATATGCATATTTACTATTATCATGCTTGAGTTATTTGTATGATCTCTATTTAGATTCTCATGGTGAATTCTATTTTTGGTATTTATGTTTATTTTTTAAAAAAATCATGTATTTTTAGGTAGATCCCAGTGGGGATGTTACATGTGGTATCAGAGATATGGCTCAAACTCTAGGACCTAATGAGTTTAGTGATATTTTCATATCCTTCTATTGATATAAATAAGGATGGTGAAATATAGAGTTTCTAGATAGGCTCCTTCGAATGTTAATGACAACAACCCTCCATTTGATCCTAGCCGATTTGTTGCTAAACAATCAAAAAAGATGGACCAGATTCTCATAGCCATAAATGAGACCAATGACTAAATTATAGCTCTAAAACAAGTGATTCATGGCCATGAAGAGGAATAATAGTAGGACATACCTAAATAGCATCCCATTGAGTAAGAAAATTCTTAGAATGTTAGACCTCATGTAGTTGTGGAGTTCGCTAGAGACATGAAGAAGGTGAACCCATCTAAGTTCAATGGGACTGTTCTGAGTGATAGAGTTGAGGCATGGCTAACTAAGATGGAGAATTATTTTTAAATTCAAAACTACTCTGAGGTCACCAAGGTAGTATGGGAAGCTTATTAGTTGGCTAATGAAGTAGTTACATGGTGGGCCAATAAGAGGTTAGAAATGAACCTTAACTCGACCACCACTACTTGGGATCAATTTGAGGCATTATTCAAGTTATGGTGGCTCCCATAGCTTTATTTTGATTAGAAGCTCACATATTTCTAAAATCTAAAACAAGGTGATTTATAGATGAACGAGTACTAGGATTAATTCACCAAATTACTGAAGTATGTATCTCAGTATCAATGTGATGAGAGGTTTAGGATTAGAAAGTTTATCATGGGTTTGAAGCCCAAAATTTATGGAGAGCTAGATGTTCATGGACTTTCTACCATGGACTAGGTCTTCGAGAAAGTGATCAAACAAGAGCAAAAATTGAAGTTTCTTTCACATGCCAAGGACAAGTTCAAGAAAAGGTTTGGAAATACTAAGTCAGCCTTCAAGAAGAAGAATTAGAAACAAAGGAATGAATATTCTAGGAAGTATTTTAAAAGTTAGAATGCCAAGTTCAACAATGGTTCAGGCAATAAGAAATAGGGTAATCGATCTAAAAGTAGTTTCAAGGGAAACCAACAGAATGACAAGAAAGGACCAGTTGGAGGTTGTTTTATTTATAGAGATGACCATTATGCTCATGATTGTCCTTAGGAAAATTCAAAGTGCAAAGTTCCTAATCCTCAGTAGGGCAATTTTCAGCAATGGATTCATGTAGTAATTGACAATTGGCAAGCTAAATTTTAGGCATTATCCATAGAGCTATCAGTTACTTTATTTGACCATCTAGTTTCCATTTTGATAGAAATAGGAGCCACATAGTGTTTTATAGATCCTAAGATGCTTATTAATTTAACTAGAAGAGTTAGTGTAATGGTAAATGCATGGTTAATATAGTATGAGAATGACTCCAAAGTCATGGTTGATAAGTGTTTAGTTGAAGTAGGGATTAGGTTGCCCAAATTCACAATAGTTGTGGATTTGTATGTAGCACCACTAGGATCATATGATGTGATCTTAAGAGTCAATTGGTTGGTGAAACACAAGGCCAAAGTTGACTGTTACCTGAAGAAAGTTGAGTGTCTTGATGATTTTGAAAATTAGACATAAATTCTAGGTGAGAAGAGAGAGTTGAAGCTGAGACAGATTTTAGTTATGCAGCTTAAGAGGGCTTAGAGAAAAGGGTCCAAGAGTTTATCATCAAGATAAATGAAATGGGGGAACCTAAAGAACCATCTCTCAAAGATTACCCATTTCTTAGAGATTTTCATGATGTGTTTCCAAATGAATTATTGGGTTTTCCTCCTAAATGTGAGTTCAATTTTGTTAATCTACATCATACCTAGTTTAAAACCACAGTCTAAGGCACCATATAGGATGAAAACCATTGAGTTGGTTGAATTGAAGGCTCAACTTTAGGAAGTATTAGCTAAGGGGTTGATTAGACCAAGTGCATCACCATGGGGTGCATCAGTTGTCTTTGTTAAGAATAAGGATGGTACCCTTTGACTTTACATCGATTATAAAATGTTAAACAAGCAACCATAAAAAATATGTATCTACTACCTCATATAGATGATCTTTTCAATCAAATGTGAGGATAAATAGTATTTTCTAAGATTGATCTTAGAGTGGGATACCATCATTTGAGGATTCGAGATGAGCATATTCTAAAGATAGCATTCAAAAATTAGTATGGCACTATGAATTCATAATGTTACCATTTGGATTAACTAATTCTTTGGTAGCATTTATGAATCTCAAGAATAGTTTGTTCAGAGATTACCTTGATCACTTTTTTCTAGTTTTTTAGATGACATCCTTATCTACTCAAAGAATTAAGAAGAGCACCTTCAACATCTGGAATTGGTTCTGCAACGGTTGTGAAAGCACAAGTTATATGACAAGTTGTCTAAATATGCATTTTTTAGCAAAAATTCTAATATTTGGGACATATTATCTCTATAGATAGTATCTTAGTAGATCCAAGAAAGATTAGATCAATTATGGAATGGTCAGCACTACAGAACATGCATGAGATAAGAAGTTTCATGGGGTTAGCTAACTATTATAAGAAGTTCATTCTAAAATTTTCCAAGATAGCTAATCTAATTACTTCCTTGCAATGGAAGAACCACAATTTTATTTGGTTAGAGATGTGCGAAGTAGCTTTCCAGGAGTTGAAAAGAAGGCTTACATCAATACCAATGTTAAGATTTTATAACCCAATGGTTAATTTTAGTGATCATAGATGCTTAAGGGATAGGATAGGAGGAGTCATTATGTAGGATGGTGCAGTAGTGTCTTATGAGTCTTGGAATTTAAAGCCATATGAGGTTAAATATGCCCCTAACAATTTAGAACATACAACAGTTATGCATGTTTTGCAAGTGTGATGGCATTACTTGTTGGGAAAACCTTTTAAGTTCAAGATAGATAACTTGAGACTCAACTACATTTTCATCCAACCTAATTTGAATGCTCGTCAGAGATGTTTGCTTGAGTTCTTATCTAATTATGATTTTGACATCATTTATATCAAAACCAAAGAGAATAGAGTAGTCAAGGCCCTCAGTCATAAAAGGTACATAACAACTATAGCTACTATCAGTAGTACTTTTAGGGATTGGTTGATTGAGTCCTCACTAAGAGATGAATTCTATGATTAAGTTAGAAAAGCATTGTCTAAGAATGGTTAGAATCCTTGGTATAAAGGATTCTGATTAAAGAGTGATAGTCTATTACGTTATAATGGAAGGATGTATGTGTCAGATCGAGAGAATATATAGATCACAATGCTAAAGGAATTGCATAATGCCTCATATTCAGGGCATCCAGGTGTAACCAAGCTTATGGTAGAGCTTAGACCACTATATTTTTGGAAGGGAAGCAAGAAAGATGTATCAAATAATATGTCATTTATCTGTAATGTCAACAACTAAGAGCTAAACATGTGTATTTGACTAGATTGTTATATCCACATGATATACCCGAATGGAAATGGTAGGTGATCATTATGGATTTTGTCTAAGGTTTACTAATGTCATGAAATAGGCATGATATGATCTTGGTAGTTGTTGACAAACTAACCAAGGTGGCTCACTATATACTAGGTAATTTGATAGATGATGCGCCTACCTTACAAAGAGGTTCATAAAGGAAGTGTATAACTTGCATGGATTTTAAGAGAAGATAATCTAGGACATGATCTGAAGATGAATTTGAGATTTTGGGTAACTCTGAATTCATCTTTGGACACGTAGCTAAATTTTAGTACAACATATCAACTAGAGATTGATGGATAGAGTGAGGGAGTTAATCAGGTATTAGAGGATCTTTTTAATATGTATTGCATAGATCAACAATACAAATGGGAAGATTATATTACATTGGTTGAGTTTACATACAACAACTCATAGCAATTAGCTTTAAAGATGGCACCATTTGAGGCACTGTACAAAAGAAGATGCAGGACAGCTATTAATTGGGACAAGTTAGAGGATAGGGTAGTCTTTGGACCTGAGATGCTTTTAGAGATGGAAGAGTGAGTTAGATTAATCAAGCAGAGATTAGTCAAGGCCAATGATAGGCATAAGAGTTATGAAGATCTGAAGAGGACAAAAAGGTACTTTATAGTAGGTGATAAAGTGTTTTTGTGGGCTAATCCATATAAGAGCTTGATTAAATTTAAGAAGTCCACAAAATTATCATTGAGATATGTGAGACCCTTCGAGGTGTTAGAAGTGGTCAATCATGTAGTGTATAGGTTTGCATTACCACCATCCGTAGCTCTATTACATAATGTCTTCTATGTTTCTTATCTTAAGAAGTATATAGTTGATCCTACACATGTGTTGGATTGGAATACTTTGTAGGTTTTGGATCCTGAGGTGGTCATAGTAGAGCCAATCGGGGTAATTGACACATGTAAACTTCCTTTGCATAACAGAGAGATGTCACAGTGTAAGGTTCAGTGGGACCAATACTCTAAGAATAGTGCTACTTAGGAGGACTATGATGAGTTTTTCAAGAGATTTCCATAATTATTTGCTTGATTACACACTATTATACTATGTTATTTTTCTAATGAAAAATATTTTAAATTAAAACTTATGTTTGAATAAGAGTCATCTGAGACGATGACTAGCTTTAGGAGGGAAATATGTTACATCCTGATTATTTTCTAAGTAAACTATTTAATTATCTATGGATATTTATAGTTGGCATATTTGATTTGGCTATCTTTGACTAAACTATGAGATATATGTTGTTATGGGACTATAGGATATTGTTTAGGTTACATGTTTGCATTATTGTGATTTAGTTGTAGTGTATGTGTTTACATTGCAAACATATTGATGTGTTATTTTAGTTATATTTTATGTTGTATGTTTAACATGTTGATATGATCTAACTACCTGCTTGTTGTGAGGTTGACATAGGAGAACTCATCCCTTAGAGTGTGCTAAAGGGAGAGCATCATCAAAGAGGGTGATGTAGATGTAGATGTTAGAGGATGATATAGAACCCTACACATACCATAATATTTATCATATGTTAGAATGCATAATTAAATGGATAACATATGAAATGGGGGCGTAGCATAGGAGTGGACATAGAGGAAATCAGTAAGCAATCTTACCAGGTAGGTGATGCTTTTTAATTTTTCACATTCATGTTGAATATTTTAATATTTAGGGAAGGATAAAATATTGAATGGATTAAATTCTCTGTATGTTTAACAATCTAGACCATCTAAATAAGTATATGATAGATTTATCAGTTATTTCATACCTATATAATAGCCTATATGTCCCATAGAAAATCTCTAAATAACCCAGGCTAGGCGACTTCCAATTGTATATCCTTATAAAGGCAATGACCTACATGTTTTGTTGAGTCGAGTTGCATGGTTATATACATTTTTCTATAACATTAAGATGGGGTTGGTAACTTATTAGATGGCATGGATTAAATATATTTGTATATCATATATTAAACTGAATGTTATCTATAATATTTAATAAATTATATATATTCAGGCAATATAGGCATTCACTTGAATTTGGGATAAGAGACCAAACTGTAAATATAAATTAGAGGATTTTAGAGGGGCATAACTGTATTTTGTTTTAGGATGCAATGATATTAATTCCCAACTTGTTTAAGATTCAAATTGAGTCAACGTATATCATAAAACTATGCCTCATCCAATAGTATATTACATCTATATATATCATCCTCATAATGCCATAGCTATAATCCTTAATACTATGGCATCACTTATTTTACCATATATTCGCTTATCATATGTAGTCTCTATATATCATAATAAGATATATCATTATTAACAATGACTTATTTTATCATATGCTTAATACTCAATATATCATTACAGATTTTATCATTATGGAATCACTTATTTTATCAATGGTGTAGTATATGGTTGGGTTTTTTCATATATGTGATATTGATTTCCATTATGCATAGTAAAATATGGCATCATATTTCCCAATCAAATAGTATAACAATAAATCATTGTACATATGATTTCATACCCTGTAAAACATGAGGGGGTCACTGAAAGTAGTTCACAATCTTATTTTATATACTGGTGCCATTATATATTCTATTTTCAGATCTTGTAATATATCAATGGCATTTGCTACACTTAGAAGTCACAAGATGTGTAATATATATTGAAATGTGTTGTCATATATTAATAACCAGGGTATTTTATCATCACTATTATTCTGTTTCCAGCCTATTTAATATATTTAGTATATAGTTAACTATAAATTCATCACCTTATATAATTCTCAGCCTATTATATATAGAGAAACGCCATATGTAGAGGTATATCCCTTTTCTATTGGACATTTACTTTAGTGGAATGATTTAGCAATATTTCGATGGATTTAAAAAAATATTTGAACCTATAGCACCTTAGCTTTACAAAGAGGAATTAGTTATATAGTAGGACTATATAAGAATGATATTAGTATAAGATACTAATAAAAAAAAAAGCTTTTAGAAGAATGAAAAGTATAATTTTGCATTAAATAGGTAGAAATGCTCTGTTGCTATAAGAACCCAAACAAAAGTCAATTCCATATATAATAACAAATGATTGCAAATTCTTATATATGCGGGTCTATATAAGTAAATATAAACTTAGATGGAATTTTGATGAGATTGATCTGGTAGTAAGAATGTATAGAATATACTTAACCAATCGTCATAACTAAATGATGTGTCAACAAGGAAAATATTTTAAAATCTCAAATTGTCTAGGAATGATTATAAATCATAATCAATCTATTCATTATCATAATGTTGATTAACCTCACAAAAATCTCATTTGGGAATATTGATAACTATAGGTGTTAATGTGTTTATTAACATATACATGTATATATGGGGTGTATTCTTACGGTATCATTTCCATGGGTGGATTATAAATTATGTTAAATAATTATGTATAATAAAGTTTAATGAAGGCATACAATTATACCCCTAAACGTATAACAAATGCTAGGTTAGATTATCTTGTGTTTCATGAGTGCTGAGACTTGTTTTGTTATATCTAGTTATTTTTATAAAGGCTCATATTTCCATGTATTTGTGACTAATTTATTAGAATGGTTATAGTTCTTAGTAGTTATGCTTAAAAACACTGGACTATGGTAATATGGGTTATCATAGGATGTAGAATGTTTGGAAACTAGTTGTGATAGTTTAAACATGCATTTAAATGTGTAATTTTACCTATATGGTATTAACTGTAGTCATTATTTCTAGTATAGAATAGATAAGAATGTAAGATTCATTCATACGTTTGATGAAATAAATGTATGCTTTGGTTACTCATATGTTTAGCATGTTATACGATGTGTTTTCTAGTAAAATATAAATTGTATAAATATTGGTGTTAAATTATATTTGACCAATCTTTCATTGTTGATACTGAATAAGGAGTAAGACAGACTTCACTAGCTTACTAGCATCACAATGCTAAATGAAGACAATTCGATCAAGTGGTGTGTATAAATTCGATTGATATATAAATCACCGTTATTTATTATTCTTAAAACTTTGGCCAAAGTATGTTTGTTGAGATATTATCATTTTATGAGTTTGATTTACATGTTTGTGTGATATCTTACAATAAAACAAGTTTTCTATGATACACTGCATGTTTAGTTTTAGAAATCATACAATACATAGATATTTATTTGTCTCTCTAGATTCATGTGCTATCACTATCTACTCATCTACGAAGGGAGGGCCATTCCATGATGGGATTAGTGCAAGGGATCGTTGGTACGTGGTTGGTGTGAAAAAGTGCTCAGATGATGTTCTCCCTCCCCATAACAGTACTACTTTTGATACAACATTTGAGATTGTCACAAATACTTGAGTTCAGGAACTATGCTCTGGGGGAGCCATGTCTCTTATATGTACATTATATTTTATTGTACTTATTATTGAATATTTTCATGAAGATTTATCATTACTTATTATTAAACATAGATAGTAATGGTTGTAGACTTATATCAATTGTGGCTAAGTTAATGTAATTACTTTCTATATTTGCATTATGATGTGTTCTCATGATATTAGAGATCAGTGATAAATGATGTAATATGTTCATTTATTGTTATAATGCTTGAGTTATTCGTATGATCTATGTTTAGATTCTCATGGTGAATTCTATTTTTTGTATATGTATTTAATTTTTAAAAAAATATCATGTATTTTTAGGTAGATCCCAGTAGGGATGTTACATAGTGGTTCCAAAGCCATTGAGTGTCACTAGACTCAAATGCACATCACCTAAAACAAAAATGGGAATCATACAATGGGTTCACCAAAAGTAATTCTTTGGTCATTAAATTTTATTGAACCTCAACGTATATTACTTACGCCTATCAAATCACACCACTACAGATAAATCTAAAATTGTTTTTGCATAATCTAAATGGAGTGAAGGACATTTATGCCCCCACCATGATTGCATTGCTCATGTATTTGAATTGAAATGAATATTTTACATTTTGAAATTGTAACTTTGAAATTTTGAACTTTGAATTTTTCAACTTTGAAATTTGTAACTTTGTATTTTAAACTCTGATTTTGAATAATCTTGAGCATGAATGTGTATCACCCCCCTTGAATATGTGGCAGTGATAAAAAATGTTATATGTCTATAAGCTCAATTTTAATTTTATTTGAAACTTTTAATTTTCATATTGATATCATTTTACATATGCCCATGCATATGAATTCAAGTGTGTATGATTATGTGCTTTGACTCTTTGAAAATTGACTGCATATGCCTGTCATATACCCCCATAACCCTTATGAATATTTATCATGTGCTTGATTTCTTATTTAGTTTTGAATTTTTGAAAAACTTGTCCTCTATTGTAGAATTTGATTTTGCATTATTTGCATATTTGTATTTTGTCTTTTATTTAATTTTAGTTCACATTTATGTCATGTGCCCCTAGCATTCATTATGCTTTTATGAGAAGTTTATCACAAATTTGTAGTGTGTGGCTACTTAAAACCATCTTGAATACGCATAATGTGTTGATTTGTATTTTTTAATAATCCCAATAGAATACCCCCTTTAGATGCGAGGCATGAGATAATTGAGTGTGTTGTATGAAAATAATAAGGTGTATGTTTTACAATATGTTTTAGCAAATTAGTGTTTGTTAGATTAAATATCAAATGACTCTTTTATTGTTTTGGTATATTAACATTTTGATCATTATGATGATTATTGTGTTTGAAATTTTTTCTGAAGGCCAAAGAATATACAAGGAATATTTGTGTATAAGCTACTAAACATAAAATTTGTCATTTTTAAAAAAGTTGATTAGTGTGATAAAAATAGTATTGTGCTTATGTGTGTTCCAATGTAACTTATGAGGAGTGATTTTGATATGTATTGCTCAAGATATTATGTGTGTAAATTTTACATGAATTGTATTTTGTAATAATCCCAATAGAATACCCCCTTTAGATGCGAGGCATGAGATAATTGAGTGTGTTGTATGAAAATAATAAGGTGTATGTTTTACAATATGTTTTAGCAAATTAGTGTTTGTTAGATTAAATATCAGATGACTCTTTAATTGTTTTGGTATATTAACATTTTGATCAGTTTTTTGAAGGCCAAAGAATATACAAGAAATATTTGTGTATAAGCTACTAGACATAAAATTTGTCATTTTTTAAAAAGTTGATTAGTGTGATAAAAATAGTATTGTGCTTATGTGTGTTCCAATGCAACTTATGAGGAGTGATTTGATATGTATTGCTCAAGATATTATGTGTGTAAATTTTACATGATTTGTTTTTTGTAATAATCCCAATAGAATACCCCCTTTAGATGTGAGGCATGAGATAACTAAGTGTGTTGTATGAAAATAATAAGGTGTATGTTTTACAATATGTTTTAGCAAATTAGTGTTTGTTAGATTAAATATCGGATGACTCTTTGATTGTTTTGGTATATTAACATTTTGATCATTATGATGATTATTGTGTTTGAAATTTTTTCTGAAGGCCAAAGAATATACAAGGAATATTTGTGTATAAGCTACTAGACATAAAATTTGTCATTTAAAAAAAAGTTGATTAGTGTGATAAAATAGTATTGTGCTTATGTGTGTTCCAATGTAACTTATGAGGAGTGATTTTGATATGTATTGCTCAAGATATTATGTGTGTAAATTTTACATGAATTAGTTATAAAGGTTTTTAAATTTCAAAAAAAAAAAAAAAAAAAACTCATATAAATATTTCGGTTGAAAAATAAATTGTAATTCACTTTTATATTGAGATTTCATGAATTCTGAGCTTTGAGAGAGATTAGATGCAGTAGAGGAGATTGTTTGGGTTGACACGGTTCAAGCAAGTTGGGGCCAAATTATAGTTTGAGGACATGCCACCTTGATAAGTCAAAAAAATTCACATTTTTCCATATGTAAAATTTGAAATTTCATTCATTTTTATGTAGTTTTCATTGAAATTTATGTTTTACCAATCATGTCCACTCGATACCAGTCCTGTCCAGACACTACCAGAGCTATCCTTGGCGATCATAGTCTTGTACATTTACCAATATGTTAAGTATTTTATTGAGTAAATCATATTGGTAAATGTTATTGAGTTATCCTTGGTGATCACAGACTTGGCCATTGGAGACTATTGGTACTATAGGGAGGACACTATGATTTGAGTCATGGGTATTCTTAAAAATCCCCTTAGCTTTCCATACTTCATTCTGGATCACCTAGTAGAGTAGGAGATCGCATATCAGCTGGTGAAAGGTATTTTTGGATTTTGCACAAGCTAGTAGAAGGCATACCTATCACTCCTGATCTTTATTAGGTACCATGTTTACAAGGCCTTCCCTCCCCTCCAGAAGATGATGGTTGGATGGGAATTCCTCGTCTAAGGAAGAGCTAAAATCAAGGATTGGGACCTAAGGGCATGATCAGAGCTCGTGTGGTGAGGTATTTGACCCACCTTATATAAACTACAACCTCTAATCAAAGGATAATGATGAGCTCTACCTCAACATTTTGAATGGCCAAGAGGTGTTGTCTCAAATTATGACTCAAAAGAACAAGAAAGGAAGGAAGGTCCAAGTGGGTCCATTTTCTCCCCCTCCAACTCCTACTCACTCTGCAGAGGATCCAACTCTGATTATTTTTGTTATCTCCAAGAAGATTTTTTAGGGCATTTTACCACCTTCTCCTCCTCATGCTCCAACTCTGGCCTCACATCATCTCTCAACTCTTACGCCTCATCCTCTACCTCCTCAAATAACTCTTATCCCTCATCTTATGCTTCTTTAAGTAACTTTCACTCCTCATGCTTTGGTTCTACCTTATCCTCCTCTAATATCACCCATTCCTCATGACATGGCTCCACCTCCACCTCTTCTAATAGCTCTAATGTCCTGGCCCCAATCGAGGTAGACCAGCATTACTCAATGGAAAGTAGGATAAGTGTAGGTGACTCAACCACCAACACCTTGACCTCAGGCTACAAAAACCCTAAGGTTTAACATCACTAATAGTCTAGAGGCAAGCCTAAAAAGGGGCTCCCAACAAGCACCATCTTAGGTTCTACCCCTTACACCTCCCACTTCTTCCATCTCCCTTCCACCCCTCAATCCTAATGCCTTTCAGATCCTCTTCATAGCACCTCTATTTATTACTCCCTATCCCCCTCTTTCCATTACCTTGGGTGCCTAGGGATTTGGGTTCAACCAACTAATTGCTTCCCTTCTATTAAACACCCCTCTCTCAGGAGTCGTTTCCCTTAGGAGGGAATGACCTCAGAGTAGTGTTGGGCATAGATGTTTATATGGGCCTCCCATTTCATCCCTCCTCCCTTTGCTCCCATGCCCCCTCCCCCTCCATTGACTTCCTCATTCACCCCTTTTGATTCTTCCATTTCCCCTTTACCTCATCCTCCACCCTTCACCACCATATCTGATACCCCTCTAATACCTTTTAAAACCTAAGGAATGGTCTTGAATTCTCAATCACTAGAGATGATAATTTAAGGTGACTTGGATGTATATTTTAGCTTTGATTGAGCCACGTGAAGCATGAAGAGTTTTATAATGCAATGTTTTTTCTAAGAGGGTAACCCAATGGTATGGCAAACCTAGTAGGATTTGTTCTCCCTCACCAAGGTGATTAATTCCAATGGGGAGGAAAAAATGGTTGAGGATCCACTCTCCATTCTCTAGGTAACCCATGATATATCAGAGAAACTCCTCAAAGATATGTAAAGTCAGGTTCCAAAATGAGAAGCCTAGATGAAGAGATCATTCCCCACCAGGCTGGTTAGGCAAGTCAAAGATGCCCTCTTACTACTCTTGTCAATTCTAAGGAAGGTGGTGGAGACTGTGGTAGAGATTAATGTGATTATCTAGCAAACTTAGGCTTACATGGAGAGGATTACAGAGATAGATGGGAAATATAGGAAGCTATTGGTGGTGATCAATAAAGGTATGATCCCATAATTGAAATTAATGCCCACCTTAGACTTAGGGTAATAAGGGAGAATTTGAAGTCCACCTAGGTCACTTTTACTAGGTCATGAGGGAGAAGGGCATCAAAGTAAATAACAAAGGGGCTTGAGTGGTTATTAAGCTATCAATACAGTCTATGACAAACATCAACATAGTGTTCAAGGTTTAGGTGTCAATAGAATCTCCCTTCTAGGTATACCAGAGGTTAGTGACTCAAGCCAAGGTGATATTCAGGGAACCCTCGATGAAGCTTACTAAGTTGGACTGAGAATTTGACCTTGTGGTAGCTGCATTGAAATCCAATGATGCAGGATCAAAATAGTTGGGAGTTGGAACTTCACAATCACCGTTGCTTATCAACTAGGTGGTCCTCTATAGATATTTTGATGGGCTTAAAGGGATTTTGGTACTTTGAATTTTGAATTATGGTTGTAATTGTCATGAATGGACATCATGGCTGAGGATGGGAATCTCATGCTATTTTGAGGTGAATCCCATCCTCATCTATATAATCCAAAGTTGTATTATAATTTAAGAGTCAACTAAAATTTGCTCAAAAGTGTTGTTGGATTATAGCTAGGATTTCACCTACTTTTCCCCTCATCTTTTCAAACTGTAGATTTGGCCATGATTAATTTTTGTAATAGCACTTTTTTTTAATGAATATAATTCTAGTTTTCTACAAAGGGCTTGTTCAACATTTCAATTATTTTTCATCTTCATTTTGAATGCTTGTCAATTCTATATTAATTCAACCAATACCTTACTATTAAATGTATGTTATAGTTATGATGTTCTTGTCTATTATAATCACCCTATGAACTCTCTCATTTATCTTTCATAAGTACCATTGATTTGTGTACTAGTCTGCAAATTATATTGGATGTTTATGTGTAGTTTACTATAAATTCCTAGTGCTTATATTTAGTGAGGTTTCATACTTAAAGCATACTCCCATGTTTCCTCAAACTCTTCCCACTATGTGTTCTTGGAGGTATAACTTTTATTGAAACTTAGTTTACATTAGTTTAACTTTGGTAAGGACACTTGCTTTGATGGTTGATGCATTGATTTCATTCTGAATCAGGGGCTCTCTTTTATGCCTTACTCTCCCCTCTCTTTTTGTGTTTGTTTTTAAAGATTGGACTACCATTTCTCCTTGTGTTTAAAAATAAAAGGAGCATAATACATGGACTTCAATAATAACCTTTGAAAATTACATCTATATGCAATAATCTCATAGTAAACTTTCAGTGGTGGCACCACATCTCTTGGAGACTATTCACTTAGACCCTATTATGAAGTCAAATACCCACAATTGTGCATTGGGATAATCCCAAATTAGTCCCTGGGTTGATCCCAAATTATTCCTGAAATGGAGGATGAAATTTGATCATTGTTCCCATCTTCCTCTTTAGGGAATACCTAATCTCATGGTATTTCATGAACCAAATTTTGGAGCAAACAATAGTTAGTGCTAGAAGGAGGGTGAATTTGTGTATTTCAAACTTATCATTGAGTTATTGGTGTGTTGGAATTGTTTTTATTGATAATAATGTATTAACCCCCATTTGATTATGAAGCATCCTGGAGACTAGTTCACCTATTACCAGGGCTAGGTATTGTCATGGTCGATTGGTAATTTCCCCTATGGTTTTCAATACAAAATCTATGTTCAACCAACTTAGACCTACCATGATTCCAACCAGTTTATCCCCACAACCTCTTCCAAATTTATAGCCCAAGGTGGCCTTGTTAGTTATCTCTACCATTAATATTTTGGGGGTTGTCCACAATTTATCTAGGAACATGAAGAGATATCTTCCTTGTTTCACTCCTAGTGTGGGATAAACTACCAAAGAACACATAAATTCCTATAAAACTACCCTAAATATTTTAAATGTAGAGCATGAGGATGTGGCATGCAAGTTTTCCCCTTCACATTGATGGACTCAACATATGATTAGTTCATAAACCTCTTTAAAGACTCTATCCACAGTTGGAACCATTTTAGTACTACCTTCCTAGCCTAATTCAGGTAGGTGATAGACCCTAGTGTCCCATACCAATAATTTACTTTTATTAAAAAGGATCCTAATGAGCCTATTGGGAATTTCAATGCTAGGTTTTAAATTATGTACAGTTGGGTCATCGTGTTTTATCAACCTAACCTATAACTAACACTTGAAATGTATAAGAATATGCTAGACCCTTAGATGACCATGTTCCTAAGGAGAGATGTGACCATAATAGACCTATCCCCAACATATGTAGGGCCATCAATATGGATAGGAAACTAAACCCCTAAGGCCATATGATGGCCCCCATATTGATGCTTCAAACTATACCATAGGTGCTCTTAGTGTTGACGAACACTTCTCATTTTAGGATTTTGAGAATCCATGGCATGAGTTGTAGTTTGTGACTATTCAGTGATTGTCTGTGGTGAAATAGAAGTAAATTATGAAAACTATCCACAATATTTATTTGATTTAGTGGTTGGGAGCCATCAGGGTCTACATAATTTGAATACTTAATAATTTTGAGGACTCAAAAGTTAAACTAAATGATTATTAACAATGATCTTTAAGCTAGAGTGAATCTTGATGAAAAAATAAGAAAAAGGAAGGGTAAGGAAGAAAGAGACATGATTGCAGGTTTTCATATCAAATATTATGACAAGATTCAAATTACGTTTAGTATACATTAAACCAATTTATGTTATAAAACAACATATGATTAAATTACATCACAAATTAGGTAAGATACAGAGGAATAGTATGAATCATAACTAAGAACCAATTTTACTTTAAAAGTTTGCTATTATGATCTAAATAACATAATTACATCCAAATGTAGAGAAAATAAAATAAAGTATACTTTAAATCTTTACAATTAATCTAGCATTCAGCACAAATTAACTACCATATGACAAAGAATGTGACTCAAAATAAGAAGAATCATTAAAATTCAACACGAATTTCCATAATTGAGAGATAACATAGACATTTAACAAAATTATCTAGACAATCTTTTCATAATTCCTTAGTTGTATGAAATGCTCCTGGTATCAATTGCTCAAAAACTCTCCCTTATAAATGGTATCCATCTACCTATTTATAAGAAACATAGGTGGTTAACCAGTTAACTTAAAAAATATTAACATGTGAATAAGGACAGTTGTCCTTAATATAAAGATACAATGTGGAAGGTCACATGTCAACGTGACAAGAAAGAGTATATGCTAACAAACTATCATATACTTTACAAAAATAAAATTCTCTTAAGAATTTCATTGGTGGGCACTTCAATTAGCTTTTTATAAGGAAGTATTTCACTTTAGTGTATTTTTCCTTGATCATCTCAAAATCGACTACAAGCTTCATTAGACAATATCTCTTCTTTATCTGTTAACTTGTCAAATTCACTATCTGCCCAAGATACAAGTTCTTTGATACATTGTGCTTCTACAATTTGCTTCCCTATAAAAATAATGATATGAAGGTTCTTTTGGTTATCCTTAGCTAAATGGCCTTTGTTGTTTTTGATGTTTTGGATGTGAGTGCCAACCCTCTACTTGAATTCTTCATCGTCAATCAGGCCTATAGTAATGGTTTAAGAAGGGTTATCTAATAGATTCTCTAAAAGTTTTTCAATCCGATTTACCAAGTCTATGTCTCTCTTGATGAAGTCCTTAACATCATCACTCCAAGTGATCAAATCCTCTTGTTTATCTATCAAAACTACCATGAAGATGTCCATACGTCTAAGTTTGATAATCTTAAAGTCCAATACCTGCTTTGTCTTATGCACCTTGATGAGCTCTTCCATCTGAGCTTGAGAATTCTGCCACTGGGTGATTAAGGCTTGTGTCATCTCAGCTTGATGGTCCAAAGTACTCAATCTAGACTTTATGCTTTTCAAATTCTTGAATGCATCCATCAAAGATACATTCAATGCTTATAATACATCCTCAGGAATTGAAAGGAGGACATGAGCTTCTAAATCTTGCTTTTATTTCTCCAAGTTGAGAATCCTCTACTTCATTCCTTGAACTCTAGCTAAGGTCATTGTTGATTGGGTTATTACCATACTAACTAAATCCTCTTGAAAAATATGATGCTCCCCTACTGCCTACCCTAGAGTAGGAGTTAAATCTAAAAATGGTTCCACCTTCTGAAAGGTGAACTGCTCAGTACCAACAGTAATTTTTTTGATCTCTACTCTCTCAAGATTTGATGTATTTGGATTAAATTAGACCTGAGGGTCAAGTTCTTTCACCTATGGTTGTTCAGGGATCTCTACATTTGAACTCCTAGAGGCTCATGGGGTACCAACCCATTCACTTTCCTTGTGAAGAATTTGGTTGCTTCTCTCTACTTGTTTGTTCAACATATCCTGAATCCAAGGCTTGACATTATCCTGAACACCTATGTCCACTCGATTCAAAGCTAATGAAGGAGAAAGAGATGGGATCTTCTAAAACTTCCCATAAATAAACCAATCAATAATGGTTGGTACATAAATAGGATTCCCATCACTGAAAAGGTTTATTTCACTAGTAGGGTGAGTTAAAGTTAACATAGGCCTCTTTCTTGCAGCCAAAGAACTAAGGCTAATTCTACCTGTCTCTTTCCACTACCCAATAGAACCAATTCCTTTCCTACTTCCTCAGATGGGTCTTCTTTATTATCTAAACCATAAGAAGATATGATATTAATAAGGGCACTTTCTACTATTTCTGTAATTTCCAAAGCAATCATGCTAATAACCTCTATTAGGGAAGAAGGCCTTGGTGGGAATGCCTAAATTTGGGGACCTTCACCAGGTCTATGCTCAATGTTGGACTCTTCAATTATAGTTGTACCTTTTCCATCTACATCCTCTGGTTGCCCAATCTGGGCTATCTTTGTCAATTCTCCTTGTTGAGGCTCAAAAGATTGTCCCTCAACAGGTGGTTCTTGATATGTTGGCAACAAGCGATATTGTAAAGGATGTAACTGCCATATTTCTCCTGAAGGCTTATTATCTTTGACCAGCCTATGTTCTAAATGTATGTTGTAATTTTTAATCCTAGATAATACTTCTTTAAAGTTCCTTGCCTTTATGTAAATGCCATCTCCCACACTTGATTGGTATTTCTATTCAAACTTTGGGACCCTTTTTTCTTGAATATGGTTAACCTCTCTATCATTGGGCTCCCACATCTTAGAATCATCCAATTAGAAATCAAAAGAGTTCCTATGCACCACCATGATCTCTAGCTATTTTCAATCCTTGATTACAATTCTGCCAATGTCTAGTGGAAAGGGATGAACCTAAAATTTCTTATTCTTCTTACAGTGCCAATCCATTTCCTGGATGATTTGATAAGTAATTTCTTGCTCTGCAAGCTTACTGGGAACATATATAGGTAATATATATGGTTAGACCATGATTCCCTCAATCCTTATTACAGTGTAATCTGGATAGAACCACACATCCCACATGGTCTCTACTTGTCTTTAGATTAAAGGATGAAGCCTAGGCATAGGGACACCAGTGATTGCCTCAAAAATGACTGGGAAGATACCATCACATATGAAATGCATGTGATTTATGTATTTGAAAATATGTAATTTAGAGTAATGATGGGAAATGGTAGATCTACCATTAGGGGACTAATTTCGAATGCTAGGTAAATTAATAAAGGCTAGGAGTGCATCCAAGAGGTAAGACATCATAAAGAATTGATTGAAATTCTTTCTTTTGATTGTTATAAATTGTTTCACCAAGAATAAACTTATTAAGTCTCCAAGAGGATGGGTTAAGTTCCACTCCAACATGTAATGGACATAAGATACCCAAACCTTACTTAAATAAGTAGTAGAAGAGGCACCAAAGGCTCTGTTCAATAAAGTCATAGCTACCCTAACACCTTCCCTGAATTGGGAAATAGGAATATCACCATTTGAGGTCCTGAAAACATGGGAACCTTGGATTAACCAAGGTGAGAGGACTAAATCCAAGTTTTGGGAATTTATCCTTTCTCTCAAGGAAGGGAGATCGACATGAGACAAAGGGAGCTTATAATAAGTCTCAAAGGCCATGGGAGCTATTCATGAAACTTTGTTGATACTTCCTTCAAGAATAATCCATTCTCCATCTATTTTGTAGTCAATGAAAATAGGAACAATAAGATCAATGTAATGCATTACCTTTGGTTTAGCAACCACATGAAGGCCTACCATTTGAATTGATACTAAATCCTTATATATTTGGTATATTGAAGCATTCCTCTTTTCTTCATAGGAAATTGGCTGCAACTCCTCTATAAAGAAGAATAATTTAGACCAATTTATGATTTCATGCAAATTCAAGGCTGTTAAATCCAATTCTATGTCTCTAAAGACCCTTCCTTCACTATCTGAAGTTAGATAAAGTTATGCTTCAATATTCATCTATTGTCTACCTACTACCATTTATAACACTATATTGTAGTTACAAAACTATCAAATTTCTTACTAAAGAACTTGTTTTGGATTCAGTTCATAATTATCTCAAGTGTCACATAATCAATTGAACCAACTCTAGCCTTCTTTATAGAGGGTTCAAGGTTTTTGGCTTTAATAACCAAAACATCCAACTTTGATCTCATATATGCCTTAGATATGATGGAACCTTAATATCATGTCTTCTATGTTTCCAATCTTGAGATATCTTTTATTTTGATCCTCCATGCTTACATGGAGCTTATGTGGCAGGGTTTCATGCCTTTCGTGGCAAATTTTATAAATTCCATTTGAAGAGTGACCATTGGTTTTCAAAAGTCCCCTTTATGTTGCTTTGAAAAGCTAAATCCAGGTCCTCGCATTTCATTGGTTCTTGATATTTAAGCTTATTTATTGTGCCATGTGTCAAGCTCATGAGGCCTTTGAAAATTTCTCAACTTCGATGCGCCATTAGATCAAATCCAGCGAACAAGCAATCACTATTGGATCCTACAAAATGGTTACCTTTTAATCAGTTACATGATCATATAAGTCTTAGGTTTAAAAACATCATTTAGAATTTTATGTTTAAAAAACACAAAATGACTTAGGCTAAGATCTTTATAGACTAAGCTCATCTTCATAAAAAGCTAGGAATTTCTTTAAAGGTTTTTAGAAATGCCCCCTTTGATTAGGCCTTAAAAATTGTCTAAGTTATATTTGATAGGTTCAGTCACATCAAATACGTCCTCGTAGATGTCAAATGATGGGAGCAAAACTATCAAATTTAAGATAGTAGAATTTATTGATCCAATAAATGAATGCCACATGCAAAGCTCTTAATAATTATGAAGGCTTCAGAGATTGTCTAGGTTAAATTTGATGTGTTCAGTCACGTCAAATACATCCTCATAGATATCAAATGATGAGAGTGAACCTGTCAAATTTAAGACAATAGAATTTTTTGGTCCAATGAATGAGTGTCATACGTAAATCCTTTGACAGATCCTGAACCTTCTAGGTCGATGCACACCATTAGATTAGAACCTCCAAGGTAATGTGAACCATCAAATCAAGTCCTGAGTGGTGAACAATTGTTAACATCCTTTTGGGTGTCAGATTTAATTTGCACCATTGGATCAAATCCTCTAAGCAAATGATCGTCGTTAGATATTCACTAGGCCTAAATCATTAATTGTATGTCCTTTTTAAAAGACTTCGGGCTTGTCACACCATTGGATCAAATCCAATAAACAAGCGATTATTATTAGATCTATAAAAGAGCATAAGCTTTAAATTAATACCTGATTGTATATAAAGTTTAGCCTAAGTTTTTATATTAATATTCAGTCATGTTTAAAAAAAAACATATTTGAAGCTTAATATAAAGTTAGACTTAGGAATATTTAATCAAAAGGAAATAAAATTTCTCGCTAGTATTTTCCATGAATATTCAAATTCAAACCCCCTTTAGGGTTTATTCCTTAGGAATCCTAGCTTCTTCCATGGAACCTACAAGTAATCACCTTGAAGATAATTATTAGCAATTTTTAACCATGAAATGTAAAAATGATCAAATACATCAAAGCACATGTTCCCCTTTTAAAATTGATTTGCCTTTAAAATCCAAGATAAGACAACTCTTCACATTCAATCCAAAATATAGACTTTCTAGAAACAAATGCAGGGGTCCTCCTTTCAAAAAATAAAGATAGGGGGTGTTGGTCTCAACACCCCACTCTAAATGTGCTACTATAGATGCCCATGTTGAGCTTCTTGGACAATGTTAATCAGAATTCCAAAATGATTTAGCCACTCCCGATCATGCATCAAATTTTATTAGGTCATCCCACTTAAAACCAACAATTGGGTTTTCTTAACCTAGGGGACCATGAACTAAATCCTTGAGTACCACACTAGGTAATATTGGCAACAACTAATAATACCCAAGATACACCCTAGGAGTCTATAAAGAGTGAGTTGGATGTCATTTAATGAATGATACAAAAACTCATTAATGATTTCTTTGGGTTATAAAGGCAGGTGATTAACTCTAATACATAAATTTCAAACAAAAACTTCACATATCAAAGACCAAGCAGGAATTACAATCATCCTCATAATCCCGTAGAACCCTCACCTAATAGGTTGTCAAAAATCAATATCTTCAAGATAGCCTTACATAACTAGTGTCAATTATATAAGGTGATAGCCCATTATGAACTAGACTGTAGGGAGTTTGGTTCCACTTTTGATATCTTCTAGAAGGAAATGGAAATATATGAGGTGGTCCCCAATCACCCTAAATCCTCTAACACGAGTAAAGCCTATTGTACTGTTATGGTGTCAGAGACCATGGATTTCCCCAAGCAAGAAGAAAATGAGCTAGAGGAGGGTATCAATGAGGTGCAATCATTTAAAAAATTCCAAAGGATCAACTATACCCTCAATAATAGGCAATAATAATAGCCACTTACTACCTCAACTCCCTATAACAATGATACAACCCCACCTGACCAAAATGCTATGAATGATCCCCCACCTCTGAGACCTCAAGAAATGAAGGCACATACAAAAACCTCAATAGTCCAAAGTAAATGGGGTTATAACATATTGGAGGATATGAAAAAGATCAAATTTAATTCACACTTCATGATCTTGTTCAAATCACTGAGCAATGGGATATCTTGCTGGAATCCTTGACTAAGAAGTTGACCCTATCGACCCACCTGAAATTAAGAGTAGCACACACCAATGTGCTCATTCACAAAAATAATATGGAGGTGCCCCCTTTCCTCTTAGCCATCTGGTTCTTTCTAAATAATCTACATAATTACTTATTATATTCAGGAGCCTCAACCAATGTGATGCCAACAAGCATATGTGAGAAGCTCAGGTTGGTCCCCATAAAGTCAAACAAGGTAGTGGTCTAGCTCGATAAGTCTGAAGTGAAAGTGATAGGTGAACTATTGAATGTTTTCATCTAGTTAGATTCCAAGTTTAGGATTCAACATTTCATAGACATCTAAGTGGTGTAAATTCCCAACTCTTATAGCATGCCCCTTAGTAGAGATTGGTCCAAATCCCTAAATGGGTATATGGCCACATATTTCTCCCATATGTGGTTACCATGGAAGGGAGTAGCCAACCAAATTTGGGTAGATAGATAACCCCACATGAATCACATGATAACCAAGTATAATTCCATTAATGATAAGGTAAACCTAGTTTTCTTAGACCTAAGGATCTACAAGCTGAGCACAAAGCCACCCAAAGACAAAGCTAGTCATTGCCCAAATCTGCTTGACCTATGCTCTCTCTATATAGATGGAGCTCATTCAAAATTAGGTAATGGGGTTGGTTTTATACTCATATACCCCCTAACGATGAAACATTTAGTTTTCTATATGTTTCATTTTCCTTGCACAAATAATCTAGCAGATTACAAAGCACTAATCCTAGGATTACAATATGTATTGAAATATAAGGCAAACAAAGTGAGAGTATTTAGCGACTTTGAGTTGGTGTTTAACCAAATCAAAAATAAATTTCAAGTTAAGTTATCATACCTTATAATATATAATCACAAGGTTTGGGACCTAATCGAGATGTTTAATGCATTTAATATCATCCCTATTCCTTGAGAGGAAAACCAAGTAGCCAATTCACTAGTATATGTGGTAACAAACCTAACTCCCTTGGATGACACTGAGCTACAAGAGATATCTGTAAAGCTTGTCCCATGTCCCTCCATACCTAAAAATGTGACAAAATTTTATGTCTTTGAGGATGACCAATAGATCATCTAATTTCTCTGTAATGAGGGAATATTTGAGACCCAAGTTATAGATGAGAAAGACAGAGACAACCTAGGAGTGAGTTGGATAAAGATGGGATCTTGAATATTCATTGGAATAATATACCAAAAGGAATGATCTCATTATAAATATAATTTGATGCTTTAGACCCCACCTTCTAAGTGAAAAACCCCAAGTCTAAGGACCAAAAGTGTTAACTCATCAACCTCAATCCCATGGAAAATCCCCAGACGGTTAATGTAGGTCATGACTGGACAAACTACGATTTGGGGAAGTTACAAAGATTACTACTAAGGTATAAAGATGTAATCAATTGGACCTATGGAGACCCTAAGGTCTTTGACATGAGAGTGATCACTCACACTATTCCCCTCAAACCCAGTATGAAACCATTTAGGCAAAGACAGAGGCTGGCGAACCCAATCATGGAGCCCTTAAAACACAAGGAAATCCATAAGTTACTTTATGCAAGGATAATTTTCCCAGTTCACCACTCCACCTATGTGGCCAACCTAGTGCCTATGTGAATAAAAATGGATAAAATTGCTTATGTGTGAACTTTTGAAACTTAAACCAAGCCTTGAACAAAGATAATTACCCAATGTCTTCCCTTGATGAAGTAATCCAAATGGTGAGTGGGTCTCAAATGATGTCTTTTTGGATAACTTTTCATTATACAACCAGGTCTTAATCAATTCCAAAGACAAGACAAAGACTACCTTCACCACCAAGTGGGGCACATTTGCTTATAAACGGATGCCCTTCGAGTTGATCAATGTTGGCACAACTTTCCAAAGAGTAATGGACTTTATTTTTGAAAGACTCATAGGTAAATGTATACTAATCTATATGGATGACCTAACTATATTTTGGAAGTACAGGTCAGATTACATGTTCTATTTGGAGAAAGTATTTGAAAGATGTATAAGGTATGGTATTTCCCTAATCCCAAAGAAGAGTGTGTTTAGTATCACCAAAGGTAAGCTTCTTGGTCACATTGTCATGAAAGAATATATTTATATCAATCCCAAAAGGGTAGATGTAATTTCTAAACTGCTTTTACCTAAAAGTAAAAAGGAACTGAAATCTTTCTTTGGAAAAATTAACCATGCATAAGTTTATTTCTAGATTTCCTAAAATAATAAAACCCTTTAATGCTATGTTGAAACAGGATGAAAAAGTAGAATGGCATGTTGAATCAAAGAAAGCTTTTTAGGATATCAAAGATGCAATTATGCAAACCCTAGTTCTCATTTGCCTAGATTATATGCAAGATTTTTATATCTACCCTTTTGTTTCTAAACACACCATTTATGCTTGCCTCACCCAGAGGTTAGAAGGAGAAGAGTACCCTATTGATTTTATGAGCACCAACCTTAAAGATGTAGATCTGAGGTATTATACATTGGAAAAACATGCCTACATGTTGGTTAAGATGATGAAGAAATTTAGATACTACATCCTTAGGAATAGAGTGCACACAATTATCCTAGACCTAGCTATAAAGCATATGTTAAGTCAGAATGAGTTGGGTGAATGCAAAAGCCAATGGATGACAAAATTACAAGAGTACAATTTAGAAATCAAATCGGCCAAGCTAGTTAGAGAATAGGGCCTCACCTAGATAATAATTGAGATAGATCTAAGAATCATTATACACCAAGTGGACCAAAGGAGTGTTACAATCAAAATGTATGCCCTAGTCTTGCATTTCTTACTCTATGAAAATGCACCTCTATGACTCAACCATACACAAAAGAGTGCACTCTAATTGAAGGTTGCACAATATATGTTGAAGAAGGGAGTTCTCTTTAAAAGGAACCATGAAGGAATCTACCTATGATGCATGTCACAAGAGGAATCCAAATAAATAATGGCTATTTTTCATGAAACCCTGGGAGCTAATCACCCTGTAGTAAATGCCATGGCCCACAAAGTTCTTTGGATAGGCTACTAATGGCCCACACTATTCAAAGATGTTCATGCCCATGTTCAATTTTTCCATCAGTGCTAAACCATTGCTAAAAGGGAAACCCATGTGGTAATGCCACTAAATCCCATCATAGAGTCTACACCATTTGCCCAATGGGGACTAGATTTCATTGGGGTTATCAACCTTAATTCATCAATTGGCCATAATTTTATATTCATGGGAAAAAACTATTGTATGAGGTGGTCTAAGGTAGTTGCAACTAAAAGAAGCACCATCAGGGTCCTAGAAAATACCATAACCACCCATTTTTGGGTCCCGATCTCTTTGGTGTGTGATAACATTCCTGGCTTCTGATCCATAGAATTCACAAAGTGGGCCTATGATAATGTAATCACACTAAGGTTCTCATCCAATCACTATGCACAAGGGAAGTGATTGGTAGAGTCTAGTAATAAGAGTTTAATAGACACCATCAAGAAGTCAGCTAGAGAGAAGCCCCAAGAGTGACACTCATTGTTAAAGTTTGCTCTATGGGCAGACTGCACTAGGTATAAACAATACCCAAAAATCTCTCATTTATTTTTAGTTTGTGGACTAGATCCAATCATGTCGGTCATGCTCAGGATACCAACTATTAAATTCATACAATAATTCATGGAACTAGATAATAAGGTGAATTCTAGACTTGTGGACCTAATTTAGTTATAGGAAACCCTAAATGAAGCTCTATTAAGCTTTAGTAAATGTCAAGATATATTGAAAAGGTGGCTCGATAAAATAACTAATATCAAGACCTTCAAAATCTCTAACATAGTCCTAATATGGGGCAAGTCTCATGGGAACAAAGGCTAGCATTCAAGCTTTGATCCCCTCTGTATTGGCCCATACCAAATAGCCAAAATATTGGGGTCAGAATGCCTTCCATCTCAAGGATCTCAAGGTAAATGAGCTACCACTTCTAGTAAATGGACAATTCTTGAAGTACTATTTCTTGATTTTCCCATCCAACATAATTTTTGACTAGTTAGGGTAAGCATTGGTAATGTATATATTAGATAGGTTTGATTTTGTTGTGGGTTTACTTTTGTCATGTGTTTGATTTTATTTTATGTTTTATTATGTTAGCTTGTGCCTTATTGTTTTGGTGTTCCTCTAATCCTTGTTCATGTTAGTAGCCACTCCAAGTGATGGTTGAAGTTAGGGAAGAATTATTTAGTGAGCATGAAGACCCAAGTTGCATCTTTGATCCACACAAGTCAAGTATGGTAATTGAACCTTTTAAACATTTTAGGTCTGGAAGGCTGATGGTTCTAAGAGAAATAGGTGGATTTTATAATAACCCACATCCTAACAAACCCACCAAGTTGCACTTAATGTAACATCTCAGGAAAATACAAGATTATTCGAGCTAATCACAGTCTAGATGGGTATTCAAGGATTCCTCATCATATTTTTACCCTTAACTTGGTCCCAAACCCTCAATGGACAATAGTAATGAAAGAAAATCTTTTCACAAGGAAGCTTGAAAAAAGACAAGAAAAGCATGCAGAATCTAAATTCTAAGTCTTCCTTAAAAGGGCCATATAGGCAACCTCCATCACAGGCTCCCTGACCTGGCTGAAAGTGGAGCAAGGTTTCGAACCGAACTATAGGTATCATTGTTAGGGCTATGGATGCTCATCTTGAAGTAGAGAAATGTGCTAGACATCCCCCTCCAAACCATCAATCCATTAACACCTTTGAAGGAACCTAATACCCAGTCCAATCTCTTTTGCTCGAGTATAATCTAGAATTAAAAAAAAAAATGAAAATCAATTCTTACACACACCAGTGCCCATTTATAGGATGAAATTTCAATATGCCACTTGCTATTATGAGACTTTAGTGCCTTCTATTTTTTTCTATGCATGAAGATTTCTCTTACAATATGTGTTTTGTGTAAGGGGATAAAAAAAAAATAGTTGAGCTCTAAGTGGTTATCATCACTTTTCCTGTAGAAGTTACCATTTGTTGTGGACAAAAACACCCCTTTTGTAGAAATGGGGGACCCCTCTTTAAAAAATTAGAAAATATAGAGCTTTTGGGTTCATTATTTTATTCTAACCAACTTTGTTTAAACTAGGTCCTTGAAATATTGTGTCACCCTCATTTCTCCAACCAGTGTCAAGCCTTGTTTATTTTATGACCAAGGTAAGCTTCTTATTTTAATGATTTATGGTTCTAACCTTGTAGGTCGGCTTTCAAAAGAAGTTCTTGCAATCTTAATTATTTCCCAGGGCAAAAAACCCAACTTCCTTGTGGTAAATCAAAATCTTAATGGCAGTGAGGTAAGTTATTAACAAATTACACATTTTTTCATTCTTTACTTACTCTTTTTTTCATGGGTTTTGTAAGAGAAAATAGACCAATGGAGGAGTGCCACATCATTAGTTGTCAAAGTGGCCTATCCCCAAAACTTGTCAGAGATGTTAGATCCTAAGAGAGCCCAACCCACATAGAAGGTGCCACATCATGAATTATCAAAGCGATCAATCCCTTGGACTTATCAAAAATGTTAGAGCCAAGGAGAGCCTAGCCCACTTAGAGGACACTGCATCATAAGTTGTTAGAGTGATCAATCCCCCAGACCTATCAGAGATATCAGAGCTTGGGAGATCCTGACCCACTCATAGGGTGTCATGTCATGAGTTTTTAGAGTAACCAGTTCCTCAAAGTCAAATCTTAGGAGAGCCTGACCCACTTAGAGGGCACCACATCACATCGTGTTAGAATGGCCAGTTCCTCAGACCTGTCAGATATGTTAGATCTTGAAAAAGCCCAACCCACTTAGAGGGTGCCATATCGCATCATGTCAAAACATCTAGTCACCTAAACCTATTAGAGATGTTAGGGCCTGGGAGAGCCTAGCCCATTTAATAGTCACTATGTCACACCATGTCAGAGTAGCCAATCCCCCAAACATGTCAGAGATGTTAGAGCCTGGGAGAGCCCACCCAACTCAAAGGGTATGACATTGTACCATGTATAAGCAGCCAATTCCCTAAACCTATAAGAGATGTCAAAGCTCAAGAGAGCCTGACCCACTCAAAGGGAACCACATTGCACAACCAAACATATGAACATGTGGCCACCTAAGGCCATAAAATGGTCATAATTGAGTATAGATGGAGCTTGAATAACAATCAAAGGATGCCACATGTCCCTCAATATCACCTCACCCTTTCTAAGGGTATTACATGGGGTACAAGCAATACTTAGGTGCATACTATTAATAAGAAGGCCAATAAGTAGATAACACTTGCCATAAAGCAGAAGTTAACCAAGAAGCCTCAAGGAGATGTGACTATGTGCCTACCACATGCTGGGCATTAACAAAATATAAATTTGAGCCTGATTAGATAATTTTAAAACATCACATTGCCATTACTAAATCTTTTTAGTGTTGGAGGATAGTGATCCCCAAATTTAACTCTGGATTGGTAAATAAAGAGTGGAGATCAAGTTACCAACTCAAATTTGAGTTCATAATAAGTAGGTCACCAAACACCATTAATACAGGGGGATGAATGTATGCTTTTCCAAATATCCTAAGGAAATATCACTAATATTTATCACTGTACACCTTTAAAATCAATTTAACTCCTTGTTTTCCAATTACCATCACATACCCCTACGTTTTTCCCTGCACACAGTACTCTTCTATTGGCCTCTATCTTAATAGAATTGTTACATCCTCCTCAAACCCTAAGGCCAAGCCCAAGTATCAAGATACCCTATTCCTAAAAGGATTGACCCAATCCAATCACTATAATGACCTATTCCAAATAATTGAATAGGTAGCCAGGGAGCCAGGCTCTGAAAATGATGAGTAAGCAGAGTTAGAAGATAATATTAAGGCCTAAATTAAAATTGGTCTTCATAGGGCCTCAACCAAACCATAGGTGTTCCCCTACTTTGACTTATTCATCAACCTACTTCTCACCACCATCTGAGTGCAGAACAGATTCTATGACTGGATTTGCTCACCTAACTCTTGGCACTAGATTTCCAACATCATTGGGAATGTTTATAAGGTGTATTACTCCCTCTTAGATTTCACCTTCTCTTATGATGTTTTGGTAGTGAAGACTTGGATATAAACCTTCCAAATATACAATGTCCTACAAGATTGGGCCAAAAACCTAGATGTCAAGTGGGTCGATAAGGAGGGCATCAATGCATACATAGTCTATACCTTTCATGAGAAGGTTTAGGTGGGTATGAATTTGATAAAATAATTATTTGGGGCCTAGGACTGCTCACATGGTAACAAATTATAGGTTCCCCTCCTCCATATGATCCTCATTATATTTGAAGTTTTGATCATGGGAAGGCTGATCAAATTTAAGTTGGTCAATGCCATAATAGATGCCCAAATAGGACGGAATTTATACATGATGAGCTACCTTGTAGATGTAGTATGTGAGATGCTCTCTTTCAAACCATCTATTTTTCCTATGTGGGTTCCCAAGGGCTCGATGGTCCATGTGGTCTTTTATAAATTATATGTTCACTAATACCAAAACCACATCTTGGACATCTATGAGTAATTTTACCTGGTAGTCTACAATGTGATCAATGAGGCCCCAATGCCCTATTTATCACAATAAATCCAAGATTCCATTGTATCCATCAGAGACTATTGGTATTATAGGGAAGACACCATGATTTGAGTCATGGGCATTCTCAAGTAGCCCCTTTATTTGCCATACTTTGTTTTAGATCACCTAGCAGAGCAGGGGATCACACACCAATTAGTATAAGGAATTTTATGATTTTACATAGGCCACTAATAGAAGGCATACCCGTCGCTCCTAATATACATTAGGCACCATATTTATAATTCCTTCCCTCTCCTCCAAAAGATGGTGGCTAGATGGAACTCCACCCTAGGAAAAGTTGAACTCTAACATTTGGACCCTAAGGGTATGACTGAAGCTCAATTGGCAAGGTATTTGACCCACTTTATTATACATTATGGCCACCAATCAAAGGATGATGATGAGCTCTACCTCAATGCTACAAACAACCAAGAGGTGTTGTATTGGATCGTGACCCAAAAGAAGAATAAAGGAAAGAAGGGATAGGTGGTCCATCTACTCCCCCTCTATTTCCTATTACCTCTATAAAAGATCTAACTCTAAATCCTCAAACTATATCCAAGAATATTTTGTAGGGAATTATGCCTCCTTTTCCTCTTCGTGCTTCGACCCTAGCCCTACCTCCTCTAGTAACTCATGGACCTCATCCTATGCCTCCTCAAGTAGTTCCCACTCCTAATGCTCTAGTTTCACTTTCTCCTCTTCCTCTAGGACCCACTTCTCATTCCCTAAATCCACCTATGCCTCCTCCAATAGATCTGGTAGCCCATCCCCAACCAAGCTTGACCCACATTACTTGGTGGTAGGTAGCCCAAACACAGGTGACTCAACCACTAACACCTCAACCCTGGGCTACACAGAACTTGAGGTTTGATGTCACCATCAGTTCAGAGGTAAGCCCAAAATGGGTCTCTTAAAAAGTTATAACATATGTTCTACCCCTTACACCCCCTGCTTCCTTCATTTCTATTCCACCCCTCACTCTTACCACCTTCCATCTCCCAGTCACAGCACCCCCAAGTTTTGATCCCCTTTCATAAACTCCCTAAGTAGTACTTCCTCTTTTCCCCATTATACCCCCTCTATTAGTCACCCAAGTACCTTTGGCCTTAGTCCTCTTGAACATCTTCACATCTTCATTTCCCTCTACCCCATCCTTTTCATAACTTAGAAGCTCCCTGGTAACTTCACTAGGCATGCTTTCAGTCCGAGTATCTTTAGGCACATCTTCATCAATGGTTATAACTATAACCTTAAGTAGCACATCTCTAGTAATAAAAATAATCTAATACCCCCTTCGATCATTTAGGTGCCTCCCTCAATAGTTAAAGTTCCTCCACAATTGGCCCTCATGGCTCCTACAATCCTTACTAGTCCTTCTAACATAGCATTCAAAGTTGACCTGGGTAAGAGACCCAAGAAAAAGAAGAAGGCAACTCACCCTTGAGCTTCAATTTAGAGACATCTTGCTCTAGTCCAGCCTCCTTTATCAACCTCAGTGGGTCCTCTAGATCTAGTCATGGCACCTCCTCCCATTACTCTTGGACCCCTCTTTCCATTACCCTGTACACCTAGGTATTTGTATTTAACCATATAATATCTTTCCTTTTATTGAACACCCCTCTCTAGAGTGTCATTTCCCCTTAGGTGGGCATGACCTAAGAGTAGTGGCAGGTAAAAATGTTCCCATGGGCCTCCCCTTTCATCCTTCATCCTTTTGCTCCCATGTCTCCTCTCCCTCCATTTCTTTCCTCATTCACCCCTTTCTCTTCCTCCATCTCCCTATTGCCTCATCCTTCAGCCTTCACCACCCCTCCAACACTTCCCAAAACCTAGGGAATTGTCGCGAGGTCACAAGTGTTAGAGATGATAGTCCAAGGTGACTTGGACGTGCAGTGGAGCTTTGACCAAGCCACAAGAAGCATGAAGATGACTCTAATGTAGAGGTTTTTCTAGGAGGGGAACTTAATGGTATGGAAAACCCAACAAGATTTGTTCTCCCTCATTAAGGTGATGACTTCCATTGGGGAGGAAAAAATGGCTAAAAATCCACTCACCATTATTTGGGCAACCCATGATATGTTAGAGAAGATCCTCATAGATATGCAAAGTTAGGTTCAGATAATAGAATCCTAGGTGAAGAGATCCTTCTCCATCAAGTTGATTGGGTAGGTCAAGGACACCCTCTTATTACTCTTCTTGGTTTTGGGGAAGCAGGTGGAGACTATGACATAGACCAATGTGCTTATCCAGTAGACTCAAGATTACATAAAGAGGATTATAGAGATAGATGGGACGTGTAGGAAGATTTTGGTGATGATAAACAAAGGTATGTTTATAGAATTGAAACCAATTTCCACCTTATACTTAGGGTTATATCAAACATATGCTATGAACATAAAGGTAGGTATGTAGGAAATGTTAGTTGTGGCTCATATTGTAATATGATCCTTGGAAGAGGGTAGGAAAAAGATATTAACCTAATTCAAATAGGTCAATATCCTTGTGTTATTCCATATAGATGACACCTTGCTAGGTAGGGGAGAATTTAGAGTCTGCCTAGATCACTTTGACTAGTTCATGAGGGAGATGGTCATTAAAGCAAATAGGTAAGGGATCTGGGCAGTTCTTGAGCTATCAACACATTCCATTTCAAGCATCAACCAAGTGTATGGGGTCTAGGTGTCAATGAAAGCTCTATTTTAGGTGTACCAGAGGCTAGTGACTCAAGTTGAGGTGATATTTAGGGAACCTTGATGAACCTTGATAAGTTGGACTAGTAATTTGACCTCATGGTGGCCATATTAAAATTTAGGGATGTAGGATCAAAATAATTGGGAGCTAGATCTTCACAGTTGCCTCTGCATACCAATTAGGTGGTCCCACATACATCTTTTTGTGGGATTGAATGGCTTTTGTTTTTTTAATTTTGAATTACATTTGTAACTGTCATGAGTAACCATCATGGTTAGGATGGGAATATCATGCTATTTGGAGGTGAATCCCATCCTCATATATATAAGACAAAGTCGTATTGTAATTTAAGAGTCAACTATAATTTACTCAAAAATGTTGTTAGATTATAGCCAAGATTTCACCTATTTTTTCTTTCATTTTAAGGACTGTAGAGTTGGTCATGATCGATTGTTGTAATAACACTTACTCTTTTTTAATGCATACAATTCCAATTTTCTGCAAAGGGCTTGTTATGCATCTCAATTATATTTCATCTCCATTTTGAATGCTTTTCAATGCTAGATTAATTGGAATAACACATTGATATTAAATGTATGATATGGTTATGATGTGATTATCTATTATAATCACCTTGTGAACTCTCTTATTTATCTTTCATAAGTACTATTAATTTTTTTGCTAATCTCCAAGTTATCATTGGGGATGTTTATGTGTAGTTTACTATAAACTCATAGTACTTATATTTAGTGAGGGTTCATATTTGAAGCACACTCCCTTGCTTCCTTAGACTCTTCCCATTATGTTTTCTTGGAGATATAACTTTTAGTTAAACTCGGTCTATAGTGGTTTAACTGTGGCAAGGACACTTGGTTTCGATGGTTGATGCATTGATTTCATTCTAAATCTAGAGGTTCTCTTTTCTGCCTTACTCTCCCCTCTCTTTTTGTGTTTGTTTTTAAATATCAAACTATCCTTTCCCCTTATGTTTAGAAATTAGAGGAGCATAATACATGAACTTCAATAATAACCTTTGACAATTAGATTTGTATGCAAGAATCTCATATTAAACTTTTAGTGGTGGTACATCTCTTAGAGACTATTCATGCAAACTCCATTATGAAGTCAAATACCCATAATCGTGCCCTGGGTTGATCCCAAATTAGTCCTAAAATGGAGGATTAAATTCCATCATTGTTCCCATCTTCCTCTTTGGGCAATATCCAATCTCATGGGTCTTTCATGAACTAGACTTTGAAGCGAACAACAATTACAGTTGGTTCCCATTTAGGGACATGTTGACAATAATGACACAATTATTTTTGATCCATGTGCATATATTTTTTCCAAGGTCATATTTAATTTGTATCTCATTGCTTGCTTTAATTTTTTCTTTATCATAATTAGTTCTTTTTTTCTATCCCAACCCTTCTTTGTTTTATTCATCCATCCCCCCCCCCTTGTTTCTTCTATCGAGTGGCCATCTATCTTGTTCCTACCCATATGTCCCCTCAAGGGGCATCATATGTCCTCTAATTTACTAACATCCATGATCATCTTTCTTCTTTGAAAGACCGTTACTTCTTTCACTTTATCCAATCGTAATGTCTTTTCAAAGAGGGGCAAAATGTATACATCTAAATTTGCTCACCTCATCTCCTGTCACTAATATTATTATTAGTCGACACTAATTTTGTCTAATTCATCTAATTTATTCTATAGTCACATTATTATTTCCTTTAAAAATAATTTATCTAACACATCCAAATTATTCCCCTTGTCATATTAACCTTATGATCATCCCATGACTTGATTAATTCCTCCAATCATGACATTATCATGTCATTTTCCATCTAACCTCATTTAGTCATTATTTGTGAATTTTAAATTCACTTCTACCTAACTCCCACTTACCACCACTATCTCCTATAAATCCTATGTCTAATTCTCATCTAATTATATTTTAATCATCATTATGAGTCCTAATTATTCTCTTGAGTCTTATATTCTTTAGAAGACTCTACCACCTTTCCATTCTCTAGAATTCTCCATTTCTAGAATCTTATAAGGAATTTAAAATTCCTTAGAAATCTCCCTCCATCTATACAAATAGTCCATCCTCCATTCAAAGGCCATATTGGAGTGTGAGGCAAATCCTTTCTAACAAATAATGTCTATCATGCCAAACTAGTATACTTGTCAAGCAAACTCATGATCTTTTGTTGTTGTAAAATATTATGAGTCTACAAAGGCAATATATCAATCCATCCCCTTGTCAATTTAGAACATCATGCATTTTAAAAGTGAGTTGGCTACATAATGAAGGTATAACCATTTTATTTTCATTGTTAATTGCATCTATTTCATTTACCTTGCTTTGTCTCAAGGTTAGTTAAAGTTTGGATTGATTTTAATAATTTCTTTCATGTTTGAATCTAACTATCAAAATTCTAGCTAATACATCTCCTAACACAAAATTGATATTTTATCCATCTAAAATCTGCATAATTATGGACATGTTCCCCCCACTGATGAGTTAGGGATTAGATCATTCCTAGGGAAGTTAGAGGCCATTTGACGATTCATACGTGACCTCACCTATGTAGTTCATCCAATTAATAGTCTACTTAAGAAAGTGAGTGGTTTGATTTGGATGAGTAATTATCAAGATGCATTCGAAGCAGTAAAATGCTTCTTATGTATTTCATCCAATTAATATTCTACTTAAGAAAGTGAGTGGCTTGATTTGGATGAGTAATTGTCAAGATGCATTTGAAGCATTAAAATGCTTCTTCATGTCTCCTCTAACGCTCATGGTACTCAAATATGACAAGTCCATCATACCTTATATTAAGGAAATAAAGGTGTCTCTCACTTGCATATTGGTCTAAGAGGATGACAAAGGTAAGAAGTGTGCCATTTATTTCATTAGTTGCACTCTTATCAATCATGAAACATGTTATACACAAGCAGAGTAAGAGTGTTTAGCTATCATTTTCATAACTAAACAACTAAGACACTACATGTTTAATCAAGAAATGAGTGTCTAATAATAAGGTCTCAAGCCTTATGAACTTTCTTGACCCAATTGGCCCTGACATAGAAGGCTGGACATGTTATCACGCTATTGAGTGACTTCGAGCTTACACATGTCAACCAAAAGTCCATCAAGGGACAAGATATTATTGATTGGTTAGAAAAATCACCTTTTGAGGTCAATGATCTTGTTGATACTAATTCCCTTGATAAGTTAATATGGTATATAAATAAGCCTACTAGTGTCTCATCCCCTTGGTATGGTGATATTATCAATTACCTAATTGATTGAATCTATCCTAAGGGTACTAACTCGCAATAGAAGTAACACCTCTGAATCATCACAACCAAGTACATCATATTATACATGATTCTCTATTGAAAGGCCTTTCATGACATGTTGTTGAGGTGCGTTGATTGAGAGGAATTAGAGAATGTCTTTTTCCATTATCACAATAACATTTATGGTGGACATTTTGGTGGCCACATAACTACCCACAAAAATAACATAATGGGATACTTATGGCCCACCCTCAAGCATGATGTCATAAACTAAGTAAACAAATGTGATAAATGGCAACACTTTTCTCACAAAATTCATATTCCTACTCAAGCTTTGTAACCCATCACTCTGTGGTCCTTTTCTAGTTGGGGCCTTGACTTAATCGACAAGCTTTCTCCAACTTCCTCAGATGACCATTATTTCATTATCATGACCTCCAAGTATTTCACTAAGTGGGAGAAAATTATGCCTCTTGTGATTATTACTAAATCAGTTATTACCAAGTTCATTTTAAATTAGATCATTTGTCAGTTTCATGTCATAAAAGTCATTGTCACAGAAAATGTGTCTCTTTTTAAGAACCTTGAGGTACATGAAGTATGCAAGAAATTCCCATCTCTCATCACACTACCTCCTTGTACTATCTTCATGATAATGGCTAGGCTGAGGCTAATAATAAAATAATGAAGTCAATTTTGGTTAAAATAGTTCATATTTCTAAATGTGATTGGCACTTGCAGCTCTATCTGACACTTTGGGCCTACAGAACGAGCATTAAAATTTCCATGGGGGCAACCCAATATTCCCTTTTAGTTGGATTTAAATCCATTCCACCCCTAGAGGTAGAGATACCTAGTCTTCATGTTTCCCTTTAGGGTCTTCTTATTCATGAATAATATAGAAATGCATGACTAACTAAACTAAAAACCTTAGATGAGCATTGGTTTATTGTTACACAAAACCACGTTTCCTATGTCGATTGCTAGGGCAGAGAATACAACAAAATTTTCCAAGAGTGCCCTATATATGTAGGAGACTTGATCCTTAGGATTGACAACTGAATTAAAAAAAATAAAATATAATGTTATAAGTTCAAACCTAACTGGTAAGGCCCTTACCTAGTGACTAAAGATTTTCAAAATAGAGCCTAACAATTATGAATTTTGGATGGAAATTAGTTTGGTGAATCTATGAACTCTTTGCACCTTAAATGTTTCTACATCTAGTCTTTGCATTTCACTTTCCCCTCATTGCATTGTATTTTCCATTGTTTGCATTTTGTCTTGTATATCATATGTCATGATTGGTGATTACCTAGTTAATTCACATAAAACAAGCTTTCAAAATGAAACTTATCATCTCATATCACCCTATTACCTTATATAAAATATTCTCAAAATTAACATTTCATTGGTTCTTGCCTTAGTTCTTATGAGCAATGTACCTCTCTTTCCTTATATCTTCTTATAAAGCTTAGAAAATACTAGTTACAACCTAGTCTAGATGCTTGTCCATGATAAAATCTCCTCTTATGATTTCTTATAAGAAAAAATAATTAATATGCTCATAATCAAGGAAACCCTTATCGACTATATTGGTCTTTGGTGGTGAGCCTTTGCATAGTACTAGTTGCATGGGGCTAAGGTTTTGGGGTAGGAGCCTTTAAAAAAATGTAAATGTGACAAATGGAAAAGAAGATGCTTCTATAAAAATCAAAATCTTATGCAAAACAAAATTCAAATTTCACATCTCTCACCCTCCTCTAGTTTTCAGTGTTGAGTCATCGCATCTTACTAGTTATGTGGGGTTAGAAATAGGGAGAAATGCCCTTACTCACCTACATATAACCTTTAGTGATGAACCCGTGTGTCTTCCTAGTCAAATGAGATTACGTGTAGGGGGTCACAAATAAAAAAAGTAAATATAAAAGCAATATCAAATTAGAAAATGCCTAAATAAATTTTAAAATTTTTCAATAAAACATGTCTATTTGTGTGTGTGTGTTTGTATGTTGTGTAACAACCCCACTGGGTTTTACCAGAATATTTTAATAATTAAAAAAATTAAATACACATATTTAACATATAAATTTCACCACAAAAACTTAACTAGTGATCTTTGATTAGCTATATTAATTAGTTAACCATAAAGGTTATAGATAATACACTTAGCTAAAGATCACAATGAACAGATATAAAAATCATGAACAATGTTGAAATAATAATAAATACTACATGACATCATAAAAGATAGTACAAATTCAACCACAACTGGTACAATATTATAGCAACTATTGTAGAAGTATAATGTATAATTGATATGATTTTTAGCAATACATAAAAATATTTGAATCTCAAGTGCAGTATTCCAGTTGGGAGGGAGAGCATCATCCAAGCACTTTTTCACACTAACCACGAACCATGTATCCCCCACATTATCTCCCAAACAATGGGATGGCCTTCCTCTCATAAATGGGTAGATAATGATGGTGCAAGAATCTAGAGTAATAAACCAGAACTTGTGTTGAAGATATCTAATACATAATGTGTACCATAAAAAAATTTGTTCTAATATGATATCACATAAATATGAAATATTAACATATGAAATGACAATGTTTATCAAACATTATTTTGGCTAAAGTTTTTAATAATAAATTATCTCTAGGATCAGTCAAATTCATTCACACCACTTGATCGGATTACACCTTATCTTGCATTGATGGTATTAATTAAGCTAGTGGAATAAATCCACTACTTCATAAGGGTAATGAATGCGAGATTCGATAAAATAAATAAGAATAATAAAAACTAATAGATTCATTCATAATATTTCACGTTAACTAAATAAAATTATACTAAGTGTATAAATATCACAAACATTCATTTAGTCTATCAATGAAGAGAAATGAATCCATTTATATTAGTTTATTACAAATAATAAACAAAATTAAAAAACAACCCTCAATATAACATACCATCCGGGCAATGATTATCTAAACCTCCAGTTGCTTTAACCACTAAGCAACTTATAATACTAGTTTTCCACCAAATAATATTATAACCCTGGCTAAATAAATTGTTCATATTCCACATATAACAATAGTCAGTCTAAAACATCATAAATATTTTATATTTAAATCTTAAATGCAATATTCTAATGATTTTATACTAACCAAATATAAACAAACATCAATTACTCATTGTTATGATAATAACAATTATAACACAACTATATACATTAATATATATTTATATATTAATTCACACATATAAATACTTTGTTTATATAATATACTACTAAGATGACATCCACTATCATATTCCTTAGAGTATACTGTATACGTTAAGCATACAGTCAATTCACATACAAAGGCCCTATAACTTTTTTCATTAAACTAACTAATTCCATTTACCCATGATAAATAAACACACAGAATTCTATAAATAAAACTCAATTACTTCATTATTCATCAAAATTATTTAACCATCTAAATCCAATCAATCATTCAAGTTTGCCAATTAAATATAGTTCATATAAGCAAATAGAAGAAAACAATTACTTTTACCCAATTTGGGTATTGTTTAATAAAATAATCTACAACACACATCCAAATACCCAACTTGGGTCTCATTTATAACATCTCAAACTTGGCTGAATAAAATAATTCAAACATGCAATTAGATCTTGTATACCTAGTCCCCCTATGGACCAAGTAAACTCATACACAGTTCAACCAAATAGCAATAATACATAGTTACATCTGAGTATATGCAAAGTTTGTAATCATAATAAATAACTAAACTCTACCATGAATCCTTTAATAGTTTACTGGTATAAATGTTCTCATAAATCTAAATGCATACCCTACAGTCACATCATTCATCTACGCATACCTGGGTTACACAAAGCGACTACACAAAAAGTTTCCAATTTCACATATAAACCATTATGAATAATACAGGATTTCATAATTTAACTTAAGGTCTCAATTATAATTTACGCCTTGTATATAATTTTATTTGATTCTATAAAAAATAAAACCAAACTAAGCCATATCCTTCAATTTGTCCTAAACACCAACTTCTTATTTTAAAATGTAATACATACAGTCACATTAAAGTTTGTTTATTGACATATACATACATACACACACACACACACATAAATCCATACATATACAGTCACATATTTAAAATTTGTCAATTCATCATACAAGAGTGTGTGTGTGTGTGTGTGTGTGTGTGTGTGTGTGTGTGTGTGTGTGTGTGTGTGTGTGTGTGAGAGAGAGAGAGAGAGAGAGAGAGAGAGAGAGAGAGAGAATACATATTTATATATAATCATAATTAACTGAGTGTATACCCATGTATATATTTGTGTAGATATATTCACAATCTTTGAAACCCATATTTTTAACTCAAAATGTATGATTTGGTTTGAACAGTCGAGTGATCATATAGACTAAAAATTTAAAGTCTATATTTCAATATATCCAAATGCATATATAATAATCTGGTTCGAAATAACTATTTGAGTCATATTGTTTATTTAACCATCAAAATAATCCTCTAAAACTTAATAGTGAATTCTGAATAGCAACAAAAGTATGGACAAAGCTTTAAAAAAAACCAACAACCATGGCCAACTCCATGGCTCTACCCTACCCTCCTCGGGTTACCCCGATTTGAATGTGGGGTTCTATGAAGGTTGAGCATTCCACAAGGCTCCACATACAACCCAATATTTCTAATAATTAAACAAATAAACCAATAACCATATATATTCAGAGAACCCATTCAATATTTCACTCATGAATTGAATTACAAAACCTACCTATGAATGCCAAAGAAGCCATATGAATTCCTTTCTCTTTCCTTCATAATTTCACCTTCTTTTCTTTCGACAACTATCTCCTCTATGACATGTACTCTCTCGTTCACAGTTCCCATTCTCCTCTTTTTATTTTTTTCCATCTCCCTACTCACCTTCCACTTCTCCACACTCTTTAGTAGATTAAACTCACTCAAAAATATGCATGTCTAGATAACTTAACCAACTCATAGTCTGCCACCATGCAAACATAGTGAACCCCATAATTTTATCCCAAATGATGCTTAACTAAATTCAACAGATGATTAGTAACCCTAATCATCTTGATGCTTCTCTTGAATCCCAAAATAATCATATTATACTCTTTATAAATTCCACATGATAATGACTTAATAAACAATCATCGACCAATTTAAATCACCTAAGTCACATAATCTCTATGTTTTATTCCATGCAAAGACTATCTACTAGTCAGTGACTTACATATTCCCATGCAACAACCATTGACCAAATACAATAGAATAATGATTATATTGCATGACAATACTTTTAGGTATTACAAGATTATAGTTTTACATTGAAATGTTATTTATAAACATATATAACAATTACAGTGATTTTTTAAAATTATTAAATAATTATCATTAATATATTCATTTATATACTATGAATATCAATCCTTTAATCAAATACAATATCTTTATAAACAATGTTATTTATCTCTTAACATTATAAAATAATATCGTAATAATAATCTTTAATTATTATTATCTAAATCTTATAGATCGAGTAATGATTATGGAATTTGTTATAACATCATAATGTTTTACTATTACACCATACATAATAAGGTAGTGAGATAAGTAAACATAAATAAATTTACTCATTTAACCAAACAAGATGAGCTATGTAAGATCACACAATCATTGAAATTACTCAAATAATTAACATGATTAGCAATAGTAATCAAGATTTTACCAAACAACATATTAATAATCACTTAAAGGAAAAGTATATAAAATATGCTACACTATCTATATCAAATAATTAATTATGAAACATGATATATTAAGTGGTGTGTGCAAGGGTTTCCAAATTCATTCTTTGTCATCCCCCATCATCTCTATATAAACCACCCTCTCTAATGATGCTCTCCCTCTATCACACTCTAAGGGAAGAATATATCCTACATCCACCTCATGATAATGAAAGTATTTAGCCTAAAACATCATTATATCTATAAAAAAAATGTGATATAATAATCAAATATGATCACAATATATTGAATGTAAAAGTATTGCTAACTCATAACAATGTAAATGAAGAAACATAAATTGTCCCATAATAATCATATGTCACCAAGTTTAATCAAATATTAGTTAATCAACCATAATAATCCATAGATCAAATAAGTTATTTAGCTTAGAGAGAAATTGGGATGTGACATCCTTTCCCCCTAAAGTTGGTCATTGTCTTGATGACATTTATTCAAACATAAGTTATGAATTAAAAATATTATTCAGTAAAAAATAATATAATATGCAGCAATAAATCAAGCAAACAAATGTGGAAATAACATGTAAAAATCATCATAGTCCTCCCAAGTGGCACTATCCTTGGAGTATTAGTCTTATTAGAACTTACATTGTGACACTTCTCTATTACACAAAGAGAGTTTGTGAGTGTCATTTACTCTGATTGGTTCTACCATGACCACTCTAAGATCTATAACTTGTAAAGCATTCCAATCAACACATGTAAAGGATCAATAATATAATTTTTAAGATAAGACACATGGAAGACATTATTCAAAAGAGTTAGAGTTGGTGGCAATGCAAGCCTATACGCTATAGGTTTAACTACTTCTGAAACCTTGAATGGTCCCACATATCTTTGACTTCTTGAATTTAATCAAGTTGTTTTTTAGGATTAACCCACATAAACACTTTATCACCAACATAAAATTGCTTAACTATTCTTTTCATACCAGCATAAATTTTATGTCTATCATTAGTCTCAACTAACCTTTACCTGATTGTCCCGACTTGCTCTTCCATTTTTACAAACTTCTTAGGTCCAAAGACTACCCTGTCTTCAAACCTATCTCAACTGATTGGTGTTCTACACCTCCTTCTGTACAATGCCTCAAATGGAGCCATCTTTAATAATGTTTGATATGAGTTATTGTAAAGAAACTCGACCAATAAAATGTACTCCTCCCACTTGTATTATTTATCCATGCAATACATACGAATTAGATATTCTATAACTTAATTAACTTGCTCTATATGTCCATCAGTTTATGGGTGATATGCAATGCTAAAGTTCAATTGACTACCCATAACTGAATTTAGAGTCAACCAAAACCTAGAAGTCATCCTTAGATCTCAATCCAAAATGATTTTCTCTGGAAAACTATGCAATTAATACACTTCTTTTATGAATTTCTTCGCAAGTGTAGGTGTATCATCAATCAAGTTACCAAGTATGAAGTGAGCTACCTTGGTTAGTTTATCAACTACATCTAAGATCATATCATGCATATTCTCTGATAATGGTAAACTTTGAACAAAGTCCATATTGATCACCTACCACCTTCATTCTGATATGTCATGTGGATACAACAATCCAGTCAGATGTATATGTTCAGCTTTCATAGGCTAACATTTTAGACAATGAGACATAAAATCTACTACATCTCTCTTAATTCCTTCCTAGAAATAGAGTGGTCTAGGCTCAACCATGAGCTTGGTACTCCTAAATGTCCTAAATATGGGGCATTGTGTAATTCTTTTAGCATTGTGCTCTATAGATTCTCTCTATCTGGCACATACATCCTACCATTTCACTACAAAATACCATCATTATTTATTCTAAATTCCTTATACTTAGGATTCTGAGCATTCTCAGATAATGCTTTTCTAATATGATCATAGAATTCATCTCCTGGTGAGAATTTAATCACTTGATCTCTGAAAGTACTCCTAATAGTAGCCATTACTACTATGTACCTTCTACGACTTAGAACATCAGCCACTCTATTCTCCTTGCCTTTGATATAGTTAATATCAAAATCTTAGTCAGATAATAACTTTAACCATCATTTTTGATAAACATTCAGATGCATTTAGGTGAAGATGTACTTGAGTCCTAAGTTATCTATCTTAATCTCAAATGGTTTTCCCAATAGATAGTGCCTCCAAACTTGTAAAGCACGTATAATTACCACAAGTTCTAGGTCATGAGGGGCATAATTTAACTCATATGGCTTCAGTTTTATAGACTCATAGGCTACCACTAAACCATCCTACATAAGAAATCCTCCAAGTACATCCCCAGATGCATCGATGATTGACCATTATGATTGGGAACTCTTAGCATTGGTACTGAAGTAAGCCTCCTTTTTAGTTCTTGAAAGGCTACCTCACACTTATCTAACCAGATGAAACTATAAGTTTTCTACTGAAGAGAGGTAATTAGATTAGTTTTTTTAGATAAATTTGGAATGAATTTCCTATAATAGCCTACTAATCCCATGAAACTCCTTACCTCTTGCACATTCTTTGGTGTTGACCACTCCATTATGGCTCATATCTTTGTTAGATCTACTAAAATACCATCCATAGAGATAATATGTCTTAGATACTATACTTTTTTATATAAAAATGCACACTTAAACAACTTATCATATAATCTATGCTTCTACAAACATTGTAAAACCAATTCTAGATGTTGCAAGTGCTCTTCCTCATCCTTGGAATAAATAAGGATGTCATCAAGAAAGACCAACACAAAATGATCTCAATATCTCTAAAAACATGTTCATAAGATTCTTAAATTTTGATAGAGCATTCAACAATTTAAATGGTAATACTATGAATTCATAGTGCCCATATCAAGTCCTTTACATTGGTTTTGGGATATCCTCTTCATGGATCCTCAATTGGTGATACCTTGCTCTAAGATCAATCTTAGAAAAAATTGTTTCTCCTTGCATTTGATCAAAGAGATCATCAATGCATGGCAAGGGATATTTTTTCTTGATCATTGCTTTATTCAACATCTTGTAGTCTATAATAGGTGAAGAGTGTCATCCTTCTTCTTGATGAAGTCAATTAGAGCACCCCATGGTGACACACTCAGTTGAATCAAAAAAATTGACAACTCCTAAAGTTTTGATTTTAACTCAACCAATTAAATGGTTATCATTATGTATGACACTTTAAACTATAATTTTGATCTAGGTATGATATCAATCAAGAAATCAAACTCATGCTTAGGTGGCAATCCTGGTAATTCTTCCAAAAACACATCATGAAAGTTTCTCAGAAAAGGATAATCTTCGATAGATGGTTATTTAAACTCTTTTATCTAATTTATCTTGACAATAAATGCCTGACATCCCTTCTTTTGAGCTTTTTTTAGTTGAATTTTAGAAATCTACCTTAGCTTTAACTTCCTTCTCTCAACTTGAAGTTGTGTCTGATTTATGAAATCATCTTGACACTCAACCTTCTTCAGAAAATACTTAACCCTGGATTTATGCTTCACAATCCAATTGATTCCTAGGATCACATCATATGATCCTAACAGTGCTACATAAAGATCTACTACCATAGTGAACTTGGGCAACCTAATCTCTGCTTTGACTAAACACTTGTCAACTTTGACCTTTGACTCATTCTTATATTGTACTAACCATGCATTTGCCATAGCTCCAACCTTTTTAGACAATTTTTTAAGCATTCTAAGAGCAATGAAACATTCTATAACTCTTGTATCAATTAAATAATACATTGAATTATCAAACATAATACCTGATAGTTCTATGGGTGAAGCTTGATACTCAATCTATCAATTATCAATAGCTGCATAAATCTATTATTAAAATGTACCTTGTCAACAAGTTAAACCCTTTTTCTTCAATTTGTCCTAAGGACATTCTCAAGTAAAATGGTCACCTCCACAAATGAAACAACCTCCAATTGGTCCTTTCTTCTCAGTCTGTTGGTTTCCCTTGAAACCATTACCAGGTTTCTTGTTCACTAAACCACTATTGAACTTGTCGATATGATTCTTGAACTAGCCCTTGGAATCTCTACTCCTCCACTTTTAGTTCTTCTAATTGAAAGATGATTTAGAACTTTCAAATTTCTTTTTGTACTTATCTTTGACTTGGGCAAGAGATTTCAAATTTCATTCTTGTTTGACTGCCTTCTCAAACACTTGATCCATCTTAGATGGATCATGAATATTTACTTCATAGCTAATTTAGGGTTTTAATCCCATGATGAATTTTTGATTCTAAACCTCTCATCTCTCTGATACTAAGGTACATACTTAAGAATCTTGGTGAATTGTGCTCAGTATTCATTCACCGACAAATCCCTTTACTTAATATTCTAAAAATCTATAAGATTTTGATTTAAGTATAGTTGTGGAATCTATCATGACCTAAACAACATTACAAACTATTTCCAAGTGGTGTGGTTGAGTCGAGATTTATCTCGAGTTTCTTGTTTGCCCACTAAGTCATTGCTTCACCAGTAAGCTAATAAGATCCTCACACTGATTTCATGAGTTTAAAATAATTATGAATCTCAAAATACTTCTCTATTTATGTTAACCATGCTTCAACTCCATCCCCTAATACAACTCCATTGAATTTGGATGGATTCACATTTTTATGTTGCATGCTAACTTTGTAGTTTTTCAAGCTCTCAAATCCTATGGCACATCCCTATGTCTCTGCTTGTGAAGATGTTCTTGTTCATTAGGATGATCTTTAGGTTTTTCTTGAGCCTTAGGTTATCCTCTTCATGCCCATGCACTTCATATTTTAGGGTCGTAATTGGGTCCCTAGTCTCTTGCATAGTTGTGAGGATTTAGTCTAACTTTGCAGCTTGCTCAAAGGCAAACTGATTTAGATCAACAAGGGGTTTGGTATTCTAAGTACCCTCACCCCTTGGTCTAGCGTGCACAATTATTCTTCCTATTTATCAGGAGAATAAGTTTGCATTAGCAGACACATTAAGTTTTGGAGTTTGAGCCTCAACTCTAATATCAAATTATAACAACCCCATTGGGTTTTACCAGAATAGTGCAATAATTTTTTTTTTAATTTTAAATACACATATTCAACATATAAATTTCACCATGAGAAATATAACTAGTGATCTTTAACTAATTATATTAAATTAGTTAACCATAAAGGTTATAGCTAATCCACTTAGCTAAGGATCACTATGAACAAATATAGAAATCACGAATAATACTAAAATAATAATAAATACTACATAACATCGTAAATAAAATAGTACAAATTCAACCACGACTAGTACAACATTATAACCACGACTATATAAGTATAATGCATAAATGATATAGTTTATAGTAATACATAAAAATATCTGAAATGATAAAAAAATGATACAAAGCTCCTTTGAGCAGTCTCCACAACTCAAGTATCAATATGTAATTTCAAGTGTAGTCTCAAGTATAGTATTGCAGTTAGGACAAAGAGCATCATCCAAGAACTTTTTCACACCAACCATGGACCATAGATCCCTTGTATTGTCTCCCAAATAAGGGGATGGTCTTCCCTTCATGGATGGATAGATAATGACGGTGTGGGAATCCATAGCAATAAACTAGAACCTATGTGTTGAAGATATCTACTACATAATGTATATCATAAAAAAATTTACTCTAATATGATATCGCATAAATATAAAAATTATATCAACATATGAAATGACAATGTTTATAAAACATTACTTTGACCAAAGTTTTCAATAATAAACAATATTTAGGATTAGTCAAATTCATACACACCACTTGATCGGATTACACCTTATCTTGCATTGATGGTGCTAATTAAGCCAGTGGAATCCATCCACTACTAAATTCGGGCCATGAATGTGAGATTTGATAAAATAAATAATAATAATAATAATAATTAATAGATTCATTTATAATATTTCACTTTAACTAATCAAAATTATGCGAAGTACAAAAATATCACAAACATTCATTTAGTCCATCAAATGAAGTGAAATGAATCTATGTATCTAGTTTATTACAAATAATAAATAGAATCTAAAAATAGTTCTTAATATAACATACCTTCTGGGTAATGATTATCTAGACCTCCAGTTACTTTAACCACTAAGCAACTTATAATATTATTTCTCCATGAAATAATGTTATAACCCTGGCTAAATAAATTATTTATATTCCACATATAACAACAAGTAGTCTAAAACATCATAAATGTTTTATATTTAACTCTTAAATGCAATATTCTAATGCTTTTATACTAACCAAATATAAATAAGCATCAATTAATCATTGTTATGATAATAACAATTATAACACAATTGTATGCATTAATATATATATTTATATATTAATTCACACATATAAATACATTATAAATATTGTGTTTATACATTATACTACTAAGATGACATCTATTGTCATATGCCTTAGAGTATAGTGTATACGCTAAGCATACATTCAGTTCATATAAAAATGTCCCATAACCTTTTCCAATAAACTAAGTAATTCCATTTACTAATGATAAATAAACACACAGAATTCTAAAAATCAAACTAAGTTATTCCATTATTCATCAAAACTATTTAACCATTTAAATCCAATCAATCATTCAAGCTTGCCCATTAAATAGTTCATATGAACAAATAGAAGACATGGTCTCTTTTATCCAACATGTGTATTGTTTGAAAAAATAATCTAAAACATATAGTCGAATACCCAACTTGGGTCTCATTTATAACATCTCATACTTGGCCGAATAAAATAATGCAAACATGCAATTAGATCCCATATACCCAATCCCCCTATGAACTAAGTAAACTTGTACACAGTTCAACCAAATAATAATAATAATACATAATTACATCTAAGTATATGCAAAGTTTGTAATCATAATAAATAAATAAACTCTGCCATGAATCCTTTAATAGGTTACTGGTATAAATGCTTTCATAAAGCTAAATGCATACCCTACATTTGCATCATTCATCTACCCATACTTGGGCTACACAAAGTGACTACGCAAAAAGTTCCCAATTCCACATATAAACCATTATGAATAATACAGGATTTCATAATCTAGCTTAGGGTTTAAACTATAATTTATGCTTGGCTTTTATAATTTCATTTGATTCTAAAATAAAATAAAACCAAACTAGGCCATATCCTTTAATTTGTCCAAACAACCAACTTATTCTTTTAAAATGTAATACATATAGTCATATTAAAGTCAATTTATTGATAACATGTATGTATGTATGTACACATGTGTTCAACTATCAAAATTTATTATGTGACAGTATATATATACATACATAATAAAGTTTGACAGTTGAACACACGTGTGTATACACACACACATTCACATACATACATACATACATACATACACACACACACACACACATATATATATATATATATATATATATATATATATATATATATATATATATATATATATATATATGCACGTATTTATATATAATCAAAATTAACTGAGTATATACTCAGGTATATATTTGTGTAGATATATTCATAATCCCTAAAACCCACATTTTTAACCCAAAATGTTTGATTTGGTTTAAACAGTTGAGTGATCATACAAACTAACAATTTCAAGTCTATATGTCAATATACCCAAATGCATATATAAAAATATGGTTCAAAATAACTATTCGAGCCATACTATTTATATACCCATAAGAATAATCCATTAAAAATGAATAGTGGATTCTAAATAGTAAGTTAAGTATGGACATAGTTTTTTTTTAAAACCAACAACCATGGCCAACTCTACCCTACCCTCCTCGAGTTACCCGGTTTGAAAGTGGGGTTCTATGGAGGTCGAGTTCCACAGGGCTCCACATATAACCCAATATTTATAAGAATCAAATAAATATACTAATAACCATACATATTCAGAAAAAATAATTCAATATTTCACTCAGAAATTGAATTACAAAACCTACTTATGAATGCAAAAGAAGCCATATGAGTCCTTTCTCTTTCCTTCAAATTTTAACCTTCTTTTCTTTCTGCAACTATCTCCTCTATGTCGTGTAACATCTTGTTCACATCCCCAAATATCCTCTTTTTATTCTTTTCCATCTTCCTACTCACCTTCCACTTCTCCACGCTCTTTGACATATTAAACTCGCTCAAAAATATACATGCCTAGATAGCTCAACCAACTCACAATCGAGCACCATGCAAACACAGTGAACCCCATAATTTTATCCCAAATGATATTTAATTGAAGTCAACACATGATTAGTAACCTTAATCATCTCGATGCTTCTCTTGAATCCCAAAATAATCATATTATATTCTTTATAAAACCCATGTGACAATGACTTATCAAACAATCATCAACCAATTCAAATCACCTAAGTCACATAATCCCTTTGTTTTATTCCATGTAAAGGCTATCAACTAGTTGATAACTTATGTATTTCCATGTAATGACCATCAACCATATACAATAGAATAATGATTATATTACATGACAATACTTTTAGCTATTACAAGATTATGGGTTTACATTGAAATGTTATCCATAAACATACATAAAAATTACAGTGATTTCCTAAAATTATTAAATAATTAACATTAATATATTCATTTATATATTATGAATATCAATCCTTTAATCAAATACAATATCTTTTAAAACAAAGTTATTTATCTCTCAACATTATAATATAATATCATAATAATAATATTTAATTATTATTATCTAAATCTTATAGATTGATAATGATTATGGAATCCATCACAACATCATAATATTTTATTATACATCCATACATAATAAGGCAGTGGGCTAAGTAAACATAAATAAATTCACTCATTTATCCAAACAAGATGAGTTACATAAGATCACAAAATCAATGAAATCACTCAAACAATCAACACAATCATCAACATCAATCAAGATTTTATCAGAGAGCATATTAACAATCACCTAAATGAAAAAGATATAAAACATGCTATGTTATCTATCTCAAACAATTAATTATGAACATGATATATTAAGCGGTACATGCAAGGGTTTTTGGATTTGTTTTATGTCATCCCCTAACATCTCCATCTAAACTACCCTCCCCGATGATGTTATCCCTCCGTCACATTTTGAGGGAAGAATCTACCCTGCATCCACCTTAGAATAATGAAGGTATTTAGACTGAAACATCATTATATCCATAAAACAATGTGATATAATAATCAAACATGATCATAATATATTGAATGTAAAAGTGATGCTAACTCATAACAACTAATCATGTAAATTGAGAAACACAAATTATCCCATAATCAACATATGTCATCCTTATCAACCATAATAATCCATAGATTAAATAAGTTATTTAGCTTAGAGAGAAATCAAGATGTGACATATTGAAAGGGTTCACTTTATCCCATTTACTAATTTTGTTAGGGCTAGTTATCTCTAGGTGAAGGCAATCAAGTTAGTGTTTTATGGGTTTTAGCAATTATATTTTCCCCTTTGCTCGTAAGGATTTGGTCACCTTATTTTTTCATGCAAATTTTTGATTTATAAGTTTTCATTTTTGCATCTCACATACACCCTATTCCCTTTTTTATCTCCTTCGATGCAAACTAAAAGTCATATTTTGTGTAAACAAAGTAACTAGTCATCACCTACAAAACAATTGTTATCAGATTCATAACTTCATGTACGATGGTCATCACTTGTAAAATAGTTGTTATGACATTTATAAATTCATATAGGATCATCACATTACATCATTTGCATACATTTTATTCTCTCATATATAAACATTTTCCATAACATTTTATCAAAAACATAGAGGTACATGGTATACCATCACATGCTTAGTCATCTAAAAGTGCATAAACTAAAAAGCATACATGAAAATTAAACCCATAACACATGAATAACAAGTCACTAAGATGAACCAAAATGTCTCTATATATATCATAATAAATGTCGAGTTTGTATAATTTAATCTCAAGTACAATCTACCTCCATAGAGGGCAAGCATGTCTCAAAAAAAAAGATACATATAATGGTTCAAGTCTCATATACAAATTAATGGTCCTATGACCTTGTCCTCCTCCTATGGGAGGTCCTTTATGCTGAAGAGTGTCATAGATTATGGCTCCTAGGTCATCTCTTGCTAGTGCCTCCTTGAAAGGCCATGTATCTTATTATTCGTTAGCTTATGGAAGCTCACCCCCTCTACCAGCTAGGGCATTAGTTAAGGCCTGCACTTAAGCCTCTACATTGATGGCCCTTGCATCCAAGCAAGCATTCTCCACTCCCATACTGGAAAGAGTCACAGAAGCATGGTATGCTAGGGCAAAAATATCAGTATGCTTGTTTATCCTATAAGGTAGTTAGAGATATGTTAGTAGTTGATATCTGGTTTGATCTAGGCTTAGAAAGGTTCATTAGGATGTCCTTAATCATGGTTTTCCAACCCATTGATGTATCTACAGCCATAAATAAAAAATATCAACATTAGATCCAGTCAAAGCGATAAATTATCTAAATTAAACTAAAAAAAAGTATCTAAGATGTTGAAATACACAAATAAGTAGTTTACTTAGGTCCTCCTCATGCTAGTCAAAGTTAAATTCATCATTCTATTCATCCTCTTTGTCAGCCTCCTCATCTAAATATATAAACCCTATATCCTCTCTGCCTCTTCCTCATTGATGTTATTTTACTTGATTTTGTTGTGCATGGTCTTGCTATGGTGGTGGTGGAGGAGGAATCATCTATCATTGTCCATCTCCTAGTTATAATGGTGATGGTGGTGGTGGTGGGGATAGGGGATCTACATGTTGTTTCCCACCTATTTCTTGCATTTATATATTCATAATGGACATCCCTCACATAATCGGGTGCCATGTCAACCGATCCAGTCTCCCTTCTCATGCCTCTCACACACCCTGATACACAATTTCTAGTCCTAAGAGGTTTCATGCATAGGGCATGTTGAATTTATGGGGCACCCCATCCATTAGGTGTAATTCCACCTAAAGTATTCGATCCCTCACCTATGTGGCCCCAACTATCACCCTAATATAGACACCCTTTACATTCTACTACCCAATCATGCCTTGGCAAGGCATACCTATCAAGTATGCAGTTGTAAGGGTCCTAACTACCCAAGGTAATGCTTATAAAGGTGTCACATCTCTCCATCACAAAGCCTTGATGGATTCTACATCTCTAATGGCCACTCCCCTTTGGTAGGGGATCATCATCTCATACACTCAACTCATGAGGAACATGGGGTGACTATAAATAAAGTTCCTAATCAAGATATACATTATAAATCCTTGTATGTACAATCCAGGATCTCTTGGGCCCCAAAGAAATAAGCTCCTTTTGTTCAAACCTAAAAAATATATTAAGTAATATGAGGTTAAATGGGATAGAGATAACTCAGGGCACAAGGATGGTAAACTATCTCTATGATAGACCAATCAATTTTCAAACTTAGATAAACAATATTCTAAATTTAAATATTGAGATATGCTAAAAAAAAGTATATACAACCAATGATTGATATTATAAAAAATAATGGCACTTAGCTATATTACTACATGCATTTATATATGATATGAAAAAGGATGGAAATAGATTGGATCTAGATTCTGGATCAGTCATTAAATTCTAAAAATTTACCTCTGTGACATTGGACACTTGCATCTACCTTGGACAGTTCCATCCACACTTCTGTCTAACCTAGTTTTAGGTATCCAATATGGAATACCTATTAGATCTGGATGTGACCACCTAAAATTTTCTAGGTTTTGTGTCACCTTTTCTTTGGTGTGCTCAAATATGGTTCATGGATTATCGCTCCTTGTCAAATAGAAAAACCCTAGTTCTTAATCTTCATAGTGATTATGGGAAAAATGAGTTAATGAACTCATAGTGTTGAGCTAATCCCAAAGACCCCTTTGTCAGTGGGTGCTACCTACATAGACACTACTCTGAAGAGGGACTCAAACTCATGTAGTTCTCCCTATGTGTATCTTTGTGTGGGCATAAGAATGTAATATGTGATAAATAAGTACAACAGTGACCTAGTTTGTAACTTGGAAAATATGGCTCATGGGCTACTCTTTCATACTTCAAACATATAGATGTGTTGTCCTTATGATTGATATAGAAATATGGGAAAATAGGGAAGCTTTACTCACTTAAATGTTTGATTAAATGCCTTTGGTAAGTTTCCTTATGAGTTATTTGGTATGTGTTAGGTGAAGAATGAATGAGGATTGATTATGCATATAAAGTAATCCTTTTGAATAATATCTCACATTAAAGTACTTAGGTCGACCATAGGGATATGTTTCATTTTTAAATTGGATGACTTTAGGGTACTATACACTTACATTGAGATAAAACACTTGCATCAACGTAGGCATCTGACTAGGATGTAAATGTCCAGATGAATGGAAAACATGCACAGGGCCATAACTTATAGAAACAAAAGATAAGAAGGTTTATAACATTATGAGCAAGATAGAAGGTCTAAGTCATCAAAATAACATTAGTTGAACTAAGAGATAAGCAATTTGGCATAGAAAAATAGCTGATGCGAGCCTTTTAGTAGTAGGAAAATTCTAGAACTGAGAGGAATGACCAAGGTTTACATTTACCAAGTGTACAAAATTGAGGCAGAATATAATTTATAAATAGTATATATACCTCTCTCTTCATTCCTAAATATGATTAGGGACTAAATATGTAAGATTTTATTGGTACCATTGTCCCCCACTAACTAGGAGGTAAGAATACAAATGATCGCTTTCTGTAGGTTAGGGATTATTGAAATCCTAACCCTAGAAAACCTGACCCCATACTTTGTACCCACATCATGTGCATTAGTATCACTAAAGTGCTCAACCAACCCTTTGCTTGTACTCTACTCATGGCCTCCCAAAGGGCCATTAATCAACCTATCATCGATAAGCCAATAATCATGTAAACATCCACTAGAGTGATAGTCCACTCCCTAGGGCCTGAGGGAACATGAAAGTGTTTCTATCAAGGTCCCAATAGGTAAGCAGGTCACATAATAGCTTATTATAAGTGGACACAATCCTTGTTTGTGTGATCTAAAGGATATCAATTCGATCTAAGATAACCAACTCATCTACTATCAATAATTCCATAATGCATGGGAGGCACTCTTGATCCCTAACTCTAAACCATCAAATATTTGTCCTCTACAACACATAAACCCCTCAAGTGATCCCTCAACCTATCTCCTTGGATCCATTTTGGCCTTATGAGGTTTTCTATCCCTTTCTTATGGAATCACCTCTGTTTATAGGCAACATTTACGAAACTGCCCCCTTTTGTAGGTGATAATTACAAAACTATCTTGACAGTTATGTAACCACCTTGAGTACTTACACAATGGTGACATAATTACCACATAGGCAGTGGTTATAATATTTCCCATCCCCATGACTATAGTGGTTCTAAAACTACTAAGATGGTCATGTAACTGCCAGTCTATGTAGATAGGCAGTTTCATCCCAATGCAAAGTTTTCGTCTACCAATTTGTGTCTACCCTAAAACCCCCCAATCACCCTCAAAATCACACAAAATACCCAAAAAATTACACATTCTTATCCTACCCCCCCCCCACACACACAAACATTCCCACACTATAAAATTGACATTCCATTGGAATTTTAGTGTTTTTCAACCAAATTTTCAAAATTGGGGCAAAAGAGGAGAAAACAATAAAACCAACTTATCCCTGCTCTATTCCACCTACCATTGGTACATTGACCATCCTTGCTTTGTTCTTGTCGTATCAACTGCTTTCTAGCTCAATTTTATCACTATCAATTCAGAGTTCTAATCTCTCAAAATGCAATAGGCACAAATGATTATATTTTTAACAAATTTTTGAATATACACCCCCCTTGAACTAGATGTTTGAATATCAAAACTTTATATATTTGGCAAGTTCTCTTACCAAAGCTCATTTTCCATGTTTATAAGTCATATTGTTGCTAATTTTTATGATTTATTATTCAAGCTTAATGTTTTAATGATTTTCTATTTCTAGTAGCATGTTTTAAATTTTACAGGTTCATTACAACTTGACACCGGATCTAGTCCCCCAATGGGATGATTTAGGTAGTATGATCTTCCCCACATAAATGGTAAGTACTATTTCCCATGATTTGATTACGTAGTATATTTTTCATATTTTGTTAAATTATACTTGATTCTTGTCCTTTGCTCACAAGTTGTATAGAATCTTGATTGGCTTTGTTGCGCCACTTAGATAAATAAGATAAGCATCTATAACCCTTTATTTTTATTTTGCATGGCACTTCTGAAGACTACACCCTCATCAATTCATGATAAGGCATCCTCTTAAGGGGAAATATATATGCACCCAAAAATGGCATGGTTCAATATTTTTGATACATGTCCAATGATGATGTAGTGATCTCCAAAATGTGCTCAAGTGGGTTCCCTCAGACATTCCCATCCCCTTTCCTACCCCATATCTTTCTTTAACCCCTCAAAATATCTTTTGATTATCTTTTGTAACTTCTTTCAGCTTGTTTTTAAAACCCTCCATAGGGGATGAAACTGCCTTTCCTAGTAATATAACCACTTTGATCTATTACATAACCACCTCAAATATGATAAAACCACCATGATAGAACTGTTATCGACAAGGTGGTTCTATTTTACTCTAGGGAATTTTTGTTATTAGGTAGGGTTCTCTATCACATAGAGCAGTGATTATGTGACCATCCTACAAATAGTGGTGGTTCTATCACCACTTATTTGTGTGTTATTGTTAGCCTTAAAAGCTTAAGTTTTTCACACATTTGTATGTTTTTCTTTATGTTTATTTCCTTTTTATACCTTGAGTTTGCCTCATGACTACTCGGTTTAAACCCACTCTTGTTTTTATCACTCCCCATCCGTTTTAAGTTTAACTTTCAATTAATCAACAATTAAACTCTCCTTTGCAAGATCCATGCTTCTCCTATAAGTATCTCAATTTTAGGGAAATTTCAGATCTAAATTTTTTATTGGAGATTAGCATTTGAAGCTTGTTATATCCACATCGTACTTTCCATTTCTTTGGAGCTCCATAATTGATTGTTTTCATGCCAAACTACATAGTTCTATAGAAGGGAAGTCATTCAATTAACAACTAGTTCATTGCAATCAGTGTACCAACCAACCATAATCAGCTTCTCTCTTATTTGGACTTGTATCTTTATTCATTCTTCTTTTTGATACAATTATTTTCTATCATCCTTGTTTATAAAGTTCTTGAAATCTTGTTTGGGTGGAAGAGTTATAACACTGAAGACAACATCATAATAAAGACATCTCTTGCTTCCAGCTAGTCTCACCTTGATCAGGTTGGGGTTTTCTAGTTTTAGTTTTATTTATTTGCTTAGTAAATTAGGGTAATTTACTTCCTTTACATTCATTAAATTATATTTCATTTCAAAAATTTAATAGATAGGTAAATAAATCTCTCCTTCTCTTGCATCAAAAATAATAGTTAGTTTATTTCTTGTTTTGCATACACATCATAGATTTCTTGAAAGCATGTAGTTCCACATTCAGGAATTGGGTAAATATTAGAAAACCAAACAATCACTTTCATATTTTGAAATCAATTCATTTTCAGTTTTGAAGTTAGCTTTTGTCCCCAAACAATCAAGTGCATAAGTATATAGAAACCCTATAAGAACTTAGGCAAACAAAAGGTGTTATCTTAGCATTGATTTTCTTTATTTACATGAGACAAGAATGTTGTTTTTATCTCTGAAAATTAGAAAATTGGAACTTAGATATTCACTTTTAATTCTAAAACAAGTCATTTAAATTTAGTGTGCATTCATTGGAAACACTAGAAACTAATTTTATCTTGCATAATACAAAGGAATATCTAAATACCTTGTAATCTCACTGTTTAGAATCTAGATCTTATTTTGGTATTTACTTTCATGCTATAAGAACCTTAGTTTTTCATAATATCTTCATTCATTTCATAATTTGAAAATACAAAAATAGGAAGTTCATTTAGCTTACATATAGGAAAAGCAAAAATCAACATTTGCATTGTTAAGCTAGATTTTGTTTTCTTAGCATTGTATGCATTGAAAAAGTAGTAGAAAAAGAAAAAAAAAGGATTGCATTTCTCTCTCACTTTATTTATAGTTACTCATTTGATTTTAGTCATTCACCTCTAATAAGTAGTTTAGCTTACTTTATTTCAGTTAAAACCTTACAAAAACTCAAACAAAACAAAATAAACAATCAAAGCCTTGTTCAAATGAGCATAGTATCTTAAAACATTATTTCTTATAGAACAACAGGTCCTACAACATATCATCTTCAAAATAAGCTCTTATGTTTACACATTGCATCACATTACCTCTTGGGTGACTTTCTTAGAGCATCTGTATCTCTATAGAGTAGAATTTTTCACTAAAGTTAGAGCCCCAAGTCCTAGCACCAACATTCAATTTGACATTTGCACTGAGCTCAAGAGAATTTTTTTGTTCCACACCGATCCCACACCTCATTGTAGACTCAACACTCTAGAAAAGTAAGAGCAGATCCCTTGTCCACCTATCATTATCTTTCACCAAAATTGAGGCTATCAATACAACGTCATTCTCACCTAGTTGCTCTCATCCCCTTTTTATTTTCTCCTGAAGACTAGCCTCATCATATATCATCCACATTTATGTATGATATTGATAGGGCATAGTTAGTGTTACATCTGGATTTCTCACTAAGCTAGTTTACCTAATTATCTGTGGATTATTATAGTTGTTAAATTTACATGTTACTTTTTAACTAAATTATAAGTCATATGATAATATGGAACAATTGTATGTTACTAGGATTTCATGATTTCATTACTATGAGTTGGCTATATTGTGAATTTTTTACATTATGAATATGTTAATTATTGTTACAACATTGTTTTATGATATATATATCATGATGTAACAGGCTAACTACCTTCTTGTCATGAGTTGGGTGTAGGAGAGTTCATCCCTTAGAGCATGATGGATGGAAAGCATTATCGGGGAGGTGACGTAGATGGAAATGTTGAGGGACAATAGAAGAATTGCTAAAATCCATGCACACACCACATTAGTTAATACATGTTATATGCATTATGTGGATTATTAGAGTTATTACATTTTTAATGTTATTTGCTTTAGATACTAGATTTTGTGTGTTAGTAAGTGTTAGTTCAATTTTAGTACTTATATATGGAATAAATATTGTGTATGATTGCATTATGTATATTTTATGTAGACATAGTGTATAATTTTATAATATAATTGTATTATGTTACTGTACTCATGTTGTGTATGATTATGGCAATATAAATCTATGAGGTTGATATCTAGTTACTATTAGATACAGACTAACAAAAATGTCTTTGCAATGTTTTGGAACATTAGTTGTTCTCATTGATATTCAAGAATATCAATATATGCCTGAAGGTAAGAAGATAAAGATGTAAATAGTTTATATAAAATAGTAACAAAATGATGATTATATTACTATAACACTATTGTGATAAGACACTAATTATTCAAATTACATTTTGGATAAAAGGATATTACCACTTTATTACTTAGTTACAATATTATTTAAAAATCATGGTATTGTTTATCTTTAAAGGATTTTTTCAAAGATTATATAATAACCTAAGACTATCCTAAGATCTAAGCCTAATCTTGTTGCCATGCATATACTACATTGAAATAGAAGTAATAGTTATCATTTATTAATAATGTTTAAAGTGGATTTTTTAAGTGAATTACTCAGACAAGTAACATAGTATTTAACATGCAAGGTTTTTGAAATTAATAAAATAATAATTAAAGAATTAGGGGGATTCAAGGTAAAAATTAAGGGCTTTTTGGGTTAACGAAAGTTAACTATGAGATTAGTGGAAATTGAATTATAATGAGGATTTTGCATGGACTATGAACTCGAGTGAATAGGGGCATGTAAATCTTGAATGGTAAGAAGAATATGATAAGAGGTGAGTTGTGGAAGGGAAGAGAACATGATGAAAAGAGGAGAAATATAACACAAAGCAAAGGAAGTATTGGAAGATATTGGTTCATTTTGTATCATTTCGGAAGCAATTTAAGAGGTTTGTGAAGTATTAATTTCATTCACTTATAGAATCTCTGGTTATGGTTTGGATTATAAGGGTTTTGAAAATGTATTAATCTTGCATTGTGAATAAAGGCTTAGCCTTGTGGATGGTTCAACCATCCACATAACGAAGCCATATAACTTCCAAAAAAACCTAGGACTACAAACTAATTTCAATTTAGTATTAAACTATTAGGTCAAATTGCGTTTAGTTATTAGCAATACAATGCCCTAGCTTAAGATGGAATCTCGAGTGATTAATAGTGCAATATAAATATATAGATTGAGTAATGGATCTTCATATGTGTGTGTGTGTGTGTCTGTCGAATGCTCAAAATAAATATATTCATATATATTTATATACTCGCATATAAAGGGAATCAACCCTATGAGTATATAATTATATATTCATATTCAATTTTGTAGAAAGACAACATACAAGTTATGAGTTCTTGATATAGATATAATTGAGCCAAAAAGGACTTTGAAAGGGTTAAAGGGGATTTTGGTTTTCACATAGATTCTTATGGTATGAATATATATGGACCATTATTTGCTTTGATTGTATACACACGGGAACTCTGTGTGTGTGTATTAAGTCACTTATAAATGGTGAATGTATACATATACCTAAGTTGATTGTGTGTTTTAATTATTTGTGAACATAATATATACATATATATTTATGTCAATTGTGCTTTACAATTATCTTTGAACAATGAATGTGTGTGTGTGTGTGTGTGTGTGTGTGTGTGTGATAGTTATGTCTTGTCATTTGAAATTTAGTATGTTAGAGATTATGTACATATACATACACAAATCAGTGATTATAAACTGGAACAAGTTAATGTTATAAACTATAAGTTGAACAAGGTATATACATATGACTATGTGTTATTACTCAAAAAAGATTGATATACATACATATAATTTGTATTACACACACACACACACACACACACACACACACACACACACACACACACACACACACACACACACACACGTATCAAATACATGTGTCTATGAGTATTATGAATATACATCTTTATCCATATGTATGGAAACACTACGAGCCTATACCTTAATAGACTATGCATGTTTGTTTTAAATAGTGAGTATGAGCAAAGATATATGGACTGTGTGGGGAAAAATAAATATAGTGTATTTGGTTTCTAAATAGTAGACATAAGAAGCCAAAATTGGACCGATAATTAATAAGCATTGAGCTTTGTTTGAAAATTTACACATTTGTGTTAAGGCTTGTAGATTTTATATTAAATATAGTTGATCATTTGATACACAGTCAAAGGACTTAAATTGAGAGAAAAGATGGGAACTTGATTAGTAATAAATCTGAGCCTAAAATATTGAATTATATCTCTTATGTCAATATAGAGAAATAAAGGCAATGGAATAGTTGAGACCCTTTTGATTCTCAAAGCCTTTCTCATGAAAAGTTATTAGTTATTGAAACATTAAAGTTTAAAAGGAATAATGAAAAACACTGTTGTGGGTTAAAAAAATATTTGTGTGTTGTTTATATATACAAGGGGATATATATTATACTAATACATAAATATACTAAATATACATATAAGATAACTTAGGTTCTCATATACGTATATAACCTATATTTATATAATAGGAAGCATGCCTATAATTATAGAATGTGACTAGTCAAGTAAGTCATAAAATCCCAAAGGATATGGAACAATAATTATATGCATGAAACCTAAGTTCATATATGAAAGAATACGTGTTTGTTTATGAGTTTATTAGTCTTTTATATTAATTATGACTACTAGTTTGTAATGAGAAAAATGAACAATATACCAAGATATTGATAGTAGTAAACATTTGAATTTACTCAAAGGTTTGGGAATGTAGTCCAATTTTAGATTTTAACCATCTGGGGAAATAAACTTATTTGTTATGCAAATTATTATTGTATTGAATAATATTGTAGAGATTCATTCATATGTTTGACAGACTACATGTATGTATTATGATTATTTCAGTAATCAGCATGTGGTTGTGGTTGCTAGCAAAGTAATTTGAATGAATCTATTGGTTATATTAATAGTAACCAAATTTCACATTGATAGTACTAACTAAGAGTGAGACAAACTTCACTAGCTTAATTAACATCACCTATGTCAGATGAAGGTAATCTGATCAAGTGGTGTGTATGAATTTGATTGATCCTTGAGATAAATAGCTATTTGAAAACTTTAGCCAAAGTAATGTTTATATAAATATTGTCATTTCATATGTTTGATTTACATGTTTGTGTGATATCATGTTAGAACATATTTTCTTTATGGTACACATCATGTAGTAGAAATCTTACAGCACATGGGTACGAGCATGTCTCTCTAGATTCCTGCATTGTCACTATCTACCCATCCGTGAAGGGAGGGCCATTCCCTATTTGGAAAATTATACATGAGATCAAGGGTTTGTGGTTGGTGTGAAAAAGCTCTCAGATGATGCTCTCCCTCCTCACTACAATACTTATAGAAAACTACACTTGAGATTATCAAAGATACTAGAGTTCGAGTGACTCATGCTCAGTGGAACATTGTATCTATTATGATAATTATGTTGAGACATAATGCCAGTTGGAAATGTAATTGATAACTTATTATATATTGATAGCAGTGGTTGTATTATTGTACCATTCGTGGCTAGATTTATGAAATTATTTCTTTGTGTAGTTATGTTTTATTACATGTGATGCTAGTGATCAGTAACTATTAAGTGTTACATGTTTACTCTACGTATAACATACTTAGTTAGTATGCTTAGATCACTAATTATATTCTCGTGGTGTAATTTAATGAAAGAATGCATGGAATATTAAAAAAAAAATTACATTATTCTATTAAATCCTAGTGGGGATGTTACATTGAGCCCGATAGAGTTGATCATATCCCCTGATTCATTCAACTAAATGATTCTCACTTTGACATACCCATTATTGATCAAGAGATTCACCTTCTTGTCATTACCAACATTGAGGGACCTTGGAGTTTTGTTTTTTCCCAATTCGATGCTCTCAATGAGCAGGGTGACACTATAAAACTCCTTTGGTACCGACTTGCGCATCATTTTCCACTTGTCATTCCATATACCATTCAACCAAATACTCAACCCAATCCCTAGTTCTACCCATCATCCATCCACTATGTCAGTTGTGTTGGCCAGGCCCCAAAAAGTCAAGTGCACAGGATAATGTGTGCTTTTTGCATGCATTCAACCACCCCTATTGATCACTAAGCTCATTCCTAAAGGAAAAGTAAAAGTGAATGATTATATTTATTGCCATGTATATATAAAAAGGGATCATTTCCTAGCCCAACTATATAGAAAAAAGATGTATTTAATTTTGTAACTTTATATATAACATTACACATTTCTAACACCTACTACATGATAATAATCAACATACCATTTGACTTATGGATTGAACCCTTAAAAAGGGACCATCATTGGTATAAAAGAATGACAATATTTTACTGTGTATGAGGGAATTTAAGAGTTTTGGAACTATGTTCTCCATGGCTAAGTATTGATTTAGAAAATGTAGGATTGACACAATTTATTTGTTAGAGTAACTAGTAGAGTTTTAGTTCATAAAGGGGAGCATTAATTTTTTTTTTTAATCATTGTATTTATAATAACCTAAAATGGGTCCTTTTAATTAGTATTTGTAAGGGTGCTATAGTCCCATAAGTCCAATAATGATTGTCATTGTATCCAATCAACATTAGCAACTAGTTATCATTTTTTTCAATTTGAAGTTTTTACCTTCATTTTACATTCTGTGTTTTTATTGAACACAAATAAAATTGGCATGAGGGATTCATATTGATGTTTTTTTTAACATGTGTCTCTAACCATTAGTGATATTGTTATGTGAAAAAATTGTTTATCCCTAAAATACATTTGTAGGTGTCACCTCTTTTTATGTTCAAGCTCGAACAATAATTTAATTACTAAGAATAGTGTCACTTTTACCCAATGACAAAATAACTTGTAAAAGTGCACAATATTAGGAGAAGGCACCGATGTCATGACAAAATGCAACTGACAGCTCGAAGAAAGACCAAAAAGTTGAAGCAGGTTGATAACATGTCATAAAGGTGTGAACATGTGGTAGCCTCTTTTAAAAGCATGCATTTCTATAGATGGTTTTTCCTTCTTATGTGAAATATGTAATTATTCCTATGGAGATTGAAACTAAAGATCAAATGTTGGAGAATCAAAGTGAAAGGTTACATACACTTGGACTAGATTGTCACAAAAAATGAGTTACAAATTTTGTAGTGTAATTTGGATCTGTCTCCAATTCAGTTATAATAATTGAAAGAAATGCCCTTATGCTTATGTCTGATGTATTAAGTGTAGATAATTAATTTGGATAAAAATAATACTTAGAGAAGTATCTATCCAATGGATAAGTTATCAATTTGGGTAGCTTTCGATAAATCACAACTTTTTTGGCATTGTGCAAAGATGCCCATGATATATACCAATATAATTTGTTATCGATGGAATGGTTGCAAAAAATAGCCTTGATGCTATTAAAAATTGGTAAGAGCCTCTAGTCTAAAATACATAAAATAGCTAAAAATACTAAATATATAATATTTTACTCCATTTAAGTAAGGAATCACTCTACAAATCGCTTTCCACTTTCAGGGGGCTAGTTCCTTATCAGAGTAATACTCTAATTAAATTGATATTTGGTTGGATGTATTACAATAACCTATTCCCCTCTATTTATACTATTCTAATCTATTCCACTTTTCATTTATATGAACGTGATATTATTATTACTATTCACCACTATTTATTCTACTAATATTATAAACTATTATGCACTATATTCTCCTCCCTAAGTATATTACATTCCATCTCCCTTGACATGTTTTGTCCTCAAAACATGCAAATAATTACATATCAAAAATATGTAGAAGACCGGATAGAATTCCAACCATGCATTCTTTTATGCATCCATTTCTTCCACTTGGACTGGGAGGGAGATAAGCATGTACATCCTCAAGATGAAATTGATTACTCTAAACTTTGGTAGAAGTGCATAGAGATCGATGTATGCAATAACCACAATTGGAAACATCGTAGTTGGAAGGTTATAGTCAATCACTAAAATTTAAAGTTTGACGATCATCACTTCAAAGCTAGAACAAGGGGGCACAAAATAGGTAGTTTAGTGAGCCAACAGAGAATACATGCCATACCCCTTAGCATTGGTTTTTGAGGTTTGTGAAGCATTGGTTTCTTATTTGAGATTTATGGTATTTGACTTGGGCTTGTTGGTGACCTGCTCGAGGACATCAATTATTTACTCAGGGGTAACAGGGGTTGACTTGGTTGCTAATGGTGGTAGTTCAAACTCTATTGAAGGTGTTTGGGGTGCATCCAAATATGAGTTTGTGGCCTCCTCATGTGTTTTTATTGCAGGTGGCTAGGGTGCTTCTAGTGTTTGCTTGGACACCTCTATTGCTTGCACAAGCTCTACAAGTGCCTGTTGGGGTGTAACTCAATAGGTTTGATAATGTATTTAAGTGATGTGATATTCTACAAGTTTATCTAAGCCTAAGGCGTTTTGAGGTTTCCACATTCTAACCTCTTCTTAACGTTTCTCATGGAGTCCATTGATGAAGCAAGTTGTGACAAAATCCTAAGACAAACCTAAAGTCTGAGTGGCTAGTTTGAAAAAGTTGTTGTGATACTCACACACTATGCCTATTTGATGAAGCTGAGTCAAGACATAACTGAAAACTAGAAGCCACATGATTACAAGTGAGTGGATATCAGCTTTAGCCAAAAATACATCCTTACACAAAGACTTCTATATAAATTAACATTTGTTTTTACCAATAATAGTTATTAAAAATATGATAACTTTCACAATACTAAACTAAATTAAAAAATTCAAATTATTCTAGAAAGATGAAACCATGGTTCCTAAAACCCATAAATTAATTAGTGCAATTATTTACCTATTGAGAGGAAAATGCAAAAGAATAGTTTTTTTTTTTTTTTACAACAATAACATTTAATAAAACTGTGATAACTTTCAAAATACTGAATGAAATGTAAAAATTCAAACTATTCTATACAAATGACACCAAGGCACACAAACTAAAAAATGGTTTGACATGATTTTTGAAATTTAACGATCTATATGCAAAATAATAGTTGAATTTTTAGGATAAAAAATGTAAATCTTCACTTAAAACTATAATTAAATAATAGATCCAACTGACTTTACAATATCAAAAAATTTGCACTTTTAAAATTATAATATCCCACTCTATTCAAACTAAACATATATCTCAACCTACAACAACAAAATCACTCACAATCTACTTTGCTACTACAGTCAAAATATCTACAAATAAATTATAAAACCCTCCCTACAACTTTGTAACTATACGCTCCATAATAATGAAATACCCAAACCATAAAATGAAATCAAATCTCTTCTCCTAAAACAAGAAATAAACATAATTTCTATCCATTTTATGATCACCAAGATCCCTTTAAAGCAAGGTTAGAGCATATGGTGTACAGAATCATAAAAACTAACTTGCTCAACTTCTTACAAGAAAAATATACATATAAATGGTCTTGAAAAGAACTCTGGTACCGAATATTAAGAACCTCTAGACTAAAATACACAAAATATATGAAAATAGTGAATATATAATATTTTATTCCTTTTAAGGAAGGAATCACTCCACAAATTGCTTGCCACTTAGAGGGGGCTACCTTCCTATCAGATTAATACTCTAATTGAATTGATATTTGTTTGGATGTATTAGAATAGCCTATGCCCCTATATTTATACTTTTATAATCAATCTCACACTTCATTTCTATGAATGTGGTATTATTATTATTATTATTATTATTATTATTATTCTACCCCTATTATGCACTATATTCCCCTCCCTAGGTATATTACATTTCATCTCCCTTAACATGTTTCATCCTTGAAACATGCAAAGAATTGCATATAAAAAACATGTAGAAGACTAGATAGAAACCCGACCATGCATTTTTTTCTGCTTTTACTTTTTCCACCTGGATTGGGAGATGAGCATGTACATCCTTAGGATGAAATTGATTACTCTAAACTTTGGTGAAAATACATAGAGATCTATGTATGCAATAACCTCAACTGAAAACATTGTAGTTGGGAGGTTATAGTCAGTCATTAAATTTGAAGTTTGATGATCATCACTTTAAATCTAAAACAAGGGGATAAAAAAAGGCAACTCGATGAGCCAACTAAGGGTATATGCCATCCCCCTTAGCATTTGTTGTTGAGGGTTGTGAAGCATTGGTTTCTTATTTGAGCTCTGTGGTATCCAACTTGGGCTTGTCAATGGCTTGCTTAGGGATACCAATTGCCTATTCAAGGGTGGTGAGTGTCAACTTGGCTAGTGTTAGTGTCAGGTCGAGCATAGAAGTTGGGATGACATTGAGGATCTCTTTGTAGGATTCTTGGTCCACATTGGCTAACTGAAATTTAGCTCTTGCCTCTTCCTATGATAGTCAAGAGTGAGAGCACATGTAGAAGATATCCTAGATGGTATGAATTCCTCTATGATAAAGCTTGAGGGCATTGATCCAAGGGACTTCTACCAGGGGCACTTCATTGTGAGAAAAAATGGGAGACCACCAAAGAGAGTTAGAGTTAATAGAGAGCCCATTACAGAAACCAAAGCCATTTTAGAGCAGCCATGGCTTAATCTTTTCCTAAGCCTTCCAAATTCTTTTGGCCATAAAGGACCTAGTGATCTAGATAGGAGACTGGATGAAGAGTAAATTGGCGAAATTGAGCCCTTTCCAGGCTTTCTTACCCTTGGGTAAACTTGAGGAGATACAGTGTCTAAATAACACCTTTCCAGCTTTGGGCCCTTAATGGCCTGCACAATCCATTTGACACAAAAGGTAGTTCCTTGTCGAGCTATGTTGATCAGTCCCATCCCTCCTACTTCATCTGTGAGGCAACAATATTCCCAGGCCACCTTGTGGAATCCTTTACCTTGTGGGGAGTTAGGAAATATTTGAGAAATTTATCCAACTTCTGGTAATATTTTTTGGAAGGTACCCTACATGGTGAGTATTACATATGAGTGGATGCAAGAATTATTGAGTAGATTTTAAATTTTATTACCTATGAGCAGATGCAAGAATTATCGAGTAGATTTTAAATTTTATTACCAACGAAAGAGACTTGGTCACCCAGTAATCTAGCTTTTTAGCAACTCCGTCAACAACATATTACCATATTAAAGGTGGAAAAGCATCAAAATCAAAGGGGATGTTAAGGAATTTAAAGATTTCATCATGTTGGACCACTTCCAACTGAATTTAACTGCCCACACTAGTGGAGGGAGGTATGACTATTTGTAGTAATGAGTTTTTTGCCATTGGATGTTGAAGCCAAAGGCCAGGTAGAAGGTGTCGAGACACTACAAGGCATTGTCCATATTGAATTCATCCTTAATGAGAGTAAGAAAGGAGTCATCCATAAAGTGACCATTGAGCAGTTGCATATCTTCATGTGGGTTTGTGGCATTAGGAGGGAGATAAATTCCTTTAATAAGGCTTAAAGCTTAGGTATTACTAAGAAGATATCCAAAACCCTTAGTAGCAAACACATACAGAGTAAGAGCCAAAGGGCACCCTTGATGAATAGAATAGAACAAGCCATATTACTCAAAGGTGACTCCATTAATGGAGAAGACAATAGAGGCATCTGAGAAAAACATTTGAATAGTTTGAATGAATATGGGCTTAAAACTCAGGGCTTGAAGCATGGCAAGAATGAATGGCCATTCAATGTGATCATAAGCTTTTTCAAAATCAATTTTGATGAACATATCCTATTACTTAGACTATCTAGCCCAATTCATGCCTTCCCAGACAATAATGATATTATCCAAAATTTAGTGGTTTCTCATGATGCCTATTTGTTCTGGATGCACTATGAGAGGTAGCATATTATGCAGATAGATTGTCAAAGCCTTAGCAGTGATCTTATAGGAAACATTCAGGAGGGTGATGGGTCACCAGTTGTAGATAAACTTAGGATCTCCCTATTTAGGTATGAATTTGATATTTCTTTTATTTATGTTAGCACCTAAGGAATGCTTGCAAAACACTTCTTGATAGACCTTCTGCAAGTCAATGCCCACAAGGTCCTAAAGTGTTTTATAGAATTTTTAGGGGAAGTCATCAATGTTAGGGGCTTTGTCATTAGCTATGTGAGACACTGCTTCATGCAAGTCATCAACAGAGAGGGGCCTGTCACAAACCACCTGTTGGATGGGAGTGAGTTTGTAAGGCACCACTAAAAGGCATTGTTGAAGGGTGGATTCATGCTTGACTAAAGATGCTTGGGATTTGAACACTTGTTGATAATGGTGGACAAAATCTTACACTATTAGTGGAGTCTTATGTGAGCCTATTTTCAGCCTTAGAAATGACTTGTATTTGTTATTTTGAGTTTTTGGCTTGCAGTATTTGGAAGAATTCCATAGAAGCTTTATACCCTATCTTGAGCCAATGAAGCCTAGGTTTGATTTGGGCTCCTCAAGCATTGTAGTTGTCATTAATCTGAATGTAGTGTCACAAGGAAGCAACTCTTACTTGTAGGATCTCATTAAAGGGATCATTTTCTAGAGCTAAAGTTGCACGTCTTAGCTTGGAGGAAGTAGCAAAGTGGGAGTGTCTTTGAATTTTGGCAATTTGGTGGCCAGAGATCCATAAAAAGTGAGAGGTTCATCTGATGGTATCATCCCACTAAAGAATCTAACTTGATTCTTGGGAGGGGTGTGTATCTAAATTCCAAACTCTCCCAATGTGCACCACCATGGGCCCATGCTTTAGTAAGGTGTTAAGAATTTTTTTCATATTTTGGACTTTGGGTTTCATGAAATGCCATGTCACTCAGAACCTAATCAGAGAGTGATCGAAAAGACCAAAGTCTAACATTGCCTACATCGAAGGAAAAAAAAATTGTTATCAAAAGAGAAGTATGGTTGGGAGGACATCATTACCCTATCTAGATGCTCTAGAATTTGAGTGGGGCCTTCCCTAAAATTAATTTAGGTGTATCAAACCCCACATGTAGTTCAGTGGGATCTATTGGGGTCATAAATGACCTATTTAATGCACATGTAAAACCACACCTCCCTTTCTCCAACTGCCCACCTCATAGGCAAGTGGACCAACTTATCTTTGAGAGATACCACCATATTAAAGTCACCACATAATACCCAATGGGCATCAAAAATATCATTTGTAATCTATCACCATAAATGGGTATGCTTTGAAGCATCATTCGAGGCATAAATATTGATAAAGCCAAAATAATGGCTTTCAATGCTAAAAATAACCCATACTAACTGGTTGGTGGGGTCCACATCATATTACACTAAGTGTGGCCACCACCTTAAAGAGATGAAAGTGATCACCACTCCACTCTTGTGGTATGATTTCTATGAAGAATGATATTATCATTCTAAATGGAATTACTGACAACCATTATTAAGAAATACACCACCTTAACTTCTTGCAAATAAAGAATGCCCATCTCAAGAAATTTCCTTTTGAAATCATGCACAACAAACTTGTGTTTTGGGTCTGTGAGACCCCAAACATTCCATGAAAAATAATTCATAGATAACGGGTGTCAAGGGATATGTCCTTTGAGTCCAGCTCCTCTAAGGCATTATATCAGTTCTACATAAAGTGCCTAATGTTGACACTTAAAAAATCATCAAATTGATTCCTCATAGTAGGGTCAACCTGAAACTCTCCTTCCCCCACCTTGTCACTCCTCCAAGGAGGGCTACAAGAGTGTTTGGGCATTTCCCACTGAGCAGGAAGTGGAAGAGTGGCTGACTGTGAGTCTAAAAATCTAGAAGAATTGGGCATGGAGGCCTCTAAACCTTGGGACAAAATGTTAACAACTAGAGGGATGTTGAACACCTTGGGATTCTCTACCAATTTTGGGGCTTTAGACGGTGAGGGCTCTTTCACAACAGGAGCCTACTACTCTGGGCCATTGTTTGAAGATGGATTGCCTCCTTTGGGAGTAGTAGTTATGGTTGTGGCTTTGGGGTGAGTATTCTTTTTCCCTACCGTGGTCCATCCATCTTCAGTTGTCTTCCTATTAACTTAGGAGAGGGCTTGGGGGGAGAAGATGAGCAGTTGGATGCATTATTATGAGCCAACTGAAGGGGACAATCCCATATCTTATGGTCTATGGCTTGGTAGCAAAAGCAAGTTTTAGGAAAATTGATGTATAAGACTTGTTGGGAGTACCTCACATCCCCAACTTAGATTTTTACAAACTCCTTGAGGTCCTGGGAAAGGTCAACTTCTACATAGACCATTTTTTGTGGTTTAGCTAAGTAGAATTGATTTTGTTCATGATAACCACCCAACCTATGGAGGAGGCTATTTGGTGTATAAAGTGCTAGCAAGGGAGTGGAAGACCAGGGAATTCAACCTAGACTAAGACTTTAAGAGTAGTGTACTCTCAGACCACAAAGTCTCATGTCGAGGGGGAGAGAACCATAAGCAAGTTCCTGACGTACCAAGTGGCTGACCTATGGAGGATTCCTCCTACATGGGAAGGGTCAGAGAAGCAAAAAATAAAAAACCCCTTAGTCATATTTTAGATGTTCTCTAGTTTAATGCCATGAGCTACCCAGTGAGTTTGAACCCAAGGTCGAAGCCTACTTTCATTAGGGGTTCTCCCTACAAAATAGCCTATTAAACAAAATTTCTCTAACCATTGACATGCAAAATTAAATTCAAGAATAGGCAATATAACATCAGGTTTTAAAGCATTAACTCATGGTATACCTTCAGGACAAACTTCCTCAAATGTTTGCAGGGGGCCATTTCTTGATGCTTCACCATTCTTCTCTACAACTAAAATAATCAAGATAGAAAGAGGAGAGGTCATTATAAAGGCTGACCTCACCCAAAGGTGAGAAACCCTAAAACAATAATAAATGCAAGTCTTGCAAGTGACTAAATTTGTGGTATGAAACAAGACTGGCAAGAAAAAAAAAAAAGGGCCGACTCAATGGCAAGCATGGAGGAAACCCTAGCAGAGCGAAAAATCCCTTATTCAACCTTCACAATTTATTTTTATTTTTTATTTACAATAATAATGATTAAACAACTATGATAACTTTCAAACTATTCTAGAAAGATAACACCAAGACGCACAAAAATTAGAAATGGTTTGGCATGCCTTTTTTACTATTATAGAGTTGTATGCAAAAGAATAGTCAAAAAAATTTAAGATAAAAAACATAAATCTACACTTGAAACTATAACAAAATGATAGATCTAACTGGCTTCACAATATCACAAGACTTGCAAATTTATAATTCTAATCTCCCATTCTCTCTCAACCTACAACAACAAATTCACTCGCAATCTATTTTGCTACTAGACTCAAAATACGTACAAATAGATTATAAAACTCTCCCTACAACTTTGTAACTATACACTCAAAAATAATGAAATACCCAAGCCATAAAATGAAATCAAATATCTTCTCCTAAAACAAAAAATAAACATAATTTCTATCCACTTTTTGATCACCAAGATCCCGTTAAGGCAAGGCGAGAGCATACAATGCATAGAATCACAACAACTAAATTGTTCCACTTCCTATAAGAAAAAAATATACATGGAAATGGTCTTGACAAGAGCTTTGATACCGAGTTTTAATAACCTCTAGACTAAAATAGATGAAAATACTAAATACATAATATTTTATTCCTTTTAGGGAATGAATCACTCCAGAAATCGCTTCTCATTTTGAGGGGATACCTCCTAATCAAAGTAATACTCTAATTGAATTGATATTTGTTTGGATGTATTACAATAACTTATGCCCTTTTATTTATACTATTCTAATCTATCTCACTCTTCATTTCTATGAATGTGGTATTATTATTACTATTCCTTATTATTCACTATTATTCATTCTACCACTAATCTACCCCTATTAGGCACTTTATTACCCTCCCTAGGTATATTAAATTCCATTCTCCTTTACATGTTTCATCCTTGAAACATGCAAATAATTACATATCAAAAATATGGAGAAGACCATTAAGAAACCCGGTCATGCATTCTTTTTTGCTTCCACTTTTTCCACCTAGACTAGAAGATGAGCATGTACATCCTCAAGATGAAATTGATTACTCTAAATTTTAGTGGAAGTGCATAGAGAATGATGTATGTAATAACCTCAACTAGAAACATCACAATTAGGAGGTTATAGTCAATCATTGAAATTTAAAGCTTGACGATCATCACTTCAAAGCTAGAACAAGGGAGCACAAAATAGGCAGTTCGGTGAGCCAATTGAGGATACATGCCATCCTACTTAGCATTGGTTGTTGAGGGTTATAAAGTGTTGGTTTCTTGTTTGAGTTCTATGGTATCCGAATTGGGCTTATCAGTGGCTTGCTCAGGGACATCAATTACTTGTTCGAGGGTGGTGGGTGTCAACGTGGGTGCTACTAGTGGCAACTCGGGTTCTACTGGAGTTGTTTGGGGTGCATCTAAATGTGAATTTATGGCCTCCTCATGTGTTTCTCTAACAAGAGGTTGGGGCACTTTTGGTGCTTTTTAGGGCACCTCTGTTGCTTGCACATGCTCTGTAGGTGCCTGTTGGGGTGTAACTAAATGGGATTGATGATGTGTCCAAGTGATGTGATCTTCTGCAATTTTAGCTAATCCCACAGTTTCCATCAGGTTTTGAGGTTGCCACATTCTAATCTCTTCTTAAAGTTCCTCATGGAGTCCATTGATGAAGCAAGTTGTGAGAAAATCCTCGTACAAGCCTACAATCTTAGTGGCTAGTTTGAAAAAATCGTTGTGATACTCCCACACTATACCTATTTGACAAAGTTGAGTCAAGGCATAATTGAAAATTGGAAAATGCTTGATTACAAGTGAGTGGATGTCAGCTTCAATTGAAAGTACATCTTTACACAAAGACTTCCATAGAAATTGACATTTAAAAAAAAAATTAGTAAAATTATGATAACTTTCAAAACACTAAACTAAATTTAAAAAATTCAAATTGTTCTAGAAATATGAAACCAACAATCACAAAACCCATAAATTAATAGATGCCATTATTTCTCTTTTGAGAGCAACATGCAAAAGGACAGTCAAGTTTATTTATTTTTACAACAGTAGTAATTAATAAAACTATGACAACTTTAACAATACTAAATAAAATATAAAAATTCAAATTGTTCTAGAAAGTTGACATCAAAGTGCACAAAACCTAGAAATGATTTGCCACGATTGTTGACCTTTAGAGAGTTGTATGCAAAAGAACAATCATATTGTTTTAGAACCGAAAATATAAAATCGGCACTTGAAACTGTAATTAAATGACATATCCAACTGACTTCACAATACCACAAAACCTACAATTTTACAATTATAATCTCCCACTTCATTCAAAACAAACATATTTCTCAACTAATAACAACCAACTCATTCACAATCTACTTTGCTCTTACAGTCAAAATACCTACAAACAAATTATAAAACCCTCCCTACAACTTTGTAACTATACGATCCACAATAATGAAATACCCAAACCATTAAATGAAATCAAATATATTCTCCTAAAACAATAAATAAACACAATTTCTATACACTATTTGATCACCAAGATCCCATTAAGGCAAGGTGAGAGCAAACGGTGCATAAAATCACAAAAACTAAATTATTCAATTTATTACAAAAAAAAAAATACATGAAAATAGCCTTGGAAAGAGCTTTGATACCAAATGTCAAGAACCTCTAGACTAAAATATACAAAATAGTTGAAAATATTGAATATAAAATATTTTATTCCTTTTAAGGAAGGAATCACTCCACAAATCGATTGCCACTTTGACGGGGCTACCTCCTTATCAGAGTAATATTCTAATTGAATTGTTATTTATTTGTATGTATTACAATAGCATATGCCCCTCTATTTATATTATTTTAATCTATCCCACTCTTCATTTCTATGTATATGGTTTTATTATTACTATTCCTTACTATTCACTACTATTCATTTTACTACTATTCTACCTCTATTATGCACTATATTCCCCTCCTTACGTATCTTACATGGATAAGCATGACCACTTTAGCCCATGCAAGTTCTGCAATGAGGATCCCATATAGCACTACCTCATTGCCTCACTTGCCTCCCATGCTTCCTTGGATGCAGATGCAACAAGGATACCTGTTTGTAGTAGAAGCAACTACAATAGTGACAATTGTTGTAGCCTCAACTTGATTGTCCTTGTGTAGTGTTATGCATACTTTTCTCTACCCATGTACTTTTAGGACAACAACAAGTACAATGAACCGTTTGTTCGGCTATAGAGATAAATCTATGATGGGAGCTACATAAAAAGAAGGGGCACATATGGCTGAAAGAGAACATGAGATCATATTATAAGGCTCACATTCTAAGAGCCGTAAATGCAATTTAATGAAAGAATTTGTTGATGCTCAAAACCATGGAAAAAAATTATATTATCAAACTAAAGAACATGATCAAGTAATGAAAGATAGAGAGAGTTGGCAAATGAAAGGTTGTCGAGTGGTTCAAGCACCCCTTCAAGCAATGATCCAAAATTTGATCCTTACTTGGGACTAACATTGATGACAATAAAGAAATTTGTGTACGAGGATTCCATTTTAATGGAGGAAGACGTGTTTTTAAAGAAGATTCTTCAAAAGAGGAGGAAGGCACACATAATAACAACAATGGCGAGTGGGACAAAGGAGAATTTATTTTCTTATTTGACATATGCAACAATCATTCTCAAGGGGGTGACCTTTGCACTAAAACACAAAGAGAGGTTATAATGAGTTTAACATCATCTTTCTGCATATTCTTATCTTAATTTGTAACCTTTTATAAAGGAAGGTTAATGCTTTAATTTGAAAATTTGATCATTTTTTTCTTGTAGCCTTATACTCTATCTAAAAGATAAATCTTATGTTTCCTCCTATTTTACAGAGTCAAATTGCATCTGATGCTTTATTTTTCCAAGGGGTTTTGTCTCATAGCTTAAATGTGCCATGCAATGTTGGAGGTGGATCCTTTAAAGTAAACAAACTCCCTTGTGCTTTTAGGGATGAAGGGCTTAAGAATTTTGAAGTTATTACGAGTCACCAGTTCACGAAAGAATCATTTTCTAATTTTAGTAAAGCAGACAAATTAATTGCTTCAAGCATTGAAAAGTCAAAATCTAGATTGGGTTTTATCCCCATACCAATGGTGTTCAGTACAAGCAAACAAAATAAGGCTACATTCTCGATCTATGGATAACTCTGAAGATGTTCTAAGAGATGAAAAAATAATTTGTTCAGGACAATTACTAAACCATCCCTAATATCAGTTTGTCCCAATTTATCTCTTTAAGATCTGCATATGTTAAAATTACACTCTGGTTTAAGATCTAGCTTGAGGAGATCCAATAACTATATACTTATTTTCTCTTCAATGTCGATTGCCTAAAACATTATAGTTCTCTTAAGCGGATCCAAGGCCACTTCTTGTTGCTCAACTTGTTGCAATTTACATTCAATTACATTTTGGCTTTGACTAGGTTGAGTTGTTTGTGAAGTTGAGATGCAAATTTATAGTAGAATCCGAGCCCAAAACCCTTCCACAACAACATATTCAAAGCTTCCAAGAGCTATTTTTCACATATAACTGTGGTTGTCAAAGTTCACAAACGAGGTGAACATTAGACTCATTTTTCCAAAGGTCTTTCTCCTTTATTTTTGTTTTTCAAGGAACTTAATATATACAAGTCACATATTTTCTTGTCATCTTTATTATTTATCCACAGGAAATCTCCCAAATTTTTAATACAACAATGATGGCCCGTGATCTTAATCTTTATAATATACTATAAGTTGTTTGTTATTGTGGCCTTTAATACCATAAGTATTTCTCTTTACACTAGTAAAATTCACTTGGTATGCTCTCTGTTTACCTATTACATGTTATTGACTATAGTAGTGGAATAATTTTCCATCATTGGTGAAGTAATTGCTAGAAGCCCATAAAAAAAAAATTCAACAAAACAAAGCAAAAACATAAACACAAGAAAATGCTTCAAAGATTGCATAAAACATCAAAACTTCATAAATAAAACACTTGTGAATAAATGTGATATTCTTAAATTTAAAAGTTATGAAGAAAAAATAATGAATAAATGTATAAAAGATTTTTGACACAAGAAAAGATTTTTTTTTCATATTTTTAGATCATGCAACAACCAAAAAAATCCTCTCAAACTAATTCTTCCAATTCAAACTTCATATCCCATACAAGTTAAAAGGCGAGGCTCAAACACTATTGCCATCTTTTATGACAATGTAGAAGAAGTAAAAGGGAGTTCATTAACTGTTATCAAAATCATCATATATGTTTTATAGCTTAGTTTGTTTCTTTGAGATATATATAAATATAAAAGAGGTCTATTTGATGAGTAGTTCAATTTATTGTTTGTCTTTGATAGGGGATGGAGCTTGAAGGAGAGGAAAACAATTTCACACATAAAAAATAAAATAAAATGTAAACACTTTAGGAATTAGCAATATACTTTCCAATCTTTAGTCTTTTTTTCTAATGGCAGCGAATTTTTGTTGTTTAATAGAGTGGTGGCACAAACATACAGAAACATAATCACTAAGTTGATGATAGAACCAATTTTAAAAAAGACATGGATAATTTAATGTGCATCTCTGATTTTATACTTATTTAATTTTCATCGTCCATAAAATTTTTAAATGTTAAATTGCTTTCATTATTGTTTGAGCGAGGACAAGATTGAACTCTAAACTTCGAACCATCAATCATTTAAAAAGATTATAATATTTAATTATACATTATCATTTAAATTTAATGAATATAAACAAAATAAACTATTTACTCTATTTTTTTTCAAATAATATATATTATAAAATTAATATTACAAATTTAAAATATCAAAAAATATATCATTTACATTAGTTACAATTAATAGTTTAAATTCATTATAATAAAATTTAATGCAACGAAACTAACAATCTATGAATTAATCGAATCATTTGTAGTCTAACGATGATGATGTAAAAAGTACTACCTAATTATTCATTAAAATGCAAATCTTAATAAATACTAAAAAAAGATGAAACCTAAATTGTATCTTGGATAAATTTGATGGAATAAATACCCTTCAATACTTAACACTAAACTAAAAACATTCTTTACACGTAATCCGTATGTAAAAACACTTTTCAATTCCAAAAAAACAATTCAGAAAACCCATAAAACAAGGATGTTGAAGAAACGCATTTTCCTTTTGATGTTGGATCTTTTAGTATAAATTTTGTTGGATTAAAAGCAAACAAAAATCAATTTCAATTTGAAATTTGAGGATTCCCAAGCGAAGTATCAGTGAGAGGAAACGCAGGCAATGAGGTCACAGCAGGTTATGTGGATTCGAATGCAGACGCCGATGCCCATGCCGTCCTGTCATTCTTTTGTGCAACGTGGCGTCCACGTCACTACTTCCTTCAATTTCAAGCTGGTCAAGACCCTCAGAAGCTCCGGCAATTTGCAAATACGAGCCTGCGCGCTCTCGGAGGATTCCCAGGTTTAGGTTTCGGGTCCCATCGCTCCTGCCATTCCCTTTTCGTTAAATGATTGTTCCAACACACGCTTAAGAAGTGGACAGGACACAGTTGTTTCCACATTAAAAAAATTGTGAGATCACATATAAAAACATGCGAAAATAATCTCCAAAATCTAGTAACCAGTATTTAAATTTTTCTTGCAATCATATGTTATCCAACATTCCTTTAACACTCGGGTCACCTGTTCAAATTCTTAACGATATTTGAAGGTTTTATTAAAACCCTGGTTATCATTTTTCCCATTAAAGCCTCTGTTCTCAAATCCTGTAGAATGTGTTAGGGTTATGCAAAAATATAGTATATTAATAGTTTTGTACCACTTCTGCAGGAGTTAATCCCATGTTGGCCGTCTTTTCTCCCATCTTGATATTAAATCTGTGTCCGAAATAAAAAATTCTTGGAAACACTAAGCCAATTTCACGCACGCGCCATTTTTTGGGAATCTCTCACAGCAGGATAAAAAGCAAAGGATTAGCCTTTTTAAGGTCCATGTTGTATTGGGTCTGAAAAGTAGCTTGTAGCATAGGAGACCACCTCTTACTCCACCTCTTACTCCCCGTGTGTAGGAGGCACCTATATGTTCTGTGGCTCTGAGGCTGGGACTTGCCACGACTTCTCCACTCGAGCATGAGTAATCCCTGTAAATCGCCAGCACTGTTTTGTTGTCAGATTGATGGTTCAGTCATTTGTTCCCGCAGCAATTTAAATTGGAAAATCAGTTAATATCACATGCACCACATCTATTTTAAGCTATTAGACTATTCATAAGGCCAGGGTGATTCCTCCTGTGATTAGGTCACTGGGATGCCCTACCTCTGGCCCACCAGCACGTGTTCTCTGTTGAATTTCTCCACAGCCAAGCTTGAAAGGGTGTCTTAATAAGTGCAGGCTAGCATTGAGCCCTGAGCCTTACCAGGTCAAATTCAAAATCAAAATTGTTGACAGAGGGCTCACACTCAGTGGACCGCTGTTCAAATCGTAGAAGAGACAAAAAGATTGAGAAACACAACCGTTTCTGCCTAATTGCAGTCATTGTCTAACTACACAAGTGAGACTGTTTTTAAATCTTTGTCAATTCTTCTTCATGGAAACTTATTGTACTATAATACCAAGACCATAAATTTTCCTTTTTATATTCCTAGGCTTGAGAAGGATTCACGTCACCAAACATAACTTCAATTGCCGCTTAAAAGTACTTTGCATTGTACTAGGTAACTTAAATTGCTGCTTAAACGTATTTTGCATTGTACTGATCTTTACTGGGAACTGTCAATCTTTTTGGATTACAGAAAGGAGATGGGAAGCCCAGCCAGCTGTGGAAATTGTCTATGGTGAAGGTGGTTGATGGTGCAAAGCTCATGCTGAAATTTGCTAATAAGAACTTCCTTCCTATAGGTATGGTTACTGTTCATTATTGTTTGATCATGGTCAATCCTTGTATTCTCTGATCCAAAATAAATTCCCATGACCGCATTCTTCCCACTAGTATGTAAAACTATGCTCTCGGTAGGCTTTTGACTTTTCCTATGTCAAATTTCCCTGCAATGATGTCAGCCTTTTGTTTCCCTAGAAGGCACTCTTAGATAAGGATGATATGTTGCTGTATTCAAAGGTTGTTGGATGGCTCAACACTTTTGAAGCTGAAGCCTCATAAAGATTTGAACCACAAAAACAAATCTTGCTTTAAAGTACCATTCAAAGGCACTCTCAGATTATGATGGTGCATTTGCTGTATTCAAAGGTTGCAGGATGGCTCAATGTTTTTCTAGTTACAGAATCATGAAAACTTACACCTCTAAGTCAAACAAAATGCCCTTAAATTCCAATTCAGGAAGCCAGATTCAATGATCTTGTATCTAAATGGCTTCTCGTTTGGTATGTATTGGCAATCTGTGCATGCAAGGACAGAATAGGCATAATTCCTGGGTCACTGGGATCATCTACCTTTGACAACTGCTGTGTATCCCTTGCTGGAGAAATTTTCTTCAGCTGAGCTTAAACTCAGGTGACTTTAATAAGAATGGGTTAGCATTTCAGTCATGAGCCTCACTAGCTCAAAAAAATAACCATGTTGAAGCACCTGGGTGATTAATGAGGACATCTAATATGTCATGGACGTATTTGAGTTATGTAGCAGTGAACTATTGAAACCCCCAAGAAGTGAACCGTGGCACCTCATAAATAAAGGGATGATTCAGATGTCCAGGATGAGTGTTGTTTATAAATAGGAAATAGGCATTGACATGTATGTGAGTTTGCCTTGGTCTTAGAACACCGAGTTAGAGCCCCCAACTTTTTTATTTGATTTTTAAATGAGGGTTATATAAGGGGTCGCTCGCCCACATAGAAAATAATACTATGTAGGTAAAGAGGCCTAAGGCCCAACAAAAATACCCTAACAACACTAAACAGACTACCACCAACAACTTACAAAGTAACTAAAAGGGCCACGAAGTGGCCAGAGACAGCAAAGACGACAAAGAAAAATACATCAGAGAGTAAGAAAATTAAAAAAATGGTGGCCATGCAAGCCCGGCCAACTAGCTTTAATCTCCCAAGTTCGGAAGATTTGTTTCTACTGTGCCATTATTGAGACCTAAGGCCTCCGGCTTCTCCACAATCTGCACTGGGCCATCAATGGTGGCCTCAATCCTGGTCAGCACTTGTTTTTTCCACCCAGACTCCTGGATCAATGCATCTTTCCAAACTGGTTTGGGTGCACAAACAGCAGTAGCACTCCTTATCATTCTGCCAAGGCATTTGCCTATGGTCACTTGGTGACCACTCCAAGCCACAACATCTCTCTTCCTCTTGTCGGTGGCTTCTAGACCTTCCACATCACTATTTGGCCAGTTTCCACCCACTTCCATTAGTTTTCTTATGAGATCCTCAGCTACCCAAAGTAGCAGCTAGCTGGAAGAGCCCTGATGAGTAGGGTCTTTTTTCTTTTTGTGGCTTTCAACTACACTGCCTCTGGTGGGTGGAAAGGGGCCAGGGAAGGGCACAAGAGCTAGTGATAGTGCCAGATTTATCACCTGCCAGAATTATCACCCTTGAGGCCACGAACATGGGAAACCAGAGCAGAATAATGATCACAAAGATTTGATAGATGACCATGCATACCCGAGTCCTCACTTTCCAATGCAGATGCCTGCATATTCTCAGGTAATTACTTGTTGCCATTGGAAACATCAGAACCCATCTTCAAAACCTTAGCTGGTACCCATGAGCACGTTTCATTGTCAGTGGTTAAGAGAGAGACTCTTTGAAATTGTTTGACAATGGAGGCTTTGGTTCTCCACACACCTGTGCTGTTCAAGCTGGAAGGACTGAGAATTTGGTTGACCAGAGCGAAGGTATCATCACTGTCAATATGGAAATACAGGTTCAGATGCCTATCTGAAACTTTGCCCCTGAATGAAGATTCTCAACTGTGTAGCAACACCTATCTCCCCGATTGCTAGGGCCTCCCTTCCCTCTTCCATGTGAAGAAATTGCTCTCCATATCCTGTTGAGCCCCAATCTGCCTGGCAAGCAGGAAAGGAGGGAAAGATAACAGAGAAATCATAAAGGAAAATATTCAGAGAAATGGCATAGAAGAGGGCACAATGCCATTGAAGTTAAGTGTATTAAGTGACATTAGGAGTTTACAAGGGCATTGGGAGTTCCAAAAAATAATTATGAGAAGGGGAAGGTAACTGCCAATTATGTCAAATCATGGAGGATTTCCTTGATCACGAGGAAAAGCTAAATCTTTTGTATCATGTTCAATGATGTCAACCAAGCCAGCTCAATCACAGACCCAAGAGCTGGACATAAGGAGTTAGAGCTTCCAACTTTATGGTTGTCAATACCCTGCTTTTTGGGTAATCTACACCTGAGTTGTTGAAGTGTGAGGCGAGAGTCCTGATGATGCTGCAAAAATAGTTCAATCATAACAGCATAGAGGTTAATCTGTGGATTCCCAAGTACTAAACCTTTCAAGGTTGTTGGGGTTGAAGCCAAGGTCTCCGGATAGAACAAATGCACCAGTTGAGTGATCCCCCAAACCAAGTAAGTGCACACCACAATGTAGCTGAAAGCAAAATGAAATCAATAATACGAGAATATTGTACAAACAAGCATAAGGCAAAACCAATCTTCCATTGAATGATAGCTCACCAAGTGAGATGTACAAATAGGAGTGCATGAGAAACTCCTCCAAGAAAGGCAGTCAAATTGCCAAAAATAGAAGAGTAAATCCCATACCCGGAATAGCCGGTCAAGATAGTTACTTCCTATTCTTCCAGTCAAAATGTAACTCCAAGTACACCTAAGCAAACTTATCCATGAAAATAGGAAAACTCCTAAGCGAGGGAAAAAAACCCATAATAAATAAATATGGGAAAAAAGAAAACCCCTACTCTAACAAAGGTGGCTATTTAATCCATTACACAGCACATTTCATTTTTAGAAAATTCATTATTTGTCTCAAAATATTTGATGCACTTTTAATTGGTCTTCCTGTGGTATGACGGTCATCAATTAATTTAGGCTCATATAGTTATGTAAAAGTTACCTACACATGTTTTTAACTTTTTTCTAAAAAAGATTGACAATGTAAAGTCAAAGTGATGGAACTGAGTCTATAGAAAAACTATATTTAGTGGGCTCTTTGTTGGTTCAGCAATTCATGATAAACCGTATTTAAAAATGTTTTTGAAGGGAATTAAAATGATGCAACAACCTCTCAAAAACCACCTTATTTTTTTATAAAAAGTGAGTCAGTCAGCATACTAGTAAGCAGAATTTCTTCACCACTAAAACATAAAATATTAATTGCTTTGTTATCTGTAATGCTCATGCAAATTTCGCAACAGGCCAAGTATACTTTTGTCTATGTAGGTAAGTTGTTATCATCAAAGTGATAACACGTGATGCCTTGCCCATTACCGGGTCTTATCTGAAGTTAGATTCTTAAACTTGCTGGTTTGCATATTGAGGCTTCTTCGAAGGTCATACTTGTATTATGCCTCTGTACCACATTCAAAGGACTGAATTCAGTACCTTTAGGTTTAGGTATTGTCAATTAGGTCTTATTGATATTTATCATCTGATTGACGTGTACTGACACATATGGATATATCCTACTACGTTTGTATTTTTATGCCTTAACAAGTCAATTCATTCCTTTGGATTGAATGCCAGCTAGGGAACTCCATTTCAAGTACTATTATCATTCTTCTTGTCTTATTCTCTTAAGCCTTTTTTTTTAACAACAAGAATATCTTTGTAAACACCTGGTACCTTTTCGTAGTTTTGCACCAGGTGTCTTAATTAGTCTTGTTAGTACATGTCAGTTGGGGGATAGCCTTCATGCAGAACAGGTACAATTTTTAAGCTAGGTTAAGCATATTACTAGACTTTTATTGATAGCGAGTTCAAGCTAAGCAAGTTCTCTTTACTCGAGGAACTTTTATTTCATCCCATAAACATATTTCTCATTCATTAACTCAACTCAGAACTTCCTATGCAAATCAGATGCTATCATTAATGGTAATTGCTTTACCCTAGTAAACCTATAAATTATGTATTTATGTTAAATGGTAATGTATATAGAAATCACCAAATCATACTACTGAGAATCCAGGTATACAACAATAATAATAATCATAAAGAATTCCATACTCATTTACACAATTTGCTGCCTTTTTAATGGTTCCGGACTACTAGGATTTTGAGCTACAGGATCATAAAACCAAACTTCGAAGCATAAGAGTACAAGCCCTAGACAATATTACAGTTGTCAATTAGAGACACAAATATCTAATCAGAGCAGGCTCAGAATAAATAATTGAAACTTGAAAGCATGTCACTTCCATACCAGATACAGCTATGATCATAACAAAGATCAGCAAACTGCTTAATAACGTATTTTGGTAAGTATGCACAGTTTACAAGTGAATGAGTCCTAATATCACAACAAGGCCATATATTGAATGAATATAGAATGTGATCAGAGATCAACTAATAAAGCTGTACATGAAATCTATTCATCCTTAGTGAGTACAATCCATTCCATGTTTACAGTTTTGACCATAAAGTCATAAAAACATGCTGAGTTTAATGACTGGGAAACCCTGAATCGAGTCTAATTACATCTTAAGACCCTTTCATAACAATTCAATACAAATCAGATACTTAGAATGATTACATCTGTACATCTCAACTGTAGAATAAATTGGTCCTTGATTCACACTTTATAAATTAACTAATTGACAATCATCTGCATTACCAAATTCAGTGCCGGGTTGTTTCATAACACAGCCAACAGTCAATGATTATCCATGATCTTTAGTGCTGTAAATCAACTGCATATATTGAATGAACAGATTTAGTATTAAAGCTCAGACTATGATTACTTGTCCTAATGATATCAACTAAATATAATCAACAAGAATGTTTTCAGAGGTTACAAATGTATATTACTTACAAAAACCTGCTGTATGCAGTTATAGACAAGACTGAATATAATCATAACTCACATTTATTTCAAGAGCATTCACAGTAATGACATAAGACTAATTACATGTATCATATCATGAATCTAGATCAGTTCCATCCCCTGTATAACAACATTAAATCACATTAGAACCATTAAGAGGATAATTATGCTTCACAAGAGCTGCAAGTGCGATCAACATGTATACTCCAAATAGAAGAACAATATCTCATGTACGATCTCATATAGAAACTTAAAACCCTTATGAAGCTCTTGTCAGCTAACCAAGCCCAGACTGGGCATGATAAACCCAACCATTGGTGAATAGCTCTTGGCCCTACTCACCCCAACCATCGGCTTGGGTGTGGGAACCACTTAACAACAGGTAAGGAAATCGGACAAGAGAGAGAGAGAGAGTTATATGTCTTATGTATGCATGTGATAACAATTAAAACTTCGTGCTTTAATTTTGATTAAGTACTTATATCAATTCAACCTGGTTTTTAACAACCAGTATTTATTCCTCCCCTTAAAAGGTCCTACAAATTAAGATGTCGTAGAGGTTGTATGCAACGTAATGTGGTTAACTCCTTGGCAACAATTGCCCTCTTTTCAGAGTTCGCGACTCTGCCTAGTGGCTTATGAACTGTGCCAATAAGGTCTTGGTTATCAGTTGTTTGCAACCTTGACTTTACTCTTGTCAAGCCCTGACTCATAAACTTCTTTACCTAACCCAATTGGTTTTATCATTTACTGCCATCTAGGTCTTACAATGAACTCTTAAGAGTTATTCCTTAGGTTTTTTACAAGCTTTAATACGTCTTTGGTAATATATTGACCTTTATCTGTAATGACTATATTACTGCCTCATGGCTTAGCAAAACAAAACCAGGTTGTTATCAATCTTATTAAAAAGCTATCAAGTTAGCTACCAAAAATTAGATTATATTCCTACAAGCATTCCATACCTAGGTAGCCTAAGGATTTTTAGCAGTAGTGTTGGCATAAAGACTTTGGTCCTTTTAGTAACCTCATGTTGATACTTACATAGACCCTCTATATCAGTTTTCAAGACTTTTCTCGAGATTTACAAAACTCTTAGTATTACAGAGTAGGGTCTTATTCTAGGTTAATAACTATGCCCACAGGGCCTGTTTTATCCTTACGAGGTTTAAGGACTGCACGCAGGGTATGAGTCAGGATTCCCTTAACATTTATTATGAATGGAAGGTAAGACATCAATCTTTACGCAAAACAAACCCTATCAAGGTTGAACACATAGTTTACAACATTCTAGCTATTCAAACAAAAGAATAACCTCTCGCAGGGTATCATTATACAATAAAAAACAAACCCTAATACATCGCAGGTTTATATACTTCTCTAGTCTATCAACCTGCAAGATAGGCCTTTGTCTCCTTGCACTTCTCCTTCTTTTCCTCGTAGCCCTTTTGCACAATGTACCTCTGTGTGTTTTCTTCAACCTGTCTTTTTCCTTTATTCTTTTCCCCTAGTGCATGCCTATTCAAAACCCATGGTCGAAGTTGGCATGCCCAAAAAACTGCTACTATCTTCATAAAAATGGATAAAATGTATTCTTGTATACAATTAACTGTCGCTTCCCTTTACTTCTCATGACCTTCTTGACATTAGAATGCAATAATGGCATCTCTGCATGGATTTTTCTTTATAACGACAGTAACAGTTAATTGCAACCTTCCTGTTTTCCTTGCCATGCAATTAAGTTTTTCTGCCACCAAACTTCATGATAACTTCCATAATGAAACCCTAAAAGTGCGTTGACTCAAGTAAGGCCGTGTTTAGGGTTTGGGATAGGGTGATTTCCTGCCCTTGCCTTTCCTTTCTTAATTTTAATTTTTCCACAACATACCCGATTTAGTCAACAGTATTAGGACTCTAGGAGATGGCTTTTATTCCATATATTTTACTAGTTTCCTTTTAAATAAACATGAATTTAAGTCCCCTTTTCTTATGCAAAGTGCCTCTTAAAAGGCCTGATAAACTTGACACTCGTTGTTACCTTGAGCTTATTTATTTGCAATCTTAGTCACTAATCTGAGGTCGATACGAGTTTCAACTGTAAGCTAATGCAAGGTAGGTGCAGTCCCTTAACAAGTTTAGTCATACATGGTGGATCCGATTTCTTGCAAAGCTCAGCTATAGCAACATTTTTTGCCAACTAATAAGTCCAGCTAGCAGTGTTTGCTCTAGCTAGTTTGCTACTGTAGCAAGTACTGTGAACATGTATTTGATGATTGAACTAAACCTCTTAGAACCTGAGAACGTAGTATTACGCAAAGTAAGAATGCTAATGACTTAAACACGCATGTGGTTGATGATGTTAATGCCACAAGGTGCCGACTCTCTCTCTTGTCGCATTTACCTTGCCTCTTACACTGCGCGTTCCCGCAGCCAAGCCTAGTTCATGGTGTCCAATCTGGGCACCTGCAAAACAGCCACACAACATCGGCAGTACGTGGTCCAAAATAATGGAACAAAACCAACTGCATAATAAAAGACTGCTGAAACAATAATGGCTGCTAAGTATACAGTAATAAATTAGTACACATCAATAAAGAACTGAATATAGTCAATTATATTGTAAAGCACAGCTGAATGTAATTCTGAGTCAACATGCGACAATTAATGATGTTCACAACACAATTTTTGTGCCTCTTGGCACTTATGACAGCATAAAAGTAAAGTCTCCTTGAAGGGAGTATGACGAATGAGTGACTGACTAAATTTTTTAGGAGATTGTGAAACATTTTATGATTTTCAACCATGAAATGTTTTTCATTGTCTAGAACTTAGAAGCATAATTGAAAGGCCTTTTTGTGAAGTCTGAGGAACGAATGTAGGTCCTGAAAATTTCTATACATTACCCTCTTTTCGGACAATTCTATTTCCCAAATTTGATCTTTTATTGTGAGAATCCTGATCATGCTGAAGCATAACATTGCTGGTGTTGCATTCATCAAGGAATAAATCTTAGTAATTCAGCTATCTAATTCATCATATTTTTCAATCTTTTATTTCTTCACCTGAAATTGGCAAACTATGCTTTTTGAGCAAATCGTTTTAGAAACTATTCTTTCTTTCATATATAATACTTAATGCACCTGTTTTACTTTTCTATTATTTTGGTGGTGGAATGGGAATACACTGGTATTATTTGCAGTATTTCTCTTTTCTAGCACATTCTAGCTTTTTTGTTGCTTCCTTGGGCCATTAAAATGTTGTGATTATCATTGCAGACAACGTACAAGCATGCACATCTGCTAGTCTGATCATTAAAGGAATGTGCCATTCACAATTTAAATCCTGCCTTGAAACTACTTGCTGTTGAAGTTGCACAAATAAAGAAATACATTTTCATTATAAACCACCAACATGCCCAAACTATGTATATGCTAATTTGCATAGTTGTAACTTTTAAAGCTTGTAAATTTATTTTGGTGACAAAGAGTGGTAGAATGCAATGTCTTATAAAATGTATTCTTTTGTAGTACCTTAAATTTGTTTTTCCTTTTCTGGGCCAAGTAGGTTTTCATTTGGCGTGCCATCTTATGGCAGTGTTGGATTGAAGAAGTTACAAGTCAATACGCAATAAAGAGAGTATTGTGATAAATTTAACTCCAACATTAGGAAGTAGATATGAAGCTCAAAACTAGCCCACATCTTTTATTTTTGTGGGGTCTATTTGTGTCCATAAAAACATAGAATTGTCTATTTAATGACTATTGTGTGCAGCTCTTGTTACTGGAGTGGTAGTTGGGTTGGCAAATCCAGTGCCCGGTTGTCTTGCCCAGAATTATTCATTGTCAAAATGGAGCACTTTTGGCATTTTTCTTGTCTCAGGTGAGACACAAGAAAAGTTTTCTATCGAATTGGAGGTGTTTGTATTTTCTGTGTTCTGTTCAAAATCAATGGTATGGTGATGTTAGTGTTTTGGAATCTATGCAAAGGTCTCACATTGCAGAGTGGGGAGATGAGTGCAGCTATAGAAGCTTGGCCAGCAGGAATATTTGGCCTGGTGTGCTTTGCCTTTCAATTTCATGCTTTTATGTTTTCTGCTCTATATATTTGAAATAAAAACTATATTTGTTTTCTCATTCTGCAGAAAGTATTTTCAATTATATTGTACTTGTTACCCGTGTTTAGAAGAAATCATAGTTTTTATATGGCAACTGGATTCTTTCTGTTAAAAGAAGCATCTCTCTATTGTAGCGGCTAAATGTTTTTTTGGTTTTCTGTTAAGTGTATCTGGAGACTAATGGGCTCCATTTCTGTTTTTGGTGACTTAGATCTCGCACATGCTTGTTTGACCTGCCTTACCATGGGGAGCTTGAACGAGTATGGGATTTGAACCCTGGTATTCATCATGGCAATTGCTCTGCCTTACCGTCGAGTCACACCCGCTAGGCGAGTGTGTAAATGCTGTTTATCTTTGTATCAATTTTGTAATTTCCTGGATTTTAGGCTTAATATGTGAATGTAGTCATTTAATTTTTTATTCATAGAAGAAATGGTTCTACCTTATTCATAAAAGGTCCTTGCTCCATCTTTCAAAATATCCACTTGTCATAGATGGTTATTATACCAATCATGGAGCAGGTTTTAGGGGCCATGACCCCGAGTTTATGTTTTAGCATCCTTGTCTTGATGCGGAAATACTCCTCATTGTAAATATTTGTTGCATGAGGAAATGTAGTACATCAAGACCAAGACTAGTGGTGCTGACAGGGAATCAACATGGGTATGGACCGCCTAACTCTGATAAACGAGAAACTTGTGGCTGGGGACCAAAGGGAAGCTACATAGGACCTATTGGATTAGCGAAGGGGAAGGCCATCGAGATGACATAGGCAATCACTTAAACAACCTAGATCCCCTATTGTCATGGTGAGCCCTACATTACCAAGAAGAAAGAAAGAAAAGAATTCATATTAATGTCCACGAATGACCAAATGTAGGTCAATGGGACTCGAGAATATACACCCAATTACAATAGAAAGAGCTAGGGTAAAAGACCCTAGCAACGACAATTGACTAAATAAAAGAAGAAGAACAAAAACACTAAAAGTAAATGAGGGGTAAACCCAACATAGTAAATAACCCAACCCATGTGGTTAGGGTAACAATACAAATAGTCAGGAAATTGGAAAAAGCTACCTTAGTTCATAGGAGACATTATCCAAGATCCTATTTGTCATTGTAATACATGCATCACTATTTGGACTGCTAATGGTTAGGAAGATGAATGGCACTAGTGCAAGTCACTTCGAGGAGCCTTGAAAGGGGTATCCAATGAGAATATGAAGCAAAGTAAGATGGTGTTGGACAACTGGGTTAAGTTGAGAAAAGCCTTCAAAAAATAATTTAAGCTGTTGAGGGACGAGGATGAGATTTCATAGTGATCTACAATACCAAGCATTGAAAGTGTGGCTCCGTCCTTGCATATAATAGATAATTGAAGGAGTTGATCTCCAAGTCAGAGGACACTTAGGATGATGGGTTGAAGAAAGATAGTTTATTGAATGCCTAAGACCAAAGTATTTCATGAAGATGAAGATAATACCAATGATGATGTCCAATGACACCTTATGATCAAGCCATGAATCTCAAAAGTGAGGATAAGGCCAACGCTTGATCAAAGACATTGAGTAAATTTGACAACGGTGGATATGATCCAATTGAGCTTGTGTCCCATAACTACCCTAAGGAAAGACGTCATGCGGATTTTCAAACACTTAAAAGGCGATTCAAGAAGGTTAAGAGAGAAATGTGGTGCACAATGTGTTGCACTGAGGGACATACAAGTGCTAACTGTCCGAGCAATCACTTCTTTGAAATTCGTGTAGCTAACGGGCATTCTTTGAAGGATTGTCCTTTTGATATGAAAAATAAGGAGTGACATGTATTCCTAGCAAACACATCGTCCTCTAAAGAAGCAGCGAGTGGCAGGTTCAGGAACCCTCGATGGGGTCAATGACAAAAAATAGAAAAGATAAACAATATTTGTAAAAGAAAACAATTCCTTTATGTCTTGAAAGACCTCTCCTTATGACTAGAGGTCAAAACCCTTTCAGTAAACGAAAAAAATTAAAATAGAATTTAACCTAACCACATTACCTTAGCTCAGAATCACAGACCTCAAAAATTAGTTTTAATTAATAATTTTGATAAAACATCACTCTTTTATAAAAGATTGTTGTAATTTTTTTCACTGCCTATGTCTTCCCAGACATCATAGACTCCTCCACTGCTGCTGGATGCTTTCAAAATCTTGTTTTTGCTCCTACACTACCTATGATGGAAGTTTCTATTCCTATTATACATATATCGCCTCTTGTATGTGCTGCGACTGTTAATAGCAGCTCCTATGTCATTGCTGGATACAGGCTGCCATTAAAATGCTCGCAGAAACCATGTAGAAACCTTTTATAGTATAACATAGTATATTCTTGTTTATGTTATGAGCTTGGCCACACGAGAGTTATTATGTTTTGTATACTTGAGCAAGAGAATAAATAATGATTCACATATACGTGTATTGTCTACATGTTTGTAATATTGTATCAATTTGTGGTTAGCTAGGGGAGGTGGTTTCTGGCCATTGTTCAATCGACATTCATTGTTGGGATCCTTCCTACTTATTATGTGATCAGGCACATATTCGGGGAGCTCTTTTGTGTCCTCTTTGTGGATGTATTGTTGTTTATTCTAGAAAACATTTCTTTAATATGCTATGTTATATGCATAAACTTAAAGTACGAAGTGTTTATCCCAATTTCAGTGTATCTTGTATATTTCTTTTCTGGTTTGTTTGTGAATACTTCTTTTCTGTTCTACAAACCGCAATACAAATACTACTTCAACTTTTTAGTCGGATATCTACAATATCTACAGATGTTTACTCGTTGGCTATAAAAGGTTATAATTGTGGTTTTATTTCTTCCATTTGAGCTGTCAGTAAATGTAGTTGGAATGCTAGAGCATTGATCTTTCTTTAGGAATCTGCACAGAAAACTCACTCTCATGTTGGTTATGCATGTTTTTTACTCATTTCACTATGTGCCTAATTACCCCTATCTTTCGCTGACCTTGACTTATGTACAATTTTATGCCTAGCAATTCAGAACAGTCTTTAGAAGAACCTCAGAGGCTTATATGTTCTTGCCTGGAACTTTCATGAGAAAATAGCTTCATAAGATGTCCATGGTTTGCAAGCACCAAAATCAATGGGATGAATCAACAAATATACTGCAACTGCTCGCACATATGCAGAGAGAGCCGACTATGATATCAAATGTCAGAATTTTGTGCATAAGCATGGTCAAATGAACAAACATGATAGATATATGGCATACAAACAAGAGTTCTTCATTAAGCAACTGAAGAAATGTTATGTATGTGCTACGACATCTCACATTCCACATGAAATTTATAAGACTTCACTTGACACTTCACAAGTCAACTTGATTCTTCAAATTCACAACCTAAGTAACACATTGTTCCCCCTTACAAAACACATTTTACGTTTTATTACATAATGACACTCCACCCAAACACACCATTTAAGAGTAATGTTAATCACCTATATATCATTCCCCCACATACTTTACATGTACCAAAATATGATTATTCTAACATTCTTCTAATGCCAATTCCAGTGATAAAATCCTGTCTTCAGAATTGAACAGTTTACCTTTCTTTGCGATATTCATGTTTTTAGCAGTTATTACATTTTGAATCTGGTTTTAGTTTTCAGCTTAAACTGGCATCATAACTTTGCTTTATGCAACTCCGTAGGCTTCAATTCTCTTATTCACACCAATTATTTCAAGGCTTATTTTGCAATTGAAGTTGATGCCTCAAGAATTTGTTACAGGTACGTTTCTTACCTGGGATTTGTAACATATATCTGAGTTTTATGAAATATGTGATGTTTTTAATGGCAAGATAGATCTTGTTGAGCCTAGGTATGAAGTGTTTCTTTGTGAGGATAATAGAAAAATTAATTCCAATTCTTTGCTAGAATAAAATTAAAACAGTTCTCTATATTGAACAATCCTGCTATAGGGCTTGCAATGTTTTGCTGCATGCCTACTACTTTATCCAGTGGAGTTGCCTTGACACAGGTATGTTTTATAATTATTACCTTTCCTCCCATACATATTTTGTGAGAGAAAATTATAAAAAAACTTAATTCTAATATATGTCTTGTCTTGTGGCTTGAAATCAGGTTGTAGGTGGTAACTCAGCTCTGGCTCTTATGTTAACAGTGGCATCAAATTTATTGGGAATCCTAACTGTAAGTCCTTATAGTTTGCATTCAGTTGTTGATACCCTAAATCCTATAATGTGACATTGATGAGCACATATATTAAATTTGTGAGTGGATTTAGTAATCACTTCTTCAATAAAAAATACAAATATTCAGCTGATAAACTTTTTCACGAGTATTGATGTACCTTGGGCATGTATCCCCATGGGCAGGAATGCCTTTCTCAGGTTACCCACGATTCTGGGACGGAATGATGCATAGGGAACAAACCCCCATGTAGCCTAAATGCAGGGTACAGCTGGGGAATGTTTGACAGATGTTCTTCCGGTGTCCCTGGCTAAGGGGTATGTGCAGATGCCCTCACATACCACACGTGTGCACACACACACGTGTATACACAAAATTTATTTATTTATTCTCCTAGTTGGTAAGGGACCTGCCTATCCCTACATAGAAGCTAAGAAGCTGTAATGCTACCCACACCTCCTAAATGATAAAAATGTGTATAAATTGCATTTTGCAATGAATAGTTATTTATTTTATTTTATTTGAATGGATATTTGACTAATCATTTTTGAACAAAACCTTTTTTCCTATCAATGCTCTCTTTCTATATGTTCTCTCTCGCTCTCTCTCTCTCTATATATACACACACACACACACACACACACACACACACACATATAGCCCCATGTGCCTTGCATTGTGCATTGCGTAATTATTTTTTTAATTTTAATTGACTGGATATTTGATTAATCATTTTTGAAGAAAACCTTTTTTCTATTAATACTCTCTCTCTTTATAATGATACATACCTCCTCTTTCTCCATATATATAATATAGCCCCACGTCCCTTGCATTGTCTCCCAAAATTAAGGGTTTCCTAATAGTTTTAAAACACGCTCTCCTATCCCTTCTCCCTATGCCCTCGAAACATGGTGTAATCCTGCTATTGTAAATATGGCCCTCTAATAAATGTTAAAGAATGGAACTGGGATTAGGAATTGAAGTTAACCACTTTGAACATTTCGATATGGTCACTGGCTGGTTTCATAGTTTTACAACATTGCTATCATGATTCGTAATTGTGGGAGCTAATAAGCAATGCTAAATGACTTAATTTTGTATAGGATGATCAGTTTTCAACACATACCAACTTTTCACAACTAATTTTGGCAGACTTGTCATTTATATATGCTCTTATACACACACTGTTTCAATCTGCAACCTGTTTAGGATTATTGAGGCAAATGCTTGGGTTTGATCGTTTTATATGGTATTTGTGAGCCTTAAGCTTGTTAGTGGGGAAAGGGACATAACCTATGAAAGTGGAGCTAATTTTTCTAGGAATTTAGCATTCATATCAACTGATTCAGAAATCTGTTGATCGTGAGATAAGATAGCAGTAGCAAGATGTCTTGCATTTTCCCTAATATTCTAGAAAGGAACCAAAGGTAATATGTAAGGGGAGGAATTAGCTATTGATGGATTCTACAGGTCAGCGATTGGGATGACATGTTATAAGAACATACAGAAGGGGAACGATATCCTGTTGCATAATTGATTGGCACAATTTTTGGTTGGCACAATTTTTGGACTTACCTAGTCAAACATCCATTTTGGCCAAGTGAATGATTACGAGCTACATTACCGATATGGGTATGGGTACAAGAATCTGATACGTGGATACGGGGATTTTTTTTTGGGCTTGGATACGTTTTTGGATATGGCCGTACAAAAATATATATATAAATTAAAAATATAAAAAATATAGCCATATAAGTAAATTAACCACATAATATGCATAGAGGAAACAAAATAAGTCAAATAACCACAAAACATACTCATAATTCAATGCCAAATATCATAATATTCAATGGTCGAACTTAGATTAGTTTTATAACAAGTGCATAGTGCAAATTTTACAATGTATGGACAAAAATAAAGACAAATTCTCCATTCTCCAAGGACAGAACATCTAGAAACAGTGGGCTCATCAAGTTGGTGCACAGAGACATTTGCAGTTCAATGCAGATGTTGTCACATGGTGGGGTTAAATATTTTTCACTTTTATTGATAATATTTAAAGAAAGATATTTGTTTACTTTAAAAAAAAATCAGATGTTTTTGAACATTTTAAAATGGTTAAGGCCTTTGTGGAGAATCAATCTGAAAAACTGTTGAAAAGAATAAGGTGGGAAAATGGGGGTGGGTACACATTGAAGGCATTCAAGAACTTTTGCACGTATTAAGAGAAATATACTGTCCCATATTCTGTACAGCAGAATATGGTGGCAGAGAGAAAGAACTAAAAACTGGTTTAGAGTAAGGTGCATGCTCAAAAGTCATGGACTATCGAATCCATTATGGTATAGAAGCAATCACAACAATGGCCTTTTTCCAAAATACATTGAAAGGTAAATGTGTTGCTTTCTTTTGATAAAATGAGTGTGAAAGCTGCTTTTAGGGTTGAGAATCCACTTTATTTTGTTTCTAAATGTTTTTTGAGGTCCATGTTTGACTTTTCATGCAGTGAAATTGAGAAAAAATAATAAAAAATCTCAGTTTTCCTGTAGATACGCATTGGAAATGGGCAAGGGACGCCACTGCCCCTGCGAGTACGCCCAGATATGTCCCTGGATGTATCAGGCCGTACCAGCAGGGGTAGGGACATACCTTGTACATTTCCCTGCATATCCCCCCGTGTATCGTACCTTGGAGCGTTTCGTATCATACCCTGGGGGGTTAGCAGCAGTATCCGGTAACATAGATTATGAGTGAAATGAAGGTGTACGAGGGTGGATGTAGAGGCTAAAATGCTTTTGTTTAACCACAAAAAAATACTATATCTAGTAGAAAGATGTCAAACCAGCCAATGACTCATGAGTCTTAATATTTAATAACAAATGGGAGTTAGCTACAATAGCTGACAAACATGTTGGAGATGCAGGACATTTCCAGACAAAAAGGACATGGGTTGGGTGAAATTGTGTAGTTGTTAAGCTCAATGCCTTAATATTTTTCTAGAACAATTGATGCTTATGTAGGTGCAGTCATATCATTATATGAATTCTTTTCCACCCTTTTAATTTTTTACCGTTGGAAAAATATTTACTAGGTACCCCTCATGCTTCTTCACCCTAGCCCATGGGAATAGAATCTCTAGCCATAATGACTTCCTCAACACCTTCGTGATTTTACTAGAGGAGGTGTCTAAGGTCGCTTGAATTTCCATGATCGTAAATGCTAAAATCCCTAAGTGCACACATAGGGGAGATATTTCCCAAAGAGACCTGGTAAGGAATCAAAATGAGTGATGGGATTTGAACGAGATTGGGGGAGAGTGGGGTAGAGGGAACAACAACTAGAGGTGGTAGAGGTGGGGAGGAAGGGGAAGGGGAACGAATCAAAGGGATGTTAGAGGGCGGTGGAGAGTTTTTAAGAGGGAGCAGAGGGGTTAGGGGACATGGCAGGAGGGGGTTGATCAATATTTAGGACATCCCCAAGGCAACTTTTCCCCAAGTGGTCCATAAGATTGCACTTGTAGTAGGGGAATGGGAGACCTTTGTAGTCGAGAGATTGATGCTAGGATCTAAGGGAGGAATGGAGAATAATTTTTCTCGAAGAGATTGAGAGATGTCCATATTAATGTAGAGATGAGCATGGGTGGCTTGAAGGGGGTTTGTTTGGTCAAGTGAGACAAAGTCACCAATGCATTCTAGAATGATTGGATTCTAGTATAGGGGGAGAGATCATAAAGGCAAACCTAGATAACTGTGCAGAACTAATCAATATTTAATGGGTCAAAATGCGACTTGGAAGAAGCCTTTTAGCGAGAATCTTCACAACAAAGATCTTGAAGTCTTTCCAAGTGTACATAATCCAATCTGTGAGCAAGCCACCATTGGCCAGATCCCTGCCAAGTTCCAATCAAGGTTTCTTTTTCAAGCATGCTGACCTCTAGCTTGAGTGGCTTGTCCTCCATATTTAGACAAAGAGTTTTCTTAGTTGTTGGGAGAGTGAAGGCATTCTTAGCCCATTGGGATGCATCAGGGTTGGACAGGGGGAGGTTCATTTAGAAAAAAGAAGTTAGGCTAGACTTGGGCAAAACTAGTGTCAAGGGTGGTTCCGTTAGCTGCAAAAATAAAGTTGGTTTGAACAATAGAGGATGAAAGGTAGCATGCGGGTTAGGACCTGGACCCTAAATGGAGGGTAGAGAGCTTGGATGGAACTTAGTAGACACCAAACCTTAGGTTTGGCAAGGGGACTCTAGGGCCCCAAGCAAAATGCCTTGGAAGGGCAAGACGAGAAAAGGTCAAATGCCATCGTGTACGACTAAAGATTCTTCTATGCAGACACAGGTAGAATAGAGGGGCTATCACCCAACCAACCTATGTTTATGATTGACAGACGAACACCTATACCTATGGGATAGAATAGGACCAACCTATGAACCAACCTACTAAGTCGAGTTGTCATCCATCGTGCTTCTCACACCATCGCACAGAGATCTGTAGAGAGCATCATCAAGCCTATAGAGATATATGGCGTCTCATCGATCAACCAACCACCTCTCCTAGATAGTGGTGGCCTATAGGGGGCATCTCTCAACCGGTGATGGCACAAAGAGCTTAGTAGCTATTTATAGGGGCTCGGGGAGGCCGAGGGAGAGGGACCCCATGGTGCAGCTCTTTGAATGATATCTTCGTTCTTGGTCCAAACGAGCCTGAATTGTTTCACTACCTTGAAAATGGAAGTTGCACAAAGAGACATTTATGATCAGGTCTTTAATAGGAAGCCAAAAAAGGGAGCTCGTATCTTTGTAGATTTCAAAACCGTTTTTCTCTGAAGATTTACTCGGGGCATCATCGCTAAATGAACATGAGAAGACTGGGTAACCCTAGAAGCTAGGGCCAAGACCTCCATGGGCGGAGGTGCTTGCAAACGTTCTTTTGAAACTATCTCAAATATTGCAATGTAATATTTGATATTTAAAAAATGAATTCATTGGAAGAAACATCAAATTAAAATAAATGAAAAGACTAAACTTGATTGCAAATTATTATCTTAAAATATAATTATTGGTTTTAGACTTTCTTTAAGTGATAATACATACATCGGAAGAAATCCCTTCATTTGCTTGTACATTGGTGAATTCGATATAGCTGCTGGTCGTTCCTCTGCAACATGAAAAATGGTCACAACGTATTTTGGCCCTTTGTCACCATTGCATCATCTTTGAATCTCTCTCTATAAAATAATGCTGGATTTAAATAGTATCCAACGATGTGGAGGTAATAATGTGTCTGGTGGCCCTACCTCTCATTAGTGGCCTTCTATATTGGCATGTACTTATCTACATCATTCCCTAATTGGGATCTTATTGCCTCATTCACCCTAGCTGTGGCCTCGTAAAGATAACCTATGGGACCTTTTTTCCTCATTAAGCATTCTCAACACCTTGACACATGGCTTTGAAATTTGCATAATCTCATGCATAGTCGTCCATAAGGACTCATAAAAAACAAGGCGTGAAATAGTTATGCCATCTATGTGAATGGCAAAATTGGATTATACCCACTCAATTGAAATGAATTGATTTTAGGTTCATCTTCTGTGTAAAATGATTTTGCAATGAAAGTGGGTGGCAATCTAGTCACACTTTGACAAACAAGCTCCTTTTTATTAATAAATGTCCTCATCATGCTGAGAACCCTAGTGTGATTGTATATGTATTTGTTGATAGATCTCCCCTTCTCTATTGCAAATTTAACCCATGTAACTTTGCCGATATCTTCTAGGTTTAAATCAAGGCAATGTGCAGTGCATGGGCTCCAAAACAAGGTAGGGTACTCTTTCATTAGAGGTCCGCTTGCAACCACATAATTGACAACATTATCTGTAATAAACTCCACCACATATTGAGGCCTAACCTTGTCAAATAGAACCAAAATATATGTGCTGATTTGACTTTGTCATGTGCATTCAAGGATTTGAGGAAGATGGTACCACTCTCTGATGCCACAAGGAAATTGATCATGGTATGGTTCCTTTTATTTGCCCTGCGTTTGAACTTAATAGTACAACTTCTCCTTGGTCACTCTTTTTGATGCTCAACGAGTGCATCATTCACATCTACACTTCTTATTTTAACATATGAATCCTCAAGATTTTGTATGATGAGGCTTTAAAGCTAGGACCTACTATGGTAATTGCATCAATCATTGGTCGCCAATAGGGAGACCTTGCAACATTGAAAGAAATGCTATAGTAGTACTAGAAATTGGCTATTTCATTTCTAGCTTGTGTATGTACATTTGTTTTTCCATGTCATGCTCTCCAAGGTTAGTTGAGCTCTAGGTGTTGTATGAGGCACAAAAAAGGCATCCGTCGTGCCCCTACTAGTATTAGGTTTATTTAAAGAATGAGTAGGTATTGATACATCTATATGATGTTGCGGCTACACATCCTAATTTGGAAGTTCTTCCTCTTCATATAGAGGTTCTTCGTTGTTAGAGGACCTTGCGGATGATCCAATATTTGTTCTTGCCTTTTTCACTTTGCTTTCTGTAAAGGCCTCGAGCTAGTCATGTTTGGTGGGTTATGTTATCAACATTTTTAGAAGACTTAACATCATTCCCTAGTAGCATTGTCAAATGCCATTGAGAGCAATTAATACCCCTATCACAGTATTCCCACAAAAGTTTCATTTCAGCTTGTTTGAGTTGGACACAAGTTTGCAACAGGCACATGTGAAATCGCTTTTTTGCAGCATTATTGGCCAAATAAATAAATAAATGCATTATTATCAATTGTTCAGAGGTGTGTAGTTGATGGTAGAAGCACATTGAGTGAATGGGAGCTTCGTGAAGTGCAGAGAAGGCAGTTAAGTGCAAAGCAAATTTGAGTTGAAGACTACACAACTGAGATGGCTGAGTTTATTAGTTTTTCTTGTTGAAGCAACAACTCATTCACTGATGAGTGCAAAGATCATTACGAGAATAGGATACTTTTGAGGTTGGTGTCCTTATAAGCCCAATAAGGCAAAAGCTTGTAAATTGTAGAACATAGTGGAGATGAGGAAGCATGGCTTCATTCTTGTTGAAGTTCTTTCATATTGAATTTCTCTAGGGTATATCTTGTGTTTCTCTCCTTCATGTTGTGTTTGATTTCCTTACTTGCATGTTTTCAATACCTTGCAACTAGTCTAACACATCAAACACTTAAGGGAGCTCAAGAATCATCTGTCACAAGCATACTACTAGTTCTTAAAGGCTAACTAACTTCACATTCGTTTTGCACTTCTATGCAAGCATATTGAATTCCAATCATGTATGGAGTAGTAGCTTTTTTAGAATATGAAGGGTAGTATGCATTGTATGTAGCATGTGGGAATTGCATGCGAAGGGTTGCATAAATAATTGTAAGGCCAGAATGTCTTCTTATAGCATTTTTGTGGTTATTCTATGGCATAGAACTTGGGGACAACCCCTTGTTAAGTAAAGGATTCGTGTTGAAGAAGCTTAGTGTAGAATATCCACCTAGTTTATGGATTAGGAGGGGGTGTTAAAATTTAACACCGAACGTGGAGGACAAAGACATATATAGATTCACAATAATGTTACATAACAAAAAAGAAAAAAACCAACTCAAAGATTACTGAGATTATTTATGATTAAGTGATATAAAAAAAGAACTGAATCTTTCGAAAAAATTGCGAGTTGTGGCATGACATTTCAACTAGGCACAAGAAGCAGGGCGAGTGTTGAGTAATTGCAAACAATTGTCAGTTTTTGGATTTTTTTTAATCTCTGGATTAAACATTGCGAGGGATTTATAGATTGAAAGGCATGCTAGTCAAACCCATCTCCATCATGTCTAGGGGACTGGTACTTGGGGGATATGTTTTTGGGAGTATCATTCTTCAAATATGCATCTGGTTTTCCATAACAATGCACTTGGGAGAAAATGACCATTTCAAGGCTACAAAAAGGTGATTGATCAGTCCCTACGTATGCTATAAGATCGACTACATGATTGGCTTGTTGATTCAATAGCCAAACTACTACGTAGGTTATCAGAAAAGCTTGATAAACAATGCCCAAACATAATACAACATGGATATTGTTTTGTCTAGGATCTTTTAGAGGTGTAAACGAAAAATGTTTCTTGTTTGCTTATTTTTTGATGACGATCATGAAATTGGATTCTATCATAAGCTTTTAAAACTTTCTATGCACATCACCTCATCCAAGGATCAAATAGTGGCCTTGGTTTCATAATTAGACACCACAGGAAAGTCTAAAGAGTAGGCATGTAGGAGGGATATTTGATTATCGCAAAAGAGTCATTGATGCCAACCAACCAAACTAGGGCTTCCTCTAGCCACCCTATCAAAAGTTATTTTCATCCAATTGGGATATGGGGCTATCCATCATGCACACCTCCTTGCAATGTGATTTGCAATAACCTTGTTATCGGGGGGATATTAAAACTTACAGCGAACATGGAGGATGAGCATATCTACAGATCAGCAATGATGTTACACGACATAAAAACCAACTCAAAGACTATTGAGATTATACATGAGTAAGTTATATTAAAAATGAATTGAATCTATTGAAGAACGAGACTCCCGAGTTTTGGCAAGGTGTTTCCACTAGTCATGGGAAACAAGCCAAGCAATCATGTTTAATTGTGTTTTTTTGGCTTTTTTTCTTCTATGGATTAAAATCCGTTAGGGGTGTCTTGATTGAAAGGCATCCCACTCAAACCCATCTCCATTCTTTAGATATGCATCTAGTCTGTCCTAACAATGCACTTGGGAAATAATGATCATTTCAAGATTTCAGATTGGAGATCAGCCCCTCTGTTTGCTATTAAATCGACTGCATGATTGGCTTGTTATAGCCAAACTACCACATCGGTTATCTAGAAAAACTTGAAAAACAATGCCCAAGCTTAATTTATGCAATTTTTACAACATAGATATTGCTTTGTCTAGGATCTTTTAGAAGTGCAAGCAAAAATTGTTTCTTGTTTGCATAGCTTTGGTAATGATCATGGAATCGGCTTCTAATAGGAGGCCTTTAAGGTTCCTTTGCACATCACATCACATCCCAAGGACCAGATCGTGGCCTCGGCTTCATTCTTAGATGCCTCGGGTGAGTCCAAAGTGTAGGCATGTAAGAGGGATCTTTAATTGTCATATAAGAGCCTACCTATGCCACCCAAATCAGAGATTCCTTTAGCCGCCCTCTCAAAATTGAATTTCACCCAGTCAGGATTTGGGGCCATCCTTCATGCACACCTCCCTGCGATGTGATTCACATTAACCTTATTAGCAAGGGGATATTAAACTTAACATTGAACATGGAGATCATGGACATATATAGTTAAGCAAGAATGTTACATAACAAAGAATAAAGATTATTTGGAGTAAGGGATATTAAAAATGAATCGAATCCAGTTCAAAGTCTTAAAGACTACAAAGGGAAAAATCTTTATATGTATTAAAAAGACCAAAGAAAGGAACATGAAAACAAAAAGGTTTGAAAATAATGTTGAAGGTTTTGGAATAAGACAAAAAATCAAGTTTTTTTTCCAAAATTTTGACACCCCTGCAAGATGAGACTTGCCAGCCTAATCAAATGTAGAACAGGACCGCTCACCCTGATGGAAGACTTGATTGAAGATATCACTGGATACATATTGACCCAAAGAAAGCGCGATTGAAGATATTTCCAGCAGCAACAAACTTTTGTTATCAGTTGCAAATTGTTTTTATATTATGAGTTGCTGAGAGTATCCGTTTAGTGGCGATGAACTTTCATGTTACCATCGGTAGTGTATATTTTTCTATTTTGACAGTCCAAAGACCTGGAAAAAAGCCGTATATGACATTTTGATTTATTTGGAAGCTGTATGGTTGCATTTTAAAATGTCTCAGAAGTTCTGAAGACATTTTCCATTTTTCTTTGCATACCGGCCACGAGTCATTTTATTTTAGCTGTAGATTTGAATGGCATGTATACGGCAGTGTGTGATGACAGATATGGGTTTAGAATTTTAGATAATAGTATACGAAAAAATTGCTATATATGGAATTTTTTGAAAGTTACTGAACTGCTGCACAAATGTTCATACTTCCATTAAGATGCCAAATCCTGAGAGTTAAAATCTTATGCCAAAATCCTCTTGGGACCGCACCAAGCCTCACCCTTTTTATAGGTGTTGGAGCCTATTATTTCAATTGGATTTCTGGTGGGGCCTATAGCAGCCAACTTCAAAGTTGTTTAGAAAACATTAAATTTTTCCTTGGAATATGTCAATTTCCAAGTGAAGGATTTTCAATCGGGTTAGTAATTGAGTTAATTAAAGTATTTCTGAAATCATCTATAGCAGCCAACTTCGTAGTTGTTTAGAAAACATCAAATTTGTCATTGGAATATTTCAATTTTCAAGTGAAGGATTTTTCAGTCAGGTTAATAGTTGAGTAAATTAAAGTATTTTTGAAATCATTTGAAATACTAATTTAAAACAAATAAAAGATGTGATCATAGAACGTTTTAGAAAAAGGGGCTGTTTAAGTGACATATTTTTTGTTTTGTGAGGTTGCATGGAAATGTCTGAAATCTTCATTTTTTGATGTTTCTTGGAGGGTACACAATAATGTGTTTGGCGAGAATAGGCTGAAAAGCCTAATGATGTGTGGAAGAAACCTCCTATGGATTGGTTTAAACATCAATTTTGATGGAGCTACGAAAAGAAATCCAGGCCCAACAAGATGGCGAGGGATCTTTAGAGATGATGGAATACCTCTAGGTAAAAGCATTTGCTCTCTTAGAAGGAATAAGACTGGCTAAGGAAAACGAATGGTGGAAACTTTAGGTTGAAGTGTATTCAATGCTAATTATTGAGGTAATAAAAAAGGGACAGTGCAATAACTGGTAAATGAACAAAATCGCTTAGGAAATCAAGATGGAAACTGAGAATTTTGAGATCTCATTCCAACATATTAGTAGGACAGGAAATATGGTGGCAGATGTCGTGGCTGATTGGGGGGATAGGAAATTTGGGCAAGATGGTTTATACTCATCCTTTTCCCTCCAGAACATTAAAGCTAGTATCAAAAGATTGTGCCAAAGAAGACGACTTTTGTGGATTAAAAACTGTCGTCATTTAAAATAGTAAAGCTCGGGATCAAAAAAAGGAAAGACTTCTGTGGATAAAAAATTGTCTTTATGTGCACATAGTTGTGCGTTAAAATATTTGAATCAAACATAGGAGAATGATAAAAGAAGAATTAGTGTGATAGATAAATGATGAAAGGTACCAGCGTTTATTTTTGTTAGTTTTCTTGCAGCTGGAATATGCTTGGAGCTAAAGAAGGGATATTTCCTTATAGGTGGAAAAGCTGATGCTTAAATTTATATTTGAAATTCATGTCATATTTTTATTTTCCCATATGGCTAGTTAACACCAACTGGGACTTGACATCTCAATCAACAATTTTTTTGGGTTTAGTGTCTCTCAACCCCATGTATTATGAATAAATGGATTTCACTCAAAGTACAACACATCCATAAACATTTAACTAGGCCTAAAGCATATGTAAAGCAGTAAATCAGACCTAATAAATTTTCTAAAACCTGAGCAATAAAAGACTAAAGGAGGGTTTAGAGAAGTATCTTGAATAACGAGAGATTTGGAGACCATTATGGAATTTTGATAGTGGAAATTGGCGTTTCTGGGGGACCATCACAAGACCACAAACAAGAGAGAGAAAGGGAGGAGATAGAAGGGGGGACATGATGACACACGTCAAAACCCACCAATAATCCCTGATTTGGACCAAGAATTGACAAATACAAAGTTGCCTTAGAATTATGCAATTTAACGACTAATAAATGCCTAGGGGCCATTTTAGGTGTCTACATAGGTACTTTCAGAAAAACAAATTTCTGGAGAATCAAGCAATTGTCCTCTCAATTAGGGTATTCTTTTGGCTTTATCTGAAATGGTGCAATAAGCATCTTAATTTTATTTGGAGTTTTAATGTAATTTTTTACACAAATCTTTTCTAGAGAGATTGAATTTTTTTAAGTCTTAAGAACTTAGATTTTTTTTTCCTTTGATCCCTTAGAGATCATAGGGAGATGGCGTGCCTTTGATCCCTTAGAGATAACATGGAGAGGCACACCATACAAAAATCAAGAGATCTGATTGGTAATGTTTTTGCTCTCCGTTTAATTTGTCAATTGAGAATTTTTGGATCTTGAATATTTGAGTTTTGTTTTTGAAGTAATGCATCCTATACATTCTAGAGAACAAAAGATTTACATCAACTGAGCATCATGATTACAAGGAAAATCTCTTCCTACATAGGAAAGGAAAGAAAGGACCTGGCTTGCACCCCAATGGGTAGTGAGTTCACATCCTTCCAAACCTACTCAAGCTTATCTTGAACAATCAAAGCCAAATCTTGTCTAAAAATTTGCAACTTCCCCATACCGAGCGACAAAGTATCTTTTGGGAAATCTTATTGCTGCCAACCGAATTGTATTCCTTAGACTCTTGCAGCTGTCCCTGATGATCCAAGAATCCCCTAGTAAAGATCCTTGCCAAGAGAGAGGGCCAGTAGAAAGGAAATTGAATTCACCATCTCCAAAACCCTCTAGCTATTGAGCAATTCTAGAAGATAAGGTTGACTGTCTCATCTTTCCCACACAGTGCACCAAGCATCTGCAGTACCTGCTTCACTCAACCGTGCAAGCAAATATTTGATTTTCATTTTGGCAATGAATTTAATATTCAAATGTGAGCAATGGTTGAAAGCAATCAATTTAGAAATATTATCAGAAAGAATATAAATGAGATTCAACTATGCAAAGTTGTGATGTTGAATTCTTGCTATATGATTGAAATAGAACTTTATTGTTCATTGGCATGTTATTTTCTATGTGTGTATGTCATATCTATATTTACACCTGTATTTCCACCTGTTGGCCATATAAATAAGTTCTTACTTTCAACTTTTATGATTTAAGTTATTTTAACTATCATAGAAATTTATTTGTTTTATAGTAGAAAACCCCTATAGCATTGATACTAGAGAATACTCACAACAGACATATCAATACAAGGAGAACATCACACATTGGATGATCACCGATTTTTTTTTTCTTTCTGCCTGACGGGGACACATATTACATGTTAAAATCAATTGAATTGTGTAAACATTTGCAAATAGAAGGAATTGTCAATAAATATTAGTCCATTACAAATTTTACTTTTTATGATAGCAAATTGAAATAACTTATTTTGTTTACAACTATATTTGTTTGGTTGCTAAAATGTATTTTTGAAATTCAGGTTCCTTTCATAATCTCAAATTTGGTTGCTCAAGGAGTTGGGGTTTCAATTCCTGCAAGGCAATTGTTAAAGAGCTTGACCATGACCCTCTTGGTGCCTTTACTTCTAGGCAAGGTTTGTCCTCTATCCTCCCCCATAAAATTACATCAAAGTATCGTAAGGCATTTTGTATGTCTATAAAAGGTTTTAGTTACTTTTAACTTTTAAGATTTTAAAGATAAATCATAACACTCAATGGTACCATAAATTTTACTTATGGTAACTTATTTGTTCAAACAACAGTTATATTAATATTTAAAGTACCGAGGTAAAAAGGTTTGTTGCAGTAACCTCTTCACATTTTGACTTGCTTGGATTTGTACAGATTGAATGCAAGTCTTAAGAATTGTGATTGGTAATAATACTAACTTTGAATGGTCCTAACAACCTTGTGAATATTCAGCCTTAGACATACTAAACTTTATTAAATATTAGAGTTAAGTCCATTTATGACTGGTGTTCCCACACCATTCAACTGTGTTGTTAAAAATGGCACATACCTGTTTTTCAAGTTAGACAGCAGTAAGTGAGACAGAAGTAGCTACAACTCTATTGATGTAAAGTGGTCTGGTTGCTTAGATCTGGCTTGCTCAGGCATAGTTGTAAAAAAAAATTTCCCACATCACTTTCATGGGAAAGTAGATTGTGAGACGAATCCAAGAGTAGAACTATTAAAGGTGGTAGAATAAATATGACAGTGTGGTTAGCTGGGGAGGGCAATATTGCAGAAAGCCCCAGATGCTAATGACAACTGTTAAAAATGAACCCATTGAAACAAACATGCAAGATGAGCTCCATAACAATTTTTTTACATCCACGAATAGGACCTTCGTAATACATTAGTTTCTGAACTATGATCTATTGCTTCTCATGCTTTTTCTTTGCCATGTATTTCCCCAAGTCCTAGTTTCTCTGCTCAAAATACAAGATTTCTTGAGTTTCTTCTTTAAGTGATCTCTTAAGAGAATTCAACTCTTGGAAATGAGACCTCCAATTCTCTTTCCATCTTCCTGTGGAGCATTTTTGACACTGTTAAGTGAGTTGTTGCAGTTTGAGTGGCTACATTTGCCGCTCGTGTTTTCTAGGGAAGTTGTTGGCTATTCTTCCTGTGTACAAATTACTTTTGAGTGGTGTGCACTGTCCATGATTTATACTCGGATTTTTAGATACGACATAAAGTCTGAGCATAAATGAGCTTCAAGCACCCCACGTGCACCTTGATTCATCACTAGCTGCAAAGATTTATTGTTTCTCTGCTTGCATTTGGACTGTTGACGAAACATAATCAAATGAGTTATCATATTTTATTTTATATTCTTATGTATTGCATACATCTCTATATGTCTATATACTTCCTCCAGGAGCTTCCTTGTACATCTTTGTTCTCTTAGAAGTTTTCTTATAGAAACTTTCTTCTTCTAGAAGCTTCGTTGTACAAAGAGCATCCTTTATGCTCTTTATATATATACAATACAAATGAGTATAAAGTTGTAGCAATCTCGTTGTGTGTGTTTACTAGCTTTCTAGCACAGACTTTGTAATTTTCGTATCATTGTTGCAATTGTGCTCATATCATGTGCTTTGTTATACCAAAGCTAGAATATTCTGCACCTAGTAATCTGTGTTGATCATGCATAAAGCAAACTAGTTGTCCCTCTCTTGTTTGGCTTATAAATTGCTGATTTTCTGTCAAAAATGTCTCAGTCGGATGTCAGCTGCACCCGCACTGACCTCTCTCAACATTCTTAACATCTTTTCCCCAAGCATCAATGTTTCTTGAATGGCGTTCACAAACGAATATGACACCTCGCGTAATCGATTATAATCCTAGTTAGAAGACTATTTTGGTCTGAATTACATGAAAACCTAAGTTACTTGGGGTACCCTTGCCGTACTTATATATGACTTAACTGAATACAAATACAACATGGACAAGTAACAGACACTTTAGAAACTTTGCCTTGCTCAGACGCATTGAATATAATTGTGTCAAATCTGGGCCATATTCAAATAGGCATGTCTAGGACATGTCTGAAAGATGAAATAGCAAGATCTTTACCAATAAAAGTGAATCATAGATAAATGTATGCTGTAAGGCACAATAGTACCTAAAAAATAAGCCAAACCATGAAATTTTGGAGACACAAATTGGCAAGAGGGGAAAATGTTTCAGTGGAAGAAAACCCCACTTGTATTAAAGAATGATAGCTTAAAAAAACTATTCTCACATTGACAATATTTATGGAGTAGAAGATTAATAGAGAATAGAAAAGAAGAATAAATTTCATGAATAGAGGAGAGGAAAGAGATCTTCAAAGAGAGTGAAGAAGCCAAATGGAGTCACTAAATGACTTCATCATTACCTTTGCCAACCTTCATAGGTGTGTGCCTAGCACCCCTAATCCCCTTAAGATGAAGGGAAGTGTCTACAATGTGTCATAGGAGGTACATATGAAGTGTAACTCCATGATTCCCTTCAAAAGGAACAAAATGTGTGACACCTCACATATTCCTTTATCATATGAATTACAAATTTATATGGGAATAATATGTGCATACAAACTTAAATTAACATTAAGACTATAAAACAACCCAGACAAAGGGAAATTCTAATACTCCCCTTTAACATTTATTTGGAGTTTACAAAAACCTATAAAATAAGGAAGTGTTGTGTGATTACTCAACACTACCAGTTGATGACAACTTCCTTCATTCCCAATATATTAGAATAAAGTACCATTTTTCCTTATATAATGGCTTAATAAAAATATAACCACTTGTTCTTGAGTAGGACAAAAAGAAAAAACATGTGATCATTTTCTAGGGGTTGCCATTGGAAGTGATGTTGAATCTCAATGTACTTCGTCCTTGCATGAAAAAATGGATTTTTTCCTGAGGCAATGGCACTTTAGTTGTCACACAATATTGGGCTAGAAGTTTGAGGATGTCTTTAAATTTTCAAGAAGTCTTCTAAGCCAAAAGTCTTCTTTGGAAGCATGATTATGTCTTATATATTCAACTTATGTGGAAGAAAGTCAATAGTTCGTTGTTTTTTAATGTTGCATGAAATTATGTCATATATCCTAAGGGAAAATAGTAACCACATGTGGATCTATGATCGTTTGTATCACCAGCCCAATCAAAATCTATGTACCCTACGAAAGTTGTTATTTGAGGTATACTCGATGCCAAGGGTTAAAGTGCCTTCCAGATAATGAAGAATTATTTTAACGACTTTAAAATGAGTAGTCTGGGGTTTGGACATAAAATGCGAAACCAAAACAACAACAAAAACAACATTAGGAGTATGAGCTAGATAATTGAAACTTCCAACTATTTGTCGATATAAATTAGAATCAATAGGTTCAACATCCATGTTATTAAACAATTTGACACCGAGTTCACAAGGAGTAGCATTGAGATTACAATCAATCATTGTTGAATACAGCTAACAAATCATGTATACTTGGAATGAAAAATTGAAATGCTATCCTTTTTTTGCCAAACTTGCACGCTTAAGTAATGCAAAAACCCAAAACTTGTCATGCATACCATTTTGTTTAGGTGTGTAAGAAATGATTTTTTCATGCTTAATACAATGTTGCTTACGATATACAATTATAATTTAGAGAAAAGAATTCTCTAAATTTGAACAATTCATCTTTATCTAAAGACGTTGTAGGAACAACTTGAAATTTTGTCTTGGCCTATTTGGCATAGCAAGTTGTTTTAAACAATTGCACTTTGTAATCATGTTTACATGGTTGAGGAACATAGAGTAGATTTAACTTTAAATCAGACATAAACAAAACATCATATACTTTACTGTTAGGAACAATAATAGTACCAATTGCTTATACATTATATGAAACATGATTTGCAAGACATAACATATATTGGAATGATTTGGTTTTAAAGAAGTAAATAAATCAGTATTAGAAGTCATATGCTAAGTAGCATCAGAATCAACAATCATTTTCAGGAGAAGAAGAATGCAAAGCACAAGTAAAAGCAGGTCTAGTATTAGAGTTTTGTTATTTTTTAGTCTTGCAACTGGCACTTAGTTTTTGCAGGTTTCATTCCATTTTTAGTATTCCTTTGTTTCTGAAAGGAGTAAGAAACGACATGACCCTCTTTACGTCAATAATTACAAACCATTTTTCCCCTGAGGTATGTCTGATTTTCATTTTTTCCATTAGGAGTTTTGTTGTTGGACTTAAAATAATCTCCATTACCACTTTTCTTGTTTGGGTGTTTAGACAGAAAAATATGTTCATTTGCTTTAAGACTCCCAAACTAAAGTAAATTTTGTTCTTGTTGCAACAAAGTACAAAAGAAATAAAATGTTAACTAAGTTGCTAAAGTAGTAATAACAAGTTGGAGTGTATATTTGTAATGAATTGTTGAAAAGGTCAAGGTAAACTCTTTTTCATAATAATGTGAGTAGATTCAAACTAGATAGTTGGACACCTACAATTGTGACTTTAAAAAATGAACTTAAGTGAAAAATCATCCATCATTTTAAAATCAATATACTTTAAATCTGAAAATTGATCTTGAATTTTCTTGAATTTATTCACAACATCATGCACAGTTTTAAGATTTGACCAAGCACAAGCAGCAGTGATGCAATTCTCAATGTGAACATGGAGTGCAGGTGAGATTGCCAGTCCATTTAAACCTAAGGCCGCCTTATTTTTGACTTGCCATTTTTGTTTAATTTCAGCAGATACATATTCATTAAGTTTTTTATTTAACCTCTACTATTTGAACCAAATGCTTAAACGTAAAGATGTATTGCATTTGTGATGTTCAGAAATGGTAGTTTGTAGAAGTGAGTTTAAATGTATTGCATTTTTGATGTTCAGAAATGGTAATTTGTAGAAGTGAGTTTAAATTCTGGGAATCATTTAGTCATTTTACCTTAAAACAATTCACAATACCAATGAAAGCACACAAGAAATATAATTTAGTGAGGACTATAATTTGAATTTTATGACAAAATTAAAACTATAGTTAAAAAATAATTAAAATAAAAAAAGAACTGAAATTACACAAATCGTCTTTGGATGACATTCACTCTTCATTTCTGGGACTGGCCAATGATTTGAAACTTAGGTAGTTGTTGAATGCAGCAGTCCTGGTGGATAAAACCATTAGTATCATGGTGAAGGAAGCACTAAATTTCTAGCAGAATGCGTTGATGGAAGGGATAAAAGATGAAAAGCTTCTCAAGTGTATGGCCACCAACCTTTTTCGAGTTCAGCTGGCTGCAAGAATGTGGGAAGGGGCATCCGTGGATTGCATCTTACAAGCAATGAGGGACCTGGGTCAGTCTACTCCTAGACTTGACATATTGAAAGTTGCCCAGCTGATAGGAATCTAGATGGTTCTTTTCGGTGCCATTAACACTGTTAATTCACAAGGATGTGGAGCCCTTGAGTTTAGGACTGGGAAACAAACTAGATCAGATCTGGTTTCTCCTCAAGGCTATGACTGTGGACGAGATTCAAAAGGGCAGAAGCTCGATGCCATTTGCTCTATAAGCTGGAGTTTGACACTGCTGATTTCCTGTTTTCTTAGCTAGTAGAAACTTTTGCTGCTCTAATGGTAGAAGAGGAAGATTGCGAGCAAGGGCCAACAATAATGATCTCAGATTCTAGCGAGTACTGAGCTCTAGCAGAGTTTACTTGATTTTCAGTATTGCTACTGCTGCCTAGGGCTCTATGGTTTTAATCTTTGTTTTTGTTTCTTCATCTTATAGAACCTTAAGCAGGTCACAAATTGATAATATTTTTTTCACCTGATTTTCTCAAGTTTTCGATAACTCTTATAATAGATGGGGTTTAGCCCCTTTTTTGGACCTATAAAAAAAAGGATCAAATTTGGATGAAAGATTTGAATATAATTTTTTTATAAATAAATTGCTTGTTTAAAACCTAAATCATGCTAAAAGAACTTTAGAGGAGGAGAGAGAGATCTGACCCTAAGGCAAAAGAAGTTCAAGTGTGAAGGGATGGAAAAGAAACGACCCCTAGAAAATTAATGATATTAAAACTAGTCTTTTTTTCTTTCCTTAAAAAAAAAATCAAGAAAGTGCTCACAAAAAAACAAAGAACAAAAAGTTATGAGAATTTTACATTAAATTAAGGTTAAATTGGAGTGGATTTAACATAGAAAACGTATGGATAATATGCAGTCGTGCTTGTACTTTACAGATTGCTCAAAATAAACAACACTTGTTCTAAGCGGGATAAGGCCCCACACAGCCATTCAAGATGCCACAAGCTAAAAATGAATGGCAGAAAAATTATCCAGGATGAGGTCAACCATGTGGCACTAACATCTGCACAATTGTACAAAAGAACATTCAATGAAGAATGCAAACTAGGGCTGACTGGAAAAACTGTTAATCTAAAAGAACAAATCCAAAAGAAAATAAACAGCCTGCCGAGAATAGAACAAATGATGGAGAAAGAGGAATTGAAGCAGAACTTCAGTAGGCACCAACTGAAAAAAAACTCCTTGGAATGCTTGAATACAAACTTCCAAGAGAAATAAATTGTTTGAATGAGAGATTAAAAACCAGCCAAAGGGCCACTATTGCAAACAAGACAGACTTGCTTGAGAGGAGAGAATTGTATGTTGAAGTGAACTGCAATATTGACCACTCTTGGCCTTCAAAGCACGCTCTTTCGCCACCCTTGCATCAAACACCATGTAAAGCCCATGGTCTTCAATACCAAGAACGACTATCTTCTTAGTGACCTAATCAACAATATAGTGTTTGTGATTGCTGAAAATCACATGTAAGTTGGGGCTGTTCTTTATAATCTCACTTACAGGAAGCAAATTCTTATCCATTCCAGGAACATAGTAGACATTAAGGGAGACCTGACATAGTTATTTGCAAATTTCCTTTTTGATCTACTCTTCATTCCTCCCCACCACCAAAAACCACAGAGTTGGTAGAAGATATGCTAGCAGCGTAGTTAATATACCAATCTTTCCGATTGGTAAAATGATGAGATGCACCAAAATCTATGTACCAAGTAGATTGTCTGCCTTTTCCCTAGCCACAAACACAAAGAGATCCTCCTCTTCCTTATGTTCTGCAATATTGACATGCTTCGTAGGCCCTTGGTTACTTTTCTCATCCCATAAGCATTTCTTGCAAAACTTCTTCTTATGGCCTAGCTTTCCACAATAATGGCATTTAAAAGTATTTTGATTACTTGAGCCATATGTCATGTTGGTGCCGTCTTTGTTTCCTCCTCCATTCTTGTTAGCTAACCGACCCTTGCCATTGATGTTTGTTGCTAAAACTGTTGTTTAAAACCTCATTATTGCCATGGCTATAAAATTGCGTTTTCCACCTGTCTTGCTGCAATAGTATAGTGCTCAACTCTTCAGACTTTAGGTCAATGTCAGTAGTTGTGATATTTAGGGTTTTTAAAAAATGCTCAAATGAAGGTGATAAGATTTTGAGATTAATTATCACCATGTTTTCTTCTTCCATTTTCCACCCAATAGCATTTAATTGTTCTCTATTATCCAATAACAGTAAATTATTAAGGAAAAATGCTCCATCTTTGTTTGAAGTTTCATGTGCCTCCATCATTTGCTTCCAAATAGCTGAAGCATCATCGCTGGTCTGCATTAGTCAAAGAAAGTTTTATTGGCATCACCACTTCTCTATTCTATCCATCAAGCTTGTTTTGATCATTCCCTATTGTTGTTGGTCTTGTTTCATTCCCCAATACAATTTGATGCAAACCCCTGTATGAAAAAATAGCTAGCATTGTTGTTTCCTTGTATTTTCACTTAAGTCATTCGTTGTTTCCTTTTATTTTCACTTAAGTCATTCATTTCTTGGTTTCTTTATGGGTTAGATTTTTGTAATAGTAAATACCAGCCTGGATTTTTCAAAATTTTGTGGGGAGGATAGTGTGAAGAGCAAATGGGAACCTACTATTTAGTAAACTAATAAAGATTGTTTATTAATTATAGAGTTAGTCTATGCAAATGGTTACTATCCACCATTCGATGATATCTTTTGATGGTTAAAAAGGCCAAATTAGATTAAATTCTAGTTCATCACTTGTAATGGGGTTATTTTCCACAACATTGAAGCTTTATATATGTTATTCTGTTGCTTTATAAAATTTATTCTTCTTATCCTATGTATTTTTATTGTTAAGAACATGCATGCGAACCCTAAATAGCTTAACAATTTTCAATCTTTTGTTTATTCCTTATATACCTTCCTTTCTTATTTGACATAAGATCCAATTTAAAAATCTTTATCATTTGATCACTTAGATTGGTTGTATCGGTGCCATTCAATTTCTTGTTTTGTTTTCATTTGTTGTGGGTACTTTAAAATTCACTAAATGCACCTTAACTCAATTATTGTGGTGATGCTTGATGACGAATTACCATATTGTATTACGTATATTTTAAGTTCCAAGTTCGTTTATACTTTTTACAGTTCTATTGAAATGTTCTACACATTTTTCCTACATTTCTAAATGCTATTTTTATGTCCAACTTGAATAGCTCTGTAAACATTATTTATAAATATTTTTTATTTGTGCTTTCGTACAGGGAATACGAACGGCTTTCTATGGTGAGCACATTTAATTCTTAAACTTTGGGTATAAATCCATAAAAATATATTTAATATGGTTGCTTTATGCATGTAAACAAAACACAATTTATTTAGTTAGGATCGGTATAATTGTTGCAGTTACAAGCAATCATGCATTTTAAAAATTCTTGTAAAAACTTTAATCAGATATGCCTTTTGGTTGTTTTGGAGCTTTTACCAAGAAAGCTTAAATAGTAGTTGCTACTTAATGAAATGCAATAGTCATTGATATTTATTACATCTATTATGTTGAGTATTTAAATGCAAGGGTTACCTAACGTTCCCTATCCAAGGTTATTGTCTGTGAGCTTTGCTCTTCTTGCTATATAAGATTTTGTAAAATGCTGTACAGTATTATAAATTTCTTAGTGTACTTTGTCAAATTTCATTGCATCATTTGTTATATTGGAAAATATTTAATCTTTAAGAAGAACGTGGACACTGAGCATGGTGAAATACTATTCTAGTGGAATGCATATATTAGGAAACGCATACTGCTCAATTTGTACAAAATAGTCCCCTATAACTCCTCTAATTTCTTTGGTCAAAAACTTTTACTTTGATGCAGGAGTGGCCAAGTATGTGGATCAAAGACGCAGACTATTTTCAATGCTGAATAGCATTTTTCTTAGTTTGGTTTGTCTCTGCGTGGCATTTCCCTTTACAACTTAAAAGATGCTCTTTATGTTTAGAATATTGTTCATGTTTACAAAATTTCATACATTCTTTTAATTGCTGAATATATTATTATATAGCATTTCTTAAATAGAGTCAAAAATATGTGTTCTCCCAAAGGGATTTTTCTTGGTTCAAACATGGAGGTTTTAATTGTATAATAAATGATAAAAGTTTGTACAAAATATTTTGTAGCTTTCTACTGGTAGCATTATAATTTGGATTTTGTGTTCCCTTGTTGACTTGTAGGTCCCTTGGATGCAAGTAAGTGGGTCAAGGACATTACTCTTAACAGTCTCACCATTGGATTTTATTATAGCAACAGGTGTTGGAATGTGAGTCGCTATATCCTTATTGTTTCTAATGATCTTTTGTATTGCATTTATTTTTAGCTATATGTTTGGTCATATGGAAGGTTCATTTTGTCATATCGTTCATTTATGTTGTGCTTTTAAGGAAACAATGATTCAATGTTTTGATTAACTACTATTGGATTGATTTATTTGTTGTTAGAAATTATATATTTCTAGTGAATTTAGTGTTTAGTGTTCACATTACACTCAATCTGTTTGATTTTACTTTATTTCTTTTCTAATAATGTGAAATCTTTATTTCTTTTCTAATAATGTGAAATCTCAATTGAAATGACCTTGCCGACAATCATTTGTAACAAGTTGCCATTGTTCATCATCAATAACATCCATATTGACTAAATTTTTAAGCAAGAAATTAATCACTAAATGTGTGATGGAAATTGTGCAAATATGATCATGGAAATATGAAGGTTTGACAATTTGAAGCATAGTTGTTAAAATCAAACCCGATAGGCTAAAGAGTAGAATTACTTCAGCACTCAGCAAAAGACATGACAAAAATTTCAACAAACTAAAATATACATAAAAAGTTATAAAATTCTGAATAAATTCAAATTGTGTATTTTTAGTATGCCGATATTTTGGCATGTTCAACTAAGCCGTGCTGAGATCTCATTGAGTGTTTACGAGTGTCACATTGAGTTATTGTCGAGTACTCCCAAGCTTTTCTAATTTTTCCATGTCTACTTGAATTTGGCATGGTTGAATCAGTTTGACTCTTTCTAATCATATTGAGTTCAAATCTAGAGAACTCAGGTTTTCCACTCTCGTTACTAGGAATACAACATGCAACTTGTATCAGATAAAAAGTGTCTAGCGGATGTTATTTCAACCATAGAGAGGACTTGGTCTCTTTTTCAAGTAGACGGGAAAAAATATATATTTATAAAAAGAGATCTAATTTGCAAGTCACCAAATTGTGGCTTATAAGATGGATTTATTTTGACAAGAAAGAAAGGAGTTTGTAAATCCCAATAGAGCCTAAGTATGGTCAATTGGGCTTGGAAGTCATTGATATATAGGATCCCAAGTGATGACCTAGAAACATAATTGGAAAATTACGAAGGGCATAAACAAGAACAAAAGAACATTGCTATAATTGCGATAAATATATTCTTGAGCTGGAATAATTGCCCATGAATGATAATGCCATCTTTGGCCAATCATTGTGGCCCTAAAATCCCTTTCTAAGGGTGTTAATAACAAGTTTTTCTTTATCCCCATGGTAATGATGAGCAACCTTGGGGGGCAACCAAGTAGCTCCCATCAACAAAGTTGTGTCTCTCAAGGGGTATAGAATTTCAAAGCGATGAATGATTGGATTGAGAATGAACTTGGATATGGTGACTCCGATAACATTAGCAAGGGGTATAGCATCGAGTCACTTGGTTAAGTACTCGGTGGTAGTAATGATGAAGGTATGGCCATCTTGCGATCATGGTAGCTTGCCAATGAGCTCTAATCCCACATAGAGAAAGGCCAGGGAGATCCAAGTGTTTGAATCTTGGTTGTAGGAGAATGGATAAGATCGTCATGTAGTTGGCAAGGATTACACTTTTTAGCAAAGGTGATAACGTCTTTTTCAACTGTTGGCCAATAGTAACCCATGCGTAGCGATTTGCGGGTTGTTGCATGTTCACTGCAATGACCTCCGCAAAACCCTTGCATGCTTGTTCAAAAAGTGGAAGGACCTATCTTTAGTAACACATTCTAAATTTCTTGAATGAGTGGAAGGCCATTTACCATATTAGTCTTAGTACTTTTAGATAATGGTAATTGAGGTGACCATACCTCTTATGCCAAAGTACACTCGTGCTTTCAAGCGCTACTAGTGCATGTTCTTTTACTGTTTTGGGATCAACCAATTTATACAACCCGCTTTTACCAATACCAACAACAATTACTTTGTTATCATGAAGACTAGTGACCCTTCATTTGCTTGCTTGAATTAATACACAAATTAGGACTTGTAGTTATCTCACTTATGGATAAAAGATTTTTACATATATCCGGCACATACCGAATATTATTGAAAGTTTAATTAATAGAATTGTTCAAAACTACACGAACATCTACACATCCTTTAACAAAATGAGTCCAATTATCATCCAAGGAAACATATTTATTGCTACTATTGTCTTCAATGAAATTAACATAGTGTTTGTGACACGTATAATGTTAGGATGCACTTAAGTCAAAGTACCATGTTCTAGACTCATTTGACTAGTTCTGAGATGCCACAAATGCAAAATCACTTACTGCCTCTTGTTCATCTTCTTCATCAACATTTGCATATCGTGATTTCTTTTGACCATTTGCTAGGTCATATCGTCTCTTCCGACGATCCCTCTTCAAATGTCCTAACTTCTTACAATAATGACATTTCCATTATGACTTGTTATAGCCTTTGAACATATCATTATTTGATGAATGGCTAGCACTATATTGTTTCCCTTTGCCCTTGAACTAACATGCATTGAATGCACTCTCTGTAGAATTTGAAGTTATTAATTTTTTTATTATCTTGTCTTCACTCCTACAATAGAAGTGTTGACAACTTCTTGAAATCAATTGATTGAGTTTCTGCAATCATATGCAATGACTCCACGAACGAATCGAAAGAAGGTAGTCTATGCAATACCAAAACAACCTTAGACTAATCATCTATTGGCTTCTCAATAGCAATTGGTTGATCATTGAGATCCTTCAAATGCAACAAATACTCATAAATAAAAACTCCTTCCTACAACTTAGTGGAAAACAACAATTTTTTTTAAACACAAAGCCCTCCTAGCTTCTGATGTCTAATATTTAGTATTCACATTTTTACGCAATTCAAATGGTACAGTGACATTTCTAACTTCTGGCACAAAGGTATTAGCAATTGACATTTAAAAAAGCATTAAACTCTCTCTATGTATTTTATCATAGTCTTCGGGATAATTTGCGGGTCTCTCTTCTTTACTTAGCGCAATTTGGTCAAGATTCCTATACTCACAAACAATAAGTATTTTGTGACACCATAAACTGTAGTTCTTTTTAGTCAGATTTTGGGACTCAAGTAGACACTAGACTCCTTAGACCATTGAAATCACGAAAACAATTAAATTCGGAGATTTACAAACTTTCAAACCAAAATTTTACCACCACAAGCTTTGGCTCACAAATGTGGACACTCGAGCAATTTTTTTTTTGGCAAAACACGATCTGTGCAAGAGTTATGAAATGAAACAGATCAACATATTCATTACTACTATTGTCTTCAATGAAATTAACATACCAGTATTTGTGACACGTATAGCGTCAAGATGCACCTTAGTCAAAGTACCATGCTCTAGACTCATCTAACTAGTTTTGAGATGCCAAAATTGCAAAATCATTTGTTGTCTATTGTTAATATTCTTCAACAACATTTGCATACCATGATATCTTTCAACCATTTGCTAGGTCATATTGTCGCTTCCAACAATCCCTCTAAAAATGACTTGGCTTCTTTCAATAATGGCATTTCCATTGTGACTTGCTACCGCCTTTGAACATATCATCATTTGATGAACTGCTATCATTGTATTGTTTGCCTTTGCGCTTGAATTGATGTGCATTGAATGCACTCTCTGTAGGGTCCGAACTTGTTGCCTTGTATGATCTTGTCTTTGCTCCTTCTACAAGAGAAGTGTTGACAACCTCTTGAAATTAAGTGTTTGAGTTTCTGCAATCAGATGCAATGACACCACAAATGAATCAAAAGAATGTATGCTATGCAACCAAAGCAACCTTATCCCGATCATCTATGAGCTTCTCAATAGCAAGCAATTAATTATTGAGATTTCTTTAAATGAGTAAATACTCGGAAATAGAACCTCCTTGTAGCTTAGTGGAAAACTACAAGTTTTTCAAGTACAAAGCCCTCCTGGCTTTTGATACTTGATATTTAGTTTTCAGATTTTGACTCATATTTCCACAATTCAAACACAATAGTGGCATTTCTAACTTCTGGCACTACGGTATCATCAACTAACATTTTCAAAAGCATTAAAGCTTTTGTATGTCTTTTATCGTAGTCTTCGGGATTGGTCTCTCTTCATTACCTAGAACAATTTGGTTAAGTTACCTATACTCACAAACAAAATTATTTTGTGACACCATAAACTGTAGTTCTTTTCAGTCAATTTTTGTGACTCAAGGAACCATAGATTTTGTATTCCGGCCATTTTTGACCTGACACTAGACTCCCTAAACCATTGAAATCACAAAAACAATTAAATTCAGAGATTTACAAACTTTCAGACCAAAATTTTACCACCACTATATTTGGCTCACAAATGTGGACACTAGGGCACATTTTTATGCAAAAACACTGACCTGTGCAAGTGTTATGGAATTTAATGGATTTCTAAGCATATTTAAGGCAAAAATTAATAAAGTTTATAAAACAAAATATAAAATTTAATTAAAGAATATTAAATGTTAATAGATGCTTGCCCTAAATAAATATATTGTGCTCAGACTTTATAATAAAGTTAATTGTTTTTGGTTTATCTGACTGTAGATGGGCTGCGCCATTCTCCACCTACAGGCTGCGCCTCACAAGATATACTTATTACAAGCAGCGCCTCATACAACACAAACATTTACTAGCCACACATGGTTGCACCACATAGAGTTGTTGGGACTTTGCAACACAGGGCTGCGCCCACCAGAAGTGTTGTTTCTCGAGACTATAGCATTCTTCTTTTAACCAACAATAATTACAAACAAGAATCATGCCTTTAGATCAACAGACCAGCAAAAGAAACAAATCAGCAACACAAACTTCTCCAATCTGAACAACTTCCCCTTCCTGCTAAACTTGACACTTCACTCTCACGCCCAAGCAAAAACATCCCTTCTGCTGCAATGCTTCTATCTCCAGCTGTCCCAATCACATTCTCATTATTGCGCTCTATGTAAACTGCTTTGTTTTGCTCCAATCATGTTCAAATTGGGCTCTATATTGCGCTCCCTGACTTGGGTGAATAGTGCCCTACGAATTTGTTTTTCCAGGCTTTATCAAGGATTTGACTTTTCTAGACGTCTCTTTCTCACAGACTAGAATGTTTTTCCTAGTAGATCCACACACGGGCGCGCCACACACCATAGAATGCTTCCTCCCTTACTCTATGCAATTACACATTCAAACATCTCACAAGATCTTTGCTTCCTACCTTCACAGGCTCTAATCAAGATGGCTCTGATACCATACCATAATTATATTCAAGCTGTTAATATTACATTACAGAATGGCTAAATATATAGCTAAATACAAACCTACAAACTAGGAATCATTCTTATCAACCCAACAACCTATGTGCTATCATTAGAATAAGCAAATCTATGCATAAACAAAGACAACGGACTCAGCCATATTAGGCTTTATTAAATAGAGCTAGCTTAATCTGATAATCCTTATTACCTTATTACTAACTTATTCTAATATGCGGCACCTTTGAGAATTGCACGAAACCTTGACAAGTGTGAGGTCATCCCGTAAGCCTTTTAAATGACATTGGGTAGGCTGCATCCTAACGTGAAGTAACCATGTGGTAGCTGCGGGTTTTAGGAGTTTTGCCTAGAACCTTCACTGTGTGCCATGTTTCGAAGTCACGAGGTACTCCCTGAGGTTGTCTAGAGTATGTATACAAACTGCAAGATGGTGTGGTGTAGTGTAGAGTTTTTTTGGAGTTTCCCGTAAAGTATAATTGTGCGCCATGTTCTAAATAGACATGTGATCTTCTAAATCTGTCTAGATGTTATGTAATGTCCCCAATTTGGCCTTACGCTCTTCTTTTGGATTTAGCCTGTTTTTGGGAACTCGTAGGTTAAGCAGAAGCTCAAATAAGGGTTTCCAAACTTTTTGGAGGACGTTTTCGTCTTTTTGTGGAGTTTGCACTTGGAAATGTTGAACTTGGATTGCGGATTCCTTCTGGGTTTTCTGAAAGCTTCGCGTTGATATGTTTTACTTGGCACACAGAGCACTTTCAGGAATTTACTATTTTTAGTAAGTTCGGGATTGGCACCGGAACAAGATTTTGAGAGTGGGGTTGGATTCTTGTCAAGACTTTTCCAACGAGCTATAGATCATTGGTTTTCGACATCATCTTGGCCTCCATTTTAAAGTCCGTAAATTAAACATTATTATTTAATTTTGGACCTTGGTGCCTAGGCTCAACGACTTAATGTTGAGGTTGAAAAAAAAAAAGAATTAAAGAGGATTATATTATTTTCCTTCTCATGTTTTATCCCATATACAAGAGGATTTTAGAGATTCCCAGTTGGAAAAGTATAAAAGGAGTGCTCTCATTTCATTATCTTTTGTCTACTACATTGTTACCCTGGCGTATTGGCTCTGGAATCGCTTCGAGAAATGAAGGCCTTCTAGCTCGGGCATCGCTTCATGTTTGCAAGATACCATCTAGTGGTGATTCAGTCTTTGTGAGTTGCATTTAGTTGTACATTGTTCTCAGCTGGTTGCATTGTTAGTTTTATTTGGCATATTAGTGGTTTCAGCTTATTGCATTCTTGGTACAGCAGATCCGTATTTTAATCATATATCAGAAAATACCAAAAACAGTGTTCTGGGTAATAGCTCATTGTCTTTGCTAGGCTTGGGCGCCACTATCTTCAAAGTGGTAGAATTTATAGAATTTGCATTAATTTTTAAAAGGAAATCGCCCCTTTCAACTGGCTGTACATTTCAGATTTGCATTAAAATTCGTGCATTAATTATTGGTTGCATTTTTGGGTTTGTTTTGGGTGTTAGTTTGGGCGCTATCATAAGGAAAGTATTGTGCATCATAAATCAGGTCAATTGAACAAGTTTTTAGTGAGATATGAGCATCTGAGCAATTCCATAGGTTGCTGGTTATTTCTTTAAGAGCAGATTTGTATCAGAAATCAAAAATTATTGTATTGCTCTTTGAATGAATTATTGTTTGGGCATGACTATCCAAGATATGGGTAGTACTCTATGATGTAATGCTAATCTTTCCGCTTCTTAAGACATTGGCAGGCGAATCCTTCTTATTTTGTAAAGCTGACAGTAGTACTGGCAGTCATTTTTTGCTTGTTCAAATCTAGTTGTAATTCTCAGTTTCAATTAAAGTCATTGTAATAGTTATAGCTCCGCCCTATGGTAGCTACTTTCCCTCTTTGGGTTAGCAAGCACATACTTGGTGTTGAGTTCTTTAAGTACTGTTAATTTTATTACTCCACCATATGGTCGCCTCAACTCCATCTCGGATTGAGTAGCACATACTTGGTGTTGAGTTCTTTAAGTACTGTTAATTTTATTACTCTTACTATATGGTCGCCTCAACTCCATCTCGGATTGGGTAGCACATACTTGGTGTTGAGTTCTCGTTCAGCACTTGTAGTAGAAGACCCTCTAACCATATGCTCGCCATCATCGGCGCTATTCTTGGTTAGAGTTCATTCCAGTTCTGTTGTTGCATTTAGATCCTCTAACCAATGCTCGCCATCATCGGCGCCATACTGGTTAGAGTTATTTCAGTACGTTTGGGTTTATCTTCTAACCTTAACAGGTACTTGATTGTAATGTTGTAATCTGATAATTGAAAATCAAAGAAAAAATTGGCTCGGATTATTTCAGTGGTATCAGAGCCAAGATCCTGCCATCCTGTGCCCAACAAGGTTTAGTTGATAGTTGAATGATAGAGAAATCAGTTTCTACACCAGAGGTCAGAGCATAGTTCAGCTCAGTTTAGAAGTCGCAGTTAAACATGGCTAACAGAGAAGAGATAAAGCTAGAACAAACTCTTTTTGAGATCGAAAAAAGACTTGGCAAAGAATGTAAGTCAAGGGAAGATGAAAAGAATAATCTTCAAATATTGGAACAATGTTTGAGACAGGTGGAGCAGTCACCTTCTGAATGGATGCAATTGGCATTGTCACTTGCAGTTCACCTTTTAGTTCAGAGCTATTGGCTGGGACATCCAAATGAAGAAATCAAGCTGCTGATTTCTTCTTGCTTCATGGAGTTGATGAGAATGATGGCCCCCATGACACCCTATGATGATGAAACCATGAAAATCATTCTGAATATGATTGTAGAAAGTTTTCAAGATTTTGATGAAACTGGAAGCAATCTATTTGCTAGAAGGGTTGCTATCTTAAAGACATTTTCAAATCTCTGGGTAAGTAACTTGCTATTCGCCTTGGAAATGCATGATCAGATTTATCACTTGTTCTATTACCTCTTCATATCCACTTGGAGCGAACAAGAAGAGGATGTTATTGCAGCTGTGAAGAAAATCCTTATTCTCACCATTAATGAGTCAGATGAAATTCCACCAAATGTCCAATCTCTCCTCTTGGACACATATGAGTGTGAAGAAAAGGATTCTCCTATTACTTCTATGCTGATCAAGGAATTGTTTAATCAATGTGAGGAAAAATTGAAGCCGTTTTTGAAGAAGTTAGAGCGTGATGAAGAAAAGATTAGTGGACAAGAAGGTTGGAGCAACTTTGAGGGCAGCGAAGGCAAGAAACAAAGTTCTGATTTTCAATTGCAGCCTATCAGCAATTCACCATCTTCACATTCTTATGAGTGGGAAGATCAATTCAAGGTGTTCGTTAACAAGGAAGTGCAAGCTCTATCCCTGTTTGATCGCACACATAGCTTGGTTGAAGAGCTTTACTGGAAGGCTCAGCTTGAAGAGAGACAAAGAGGAGTGAAAGATGAAGTTGCTCTTCCCAATTTGCAACTTATCAAAGACTCATTGGAGACATTGAAGTCTGAGTACATGCACTTGATTGGAGATAGAGATCATGCCTTTGAAGTTGTAAAGAAGACCATTTGTGCTTTCCAAGAAAAGGAGAGTGTAGTTGATGAGCTCACTCTGGAGCTCGAATCAACAAGGGACAAGTTGAAAGAAACTCAATTGGTTCTAACGGAGGTTGAAGACCAGTTTGCTGATTTCAAACTTTCCAAGGAGCAAGAGAATGCATATAATGTCAAAGAAATCAAGCAAGTAATAGGTGAGCTTGATAGTCTTCGAGAGGAGTTTGACCTCGAAGGTTTCACAAGAAAGACTAAAGTTTCAAGTTCAGATTTGGATCAGCAAGATGGAAAGGAGGGCTTCCAAGTTTATGACAATCCTCTTTTTGATTTGCAAAAAGAGTCATGTAGGGAAGAAACCAAGCAAGAGGTCGAGTATAAACCTCCGGCTAATGGTGCTTTGTTATCACTCCATGAGAATATGCCAAGTTTGTTGATTAGTAATGAATGCATGAGTGGGTTTGAGGATGAAGAGTCCATATGGGAAGTGTCGAAGCAAGGTATTTTCAACATCGATGACATCAAGGTGTTGACGAGACAAGTTGTGATCGCTGTTGGTAACTTCATTACAGCAGCAAGGAGTGAAGATTTCAGACCTACTAATCATAAGCAATGGGAGAAAAGTGGACCTGAGCTTGGTGTTTGCACTATAGATGATCCATCCCTTGGGTGGAGTGATGTTTGGGCTCATACTAGTCAGCTTTGGGAGTTGAATTTGAAGTCATTCTATGTTTCATACTTCAATGTTGTTGAAGCTTTCATGTTTAAGCTTCAAAGATTCACTAGAGGGGACACTAGTTTCATGAAAATGCACTTGGTTCTCACTAGCACTTGGGTATGCATTGAGCTTTATTTGCATTGTGTTGAAAATCAAATTCAGTTGGGTATCCATGCTTGGGATTCTCAATTTGGGTTGATGGAATTCATGGATTGTGGAAAGAATAATTTTTGGTGGGACAGTGATCAAATTTTCAGACCTTTGGGTGATGTTATTTTCTTTACCAACCACTTGATGGACCCATTTGTTCATCAACCAATTGATTGGAGAGAAATTTTGAGTATGGGTTGGAGAGATAAATGGATGGTTGCTCATGGGAGTGATTATCGGCTTAGACAAAGGCAGATTTTGAGATATGAGTTTGTTGGTTGGAGACAGACCAGCGACCTTACATGGGGAGTTACTCTCATTCAGGGGAACTGGTTCTTCACTTCTTGCCAAAAAGGTGGTAATTTTCGGTTGGACATTGCTCCAGTTTGTTTTCCAGCCACCTTGGAGGTGTCAACTTGCAACTCGATGCTCTTCTCACAAGCTCACATTTGGGAATTTGATTGGTGTTGCTGCTTTTACTTGTGTAGGACTCTAGAATCAGATTGCACTACGTTGGTCCCAGCCTTGATCAACAACAATTGTTTGTTCCTTCACACCTTTCCTACTCTCCAAATTCATCTTTTGAAGGTTTGTGATGTAAACTTTAACAGTTTACTCTCAGTGTGGGTTCTGGAAAACGATCTTTCACATGCCTTGGTTCACCATTTTGAGGCTCTTGGAGTGGGAACTATAAGAGTTTTCAGAAATCCTCATGGTTGCTTCAGAAAAATTCAAGGGAGGCATAGTACATTCATGTGGAGTCGTGAGTTTGAGTTTGATGAGCTCTTGCAAAGGATTACTTTCCTCTTTGCAAGAAGATTTGGAGAGGTCACATTTGCAGTTTTGGTTGTGTTGGATACCTTGGGGAGATATGCCGAGGATTATAATTTTGAGTTGAGTAGACTATCTTTTCCAATGCCTAGGTTTATGATAGACAATGGCATTGTTGATTTTGCTGACTCAGAGCATTTTGGCCACTATGGTTTCACTATTGTGATCAGAGTAGTGCAACATCAGGATGGTGGGTCCTCCTTCAGACGGATATGGGACTCTGGGATTGTACTTGGTTTGGTTTGGTGCAGTTTGAGTTTTTCTAGAGTTGTGGTGGCATTGCTTGAGGACAAGCAATTTTGGGAAGGGCGGACTGTAATGTCCCTAATTTGGCCTTATGCTCTTTTTTTGGATTTAGCCTGTTTTTGGGAACTCGTAGGTTAAGCAGAAGCTCAAATAAGGGTTTCCAAACTTCTTGGAGGACGTTTTCGTCTTTTTGTGGAGTTTGCACTTGGAAATGTTGAACTTGGATTGCGGATTCCTTCTGGGTTTTTTGAAAGCTTCGCGTTGATATGTTTTACTTGGCACATAGAGCACTTTCAGGAATTTACTATTTTTAGTAAGTTCGGGATTGGCACCGGAACGGGATTTTGAGAGTGGGGTTGGATTCGTCTTGTCAAGACCTTTCCAACAAGCTATAGATCATTGGTTTCCGACATCATTTTGGCCTCCGTTTTAAAGTCCGTAAATTAAACATTATTATTTAATTTTGGACCTTGGTGCCTAGGCTCAACGACTTAATGTTGAGGTTGAAAAAAAAAAAGAATTAAAGAGGATTATATTATTTTCCCTCTCATGTTTTATCCCATATACAAGAGGATTTTAGAGACTCCCAGTTGGAAAAGTATAAAAGGAGGAGTGCTCTCATTTCATTATCTTTTGTCTACTACATTGTTATGTTGTCGTATTGGCTCTGGAATCGCTTCGAGGAATGAAGGCCTCCTAGCTCGGGCATCGCTTCGTGTTTGCAAGATAACATCTAGTGGTGATTCAGTCTTTGTGAGTTGCATTTAGTTGTACATTGTTCTCAGCTGGTTGCATTGTTAGTTTTATTTGGCATATTAGTGTTTTCAGCTTATTGCATTCTTGGTACAGCAGATCCGTATTTTAATCATAAATCAGAAAATACCAAAAACAATGTTATGGGTAATAGCTCATTGTCTTTGCTAGGCTTGGGTGCCACTATCCTCAAAGTGGTAGAATCTATAGAATTTGCATTAATTTTTAAAAGGAAATCGCCCCTTTCAGCTGGCTGTACATTTCAGATTTGCATTAAAATTCGTGCATTAATTATTGGTTGCATTTTTGGGTCTGTTTTGGGTGTTAGTTTGGGCGCTATCATAAGAAAAGTATTGTGCATCAGAAATCAGGTCAATTGAACAAGTTTTTAGTGAGATATGAGCATCTGAGCAATTCCATAGGTTGCTGGTTATTTCTTTAAGAGCAGATTTGTATCAGAAATAAAAAATTATTGTATTGCTCTTTGAATGAATTATTGTTTGGGCATGACTATTCAAGATATGGGTAGTACTCTATGATGTAATGCTAATCTTTCAGCTTCTTAAGACATTGGCAGGCGAATCCTTCTTATTTTGTAAAGCTGACAGTAGTACTGGCAGTCATTCTTTGCTTGTTCAAATCTGGTTTTAATTCTCAGTTTCAATTAAAGTCATTGTAATAGTTATAGCTCTGCCCTATGGTAGCTACTTTCCCTCTTTGGGTTAGCAAGCACATACTTGGTGTTGAGTTCTTTAAGTACTGTTAATTTTATTACTCCACCATATGGTCGCCTCAAATTCATCTCGGATTGGGTAGCACATACTTGGTGTTGAGTTCTTTAAGTACTGTTAATTTTATTCCTCCACCATATGGTCGCCTCAACTCCATCTCGGATTGGGTAGCACATACTTGGTGTTGAGTTCTCTTTCAGCACTTGTAGTAGAAGACCCTCTAACCATATGCTCGCCATCATCGGCGCCATTCTTGGTTAGAGTTCATTCCAGTTCTGTTGCTGCATTTAGATCCTCTAACCAATGCTCGCCATCATCGGCGCTATACTGGTTAGAGTTATTTCAGTACGTTTGGGTTTATCTTCTAACCTTAACAGGTACTTGATTGTAATGTTGTAATCTGATAATTGAAAATCAAAGAAAAAATTGGCTCGGATTATTTCATGTTATATGTATGTTGGGAAATGCCATAGTGCTACGTAGCATTTTTAGGAATTTCTTGTAAAACATTTACCATTTGCCATGATCTGAATAGATAGGTGATCTTCTAAGGCTGCCTAGATGTATGCATACTAGGAGATGTCACGGTGAAATGTAGCATTTTTTAGAGTTCCATATTGAATTACAGCTCACGATGAGGTTTTCAAGTGCCGCATTGCTTGTTGACACTGCTCAAATGTTGTATACATATCGCGAGATGGTGTAGTGCACTGTAGAGTGATTTAAAGCTTCAAGTAGAATCATAGCTGCACATCATGCTACTTTCGGGTGTTGTGCCACTTAGGAAGAGTGCGAGGTAACTTGATGTGATGGTTTAATGATCTGGGAGATATGTCGAACCTTTGGGTTTGTTCCAAAGTATTGTAGTCAATTCAAACATCAAAGGCCTACATACACTACTTATTGCTACTTAACCTACTCATGTTTTTGGTTGATGCAATATTGCTTGTGAACCTAGATGCTCCTACATCAAAAGACCTTGTGCAAACAAGTATTTCTCATGTGCAATCTTCTTAGCCATAATTCCTCTTCTTCTTACTAAGGTGGATTTGCGTGTGCGAGCAAAATGGATTGGATGTCTTGCTTGAAAAATGAGAAAGGGGATCTGTTTAGATACTGCTCAAAACCAAAAAAGTCACTATTCAAACTTAATTGATGTCAGAGGCATGTCAATGTAGTAGAAAGAGTATTATAAGACAATACTATGTTGGCTTGGCTGGTGACGTCGACCAAGGTGAGAGCACTGCAGGACATCATTCCCCCAATCGATGCAAACATGAAGAGGAGTGGAAAAGGGGGAACAAGAACAATCAGAGGACAAGTATGTTGATGACATGCCATGGATGAAGGATATAAAATCAAATGATCATTGGGGAATCTCTCACAAAGTACCACAGACCGGCCCACCTCGACCTCGGTGCACTCCTTGGGACGAACGCTCAGGGAGACTGATGCACTGACAACCCCTGCAAGAGAAATCATCATTAAGTGAAAAAGGAGTGTATACACCTTGATTTGTAGGTAAATGATCTTGTTTCCACGACTACTTTGTGCATCCACTTATTTTGCAGTATTATAGTTAATGATCTATGCTCAACAGGGGTGACTTAAGCGCACTATCTTGTAGTGGCAGTTTGGCCACATCTAGATGCAACATTCTGTGCAATGATTAAGGAGAGGAATTTAGAGAAAAAGCCATAGATGGGGTTATTCCTTTAGTAGTAGGTATCTTTTAAGGGGCCCCTAGTCTCCATTCTCCAAGTTTGCTTTTTTGCTAAGGTTTTCAACTTATCTTCCTTGACCTATTCATCATCCTCCTCCTTGTTGTTGCTTCCATCCTTGCCAATCCCATTGGAAACTTTAGTAATTTTGGCATCCCCTTATGATAGTTCTTCATAAGTCTTTACGTCCTTGTCTTTTGTCTTAGAGTTAGAAGTGTTCTTTGTTTTTAGATCCTCAATGAATGGACACTTCCTTGAGCTAATTTCTTTTCTTATGAGTTTTGCCTCCCTTTTGCTTTTTCACTAGAACTAGATGCTTTGCAAATGATCTCATGTGGAAAATTCTACCATCTTTGTAGTTCAATGACCTCATTTTTGGACCTTGCTTTTTTGGAGGTTTGCTCAAAAACCTTAGGGTGGATGAACATTCAACTCCAAGAAATGTTCTGTGCACAAGAAACCTTTCTCACAATGCTTGCTTAGAGAACCACACTAACCGACCTAAGCAGTTAGCCACACTTGACAACCCCCATGTGTGGTATTCCAAAAGGCATACCAACAACAATAGTGCAACACTTGTGCGAGGCAATCCTATGTGATTATGCACCACATCCCTCCACCCAATGTGTAACAATTTGTGCACATATGATCATGAAGTAACACCATTCACATGTGTACTCATTTGGTGTCAATGCGATCCAACACTTCCAATATGCGCCATTAAGCCCACCATGTACCAGTGAGTCCACCACGTCAATGACTCCACCATACATCAATGCATCCTCCGCATGATAGCAATACAAAATGCCCCCCACTTCCCCGAAAAGGGAAATAACTAAGGACATCCCCAAGATGACCCCCATTTTTAAATGTGTTGTGGATGTTGTGACACCCTGGGATGGTTGAGTATACCTATACCTTTAAAAACACAAAAAGGCTGAAAAAATTAAAGCAACATACAAAGAAAAATTAAAACCCTAACCCTAAAATCACATTGAAAAACTTGAACAGATTGATGAGGACGAGGATGTGCAGATAGGGTTGCTTGGGATCCCCTTGCAAGATGGCGATGAGCTCGACAATTCCAATGATGAGTGGTTTGCAAGTATTGCTTTAGATGATAACTCTAATTGTTGAGTTGCGGATTATGCTTTTTTTTAATTTGGACATTAGCATTTTGATGTATCAATTATCATGTACTCTTCTTAGCTTCGAGTTTGATGTAACACGTTGATGTATCATGTAATCTTCTCATTGTCTCAAATCCGACGTGGCATGTCCATGTATCATTCACAATTTTGGATACTGATATTATCAATGGATTATTGGGTCAATGGGTTTATTTAGTAATTTATTGTTTTAAATTTCAACTTATTTTAATTTGTTAAAGTTTTTTCATTTTTTCATTTTTTTTATTTGTATATTTTTATGTAATATTTTAATAGTCATCCTTCTGCCATACCCAAAATGCAGAATTTTTTTTTGTCATCCCAGATACGAAAGTTGCTATGGATAATGTTCCTTCCTTGACCGACTACAATCTTTGGAGTTGGAGACCACTCAAGCTAGGCAGCGACCACCACAAGTATATCAATAGAGGAGATCTAAGTTGGAAACATCTCAAACTGTGGTTCAAACACCACAAGTATCTCAGTACTAAAGGCCTAAGTAGTATTATACCATAATGCAAGATATGTAGGAGGGTGATATTCCTTAGGTCAAATGAATGGTCTTGAAGAGCAAGGAAACAAATTGATGGTTTTGACGAGCATGTTCATTTTGCTTTTTCATTAGACCTATTGGAGTTGACTGAACCACAATTGTATATAGAAGCCTAGCGCAAAACTAGGTGGGAAGTAGTCACGCAGGTTGAATATCCTTGGGAATTGGTGGATTTGTCTCCGAATAAAATCCCATTGGATGAAAATGGGTGTAAAAGATGAAATGTCAAGCAAATGGTACTTTGGACAAGTACAAAGCTTGTCTTGTTGCTAAGGGCCACTCACAATAGGGAGGGATAGACTAGGCAAAGACTTTTGCTCCTATTGCTAAGATGGTTATTTTTCAGTTGGTTCTCTCCATAACTGCTTAGTTTGGTTTGGAAGGTGTATAAAATGGTTGTGAAGAGCAGCTTCTTGAAGGGGGATTCAGATGAGGAAGTTTATTTGGAACAGGTAGAAGGATATTGGGTACTAGACATAGACCATCATGTTTGGAGGCTAATTAAGTTCTTGTATAGACTTAAACAGGCTCCACAAGCCTTGTACATCAAAATTGATCAGTATCTCCAAGATTCTTGAGTTTGAAGAAGTCTTTATGATCCAAATCACTATGTCAAAAGTGATGGTGATAATACACTGATATTCATTGTCTACATTGATGATCTTGTTTGCGGGGCCACTACAGTTTAGCGAGTGAAATCTGATTTATGTTTTGCTTTTGACATGACTGATTTAGATCTCCTACATTATTGTTTAGGTGTAAAGTTTTGGCAATTTGATCATACAATCTTTGTGACAGATAAAATATGCCAAAGCACTCTTGGAAAAATTCACAGTGACAGAGAGCAATCCATCCATTACACCTATGGAGATCGAGCTAAGATTGTTAACCTTTGATGATTCACTGCTGGTAGATGAATCACTTTAAAGAGTGTTGGTAGGCTTTTTTATCTATCTTAAATCTACTCGACTGGATCTATGTTAGGATGTTAGGTACCTTTCTCGGTTTTTGTCACATCTCAAACTAGTTCATTGGTGAGTAGCAAAACACTTTTTACGATATGTCAAAGAAACACTTTTGCATTGAATTTTGGAGTTGTTTCATGACAAAGCAAACTTCAACACACTATTGCTTTGTATTCCACTGAAGCATAATGCATGGCAGCTAACAATGTAGGTTGAGAGGTAGTATGGTTGTGCTTAATTTTGCCTTATTTACAAATAGCCTAGATTGTGACTACTCCACCCTACTATGAAAATCAGGGTGCCTCTTGAAGATGGTGAAGAACCCATTATACCATGCCATAACAAAACACATCAAGGTTCATCAGCACTACATTTGATAGATGATCGATAATGAAAACATTTGTCCTCATTATTGTGCCACTCAAGAGCAAACTGCTAACATAATGACTAAACCTCTTGGTCCTATTCTCTTTGTAAAATTTCAAGAAAAACTTGGGGTTGTCTCTAGTTTAGGGTGGTATTGAATATATAATATTTCAATATGGTTGTAACCATCTAACTGGTTGTAAGCACTTGTAACTCCCCTAACTACTTGGACAGAAATAAAACAAAAGGCACACATGAATAATGGGCACTTCATCTTTCCCTCCATATAATCTCTATCTCATTCAATAACACTACTACAAGAATCAAGCTTTAGTATATATGGTCTACTTAACAACAATGCGTGTTATAGTTATGCACACACATAGGTATCAAAACAGTGTGGTTTGTCTTCTCAACAGGGCAACGAGCATCAACACCTTTGAGTAAAGTAACTCCGTGACCTTGGCATTCAACCTCAATAATTCTATATAGATTGTTTAGTTGCCATACCTTGCATTTACACAGGAAGCTCCATGACTCTTAGGACTAGAATAGGCAGGATTTACCACTCTCACTTTTTTTCAACATAGTTTTTGTAGTGTAGGCTCAAGCTCGCTGTGTAAATAGACAACACAATTGTTGGACATTTGTGCAAAGCATCAACATCAAAAAGCAACCAGGCATATGTGCATCTCTCCTCAAGGATCTGACATCCCACAATCCTTCTTAACATCCTACATTCCTTCTTAGGGATTGTATTTGTCAATATCAATGCGTTATTTGTTTCTCTAATTCCATAAATAACAATATTTATTTTGGTTCAATGAGAATAACCCACAAGTGCCAAGATGAATTGGTCTTTGTTCTAGGAAAAATGGGTTACTTAAGTGCACTCTCTTGTAGTGGCAATTTGGTACATCTAAACACTGCTATGTTCTGTGCACAAGAAATCTTGCTCCCAATGCATGCTCAAAGTGCCACGCCAATCAACCTATGTAGTTAGCCACACTTGGCAACACTTGTGTGCGACAATCCATAACATGTTGTTAGTGGCAACTCATCAATTGTGCAAAAAACACCTACATAAGCATGCACCACACCTACCCATCAGTCAGCTTGCCAACCCTCATCACTGCTGACAATTTTGCCCTACAGGTCAAATTGTCATCCCTACTATTCGGAACTCTGTATATCGTGCCAGTTTGTCTTGTGAATCAATTTTGGGTACTGAATAATGAAAAGAAAAAGGTTTTGCAAAGTTCAATCAAGCCTAAATGTCCACCTACAACCATCCTTAAGGTTAACCTACAAGCCTATAGGTTCGCTTATGAATGAAGGCGAGTGTTTTCTTTCGGACACCTACGGAATACAGGGTTGTTTTTCAGACTTACGACTATTCTCTTTCCCAAGTGTTTTCTTTCCAATCGGGCTAAGAGATGGACAATTTCCTCAAGCTTTTTGTCTGAGGGAAAAGATTTTTCAAATGACTTGGGAGAAGTCCGAGAGAATTGCAAAGGGACAAATTTACAAAGTATTCAATTCCTTCGGACTTTTTGTCCGAAGGAATTAAGGAGACAGAAAATCCAAAGGTGTGGACAACATAAAGTTCGAAGGAATAAGGACGGTTACAAAAAACCCAAGTGACCTACAAAAAGCCCAAGTGCCCTTCAATTTTTTGGAAAACCCAGTTCCGAAGGACACATGCCCTTGCGGAGGGCACTTGGTTGGTGGCAGGGCCTTTCCAATTTTCCCAAAGGGCACTTGGCCGGTGGTAGAACAAAGATAAAGGAAATGAATTCTTTCGGACTTTTTGTCTGAAGAAATTCGGGAGAAAGAAAAAACCTGCGGAATGGAAGAATTCCAAAAGAATTCAAGAAGGGCATAGAGGAAGCAGAAAATGAGATAATACCCGCGGAAAAGACAAGTCCGAAAGAATTCTTTTAGAAGATTTGTACGAGAAGACATAAAGCAAAGTAAATTAAATTGAGGGAAGATATCCTTCGGACAAAAAGTCCGAAGGAATACTTTGGGAAAATTGCAAACAAAAAACCCGCAGCGAACAAAAAGTTCGCAGAAAATCCGAGACCAAAGGAAATCCGCAGATAGCAAAGGAATATCCGAAAGAATTAGGCTAAGGGGTTGAAACAGGTTAATAGACCAAATATAGATAAGATTTTCAGAAAATAGAATCCCGCCAAAAATAGACAAGCCACGAACAAGCCAGACCAAAATAAGAGAAAATACATGCAAGCAAAGGCTATTTTTGGTTGACTGGTCAAAGCTTCAGTCGACTAGTTGTTGAAGTCAAGCTCATCTCCGGGTCAAACTCGTGCTTTCAAACGTTCCAACTCAGCTTCTAACGTTTCAATTTGATTTCTAATTTTAGCATGGCGTGGATTTCATGCATGCTCTTGTTTATCTCGTGCTTTCAAACGATCAAACAGCTCAAGAGGAAGTCCATATTTGGAGGTGGGCGTAGCATTTTTGCATGATAAGAGTTTGAGTTTCAACAAACTCACCATCCATTTCCTCTAACGCCAAGGAGCTTCATGCAAGACAAATAGACTTTTTGTAAAAGCCGAGTTGGATGGATTTAGCCTCTCTCCTATTTTTCCCAACGCCAACTCTTGGCTGTTGTAATTTTCTATATAAGTTGGCTTTTTAGCCTTGAATTGTATCCCTCTCTTGGTAAGACCAGACTCTGCCATTGGTGAGTTGTGTAACCTCTTCAATCAATAGAAGGACTATACTTTCAGATTTCAAGTGTTGGCATAGTGTATATTCATTCAACAATTTGCATACGTGGTAAATTTATCTTCCTTCCAAAATTCTAATTCGTACCTAGTTGGTAGCTCATCATGTTATGCAGGTCATGTTCAGTGTTCTATATGTCTTTTGCTGAAGCTGTAAATGGATGTTAGGTGGCTGCAAAGTGTCTTGTATCAGACCTCTCTCCATCGGTTTCCCTCACGTTTTGGTCATTGGATCGAACTTTCTCATGAAATATTTATGCATAGTGATCAATTGAAATCAAAGGTCTTCGTTTTCACTTGTTTGTTCAGTGTTCAAGGTTCCAAGTAGAGTGGATCAACATTTTGGTGTATCACCGTCATTAGGTAGGATGTCCCTTTCAAGTTTCTTTCTCCCTTTTCCATGGTAGATTCGCAGTACAGAGTGGAGATCCATTGATACATCTTACAGGAACCAGCCTTCTCTGGAGGTTCTTCTCACCATTGAGGCACCCACCCTCGTGAGAAGATCCCATTGTTTCAGTTGGAGAGAGGATTGGCCATTTTAGCACGTCTTCGATTCAGGGTGCAGCTCCAGGTTGACAACAATCACACAACACTTTGTGTGCATACTTGACTTTGAATTAACACTGAGCCCATATGGATTCACTCAATCCAACACACACCATCCATTGTGCACCATTGACTCCATTACGCACTAGCTAGTCTATCGCACATTAGTGTGGATTCTGCACATTATTGATTCCACCACACATCAACGTGTCTATTGGGGGCCAAAATGTGTACGACACACTAATAAGTCCATCAAACAATGAGTACATCAACTGGAAACGACACTAGTTATGCATCAACCAACATTAGCGTACCATAGATATCCACAGTATCATCTTGTGTAGAAAAGTCGAATCATCACTTATGCACTTGCCACCTACATGAAGGAAGATGAACTGTCAACTGTTGACCGTTACAAAACTGAATGGTTTTGTCATTGATTTTGATTGTAAGTGACTTTTGTTGTTGTATATTTACTTTTATTTGACCTTGAGGAAGGGGCCCCCATGGTTGTTCTATGTCCTATGGTTTACCATATTTGCTCCTTTCCAACTAGGAAAATCTGCTAGCATCCACATCCATTGTCTTTGATCATAGGACTTCTCATTCTCAGTCTTTTGGTTCATTGTAGACATATGTACTATTCATGTTCATGGTGAATAAAAGAGCATTATTTTTATCTGTCTTTGTGAATGTGTAATGATTTGTTGTGTTGTATTCTATTGCATGTTCATTATTACATTGTAGATTACTTGTTTTGTTGTCCTCCCCACCATGATCTTGGGCTACACATTGCAGATTAATTAATCTTCGCTTTTGACAACAGCCTTCTTATGAAGTAGATGAGGTGGTCTAGGTTATGCTCCCCATCCTATGCCAATGTATACCTGATCACAAAGTTCGATGTGTACGCTTGTACGTGCAACTCTTAACTTTAGTCCTCATAGGCTAGAATATGTGCATTCATCAACTTCAACTTCATTTATTTCAAGTTTTCCTACTTCTCCGTTGTCCATATAGTTGTCGATACATTTCATGGGTATGAAACTTCTGCCAAGTTCTTGATAACCCACTTGTAATACCCCACATGGCCTAAGGACATGATTGTTGCAGTGACCCATGGAACCTTAATTCACGTCACAACATTCACCTTGTTAGGCATCGTATTCAATTATGATCAACATACATGTCCCAAAAGGTTTTAAAACGGGCAGGAATGAACACAATCAAATTAAGATCCAATTCAGCATGTTGGAAGATATTCATATATTCCTTCAGCACCATTAAATGTGTCACCACTTCCACATAGATGATCCAATTATTTAGGACGTGGAAATTTCACGTCGTCAATTTTTTGAGGATGTGCAACATAATGATATCGAACGTAGCTAGAACATCACATAACCAAAATGACATAATGTTATAAGTATAAATGTCATCTTCGATCGCGAGGTTTGTTTTGAATGTGTAATGTTCTATAATATTGATCTAGTTGTAGCTACTTAATTCTTTGAGAAAAGAATATATCCTGTGGTCTGCAACTTCGTAGAAGATCGAGTTTGTGAATGGATTTATGTGTCTTCAATTGTCACTATGAAACTTTTGAAGTCAGCACATGATCGGATTTGTCCCTTCCCTTTTTCCAAGCTTATGTCAATTGGAGAAACATTCACTCACATTGACCTTACATATAATTGGGGCATCAAGTGTCTTGGTAATATCTACGTGCACCTTCTTTGCATACTTTGGGTTCCTTCTACATGTAAATCTCCTAACATGTGGGACCTCTAGCATTAATGGAATCTTGTGCGCACAGAACTTGAGTGGCGCACCCTTCAAATCCCTTAAGGTCCATGCAAAGACATCTTTTTATTCCAATGATGTTACCTTCAAGACATGATCCCAATCATTTCTGACATGGATGATTTGGGTCTTCTTCATAGCAAGTATGACATCACTTTCTTGCCATTGCTCATTTCTTGCCTCTTGTTGTACAACAAGCTATCTATTTAAGGAGATTCAATCGATAATTTTCATCTGTTTTTCCGAATGATGGGTCACAAATAGTGGCCTAAAATGTCGATTAAAACTATTTACCACACAATATCTATCTTCAAGTCTTTAAAATAATTAGTATGGATTCATAGAAGCTTGAATCTATGTCTCTCTTTTCTAGCATGTTCTATGTGAGAGACTCAAACCCAGTTTGAAGGAGGACTATCTAAAGATCCTAAGGGATTTTAACAAGGGTACAATTAACTGATGTTTTCCATCAAACTATGGATGAAAGACAATAAAAATGTTTAAAGTGAGTAAACGACGATTTCAATAAGGACATCCAAAAAAATTTATCCTATGATGAGTCTCAATATGAGATGTTGTGGGGAGATCAAAATGTCTCTTGATATGATCAAAGAAGAGTTAAGCTAATTTCTACTATTTGTAACATTCAGAATAGAGAGCGGTGGCTCCACATTTCTTCTTAGAGATCGCTACCTTTCTTTCTTTTAGTAGCACGGGAGAAATAGCTGACATTCTCTTATCAAAGATAGCCATACATACATCCCATATCAATAGAGGAAGTAAATGCTTTTTTTCAGAATTTGTTCTCTGCGTATATTTTTATATCCATTCATTCATGGTTCATTTCGCTACGATTCTCAAATTTTTAATTCTAAGTTAAAATTGTTGTAATTACATTGCTTCCATGTAGAACACATCAAAATTCTACAAATTAGTGTGTTGTCCACCTGATTCCCAATACCATCTGGATTGATGGTATTGGAGCAGGAAAAATAAATATTGCATTCATTTTGCAGAAATTTTGCAAGTTGTAGGAAAGGAAAGCAGGATAAACAGTAAGACCAATTCATGATGTGGATACATTTATGGCACCACAGAATGAGCGCAATTTTCTTGAAGAAAAATAGTGATTAAAGGATGAAAACTACAGACCAACCTCAGCTTCATCATGAACCAAATGATAGAGATGTAGAAGAAGTTTTCCCAGCTAGGAAACCCTATCATGGAAGGATTACTCCCAGTAGAGGAAAGGTGAAACAAAACCATGCACAAGCTTGAACAAGTACTTCTAGAAAAAAAGCAATTTGTGTCGAAATTGCAAGACTAAAGATGAATTTGAAGTGATGAAAGACAAGTAGACACTTGTTGTAGATTCTCAAACAAAAAACAAAGGGAAGCATGGTATGTTATTCTGACTCCTCACAACATGATCATTTTCATATTTATTTGGCAGTTTTGGAAATCACACACCAAAGGCAATGGTTTCAAGTTGTGAAAGAAAACATAATACACTAGTCAAGGCCTTGGCAAAGATGACCAAGGAATTCATATACCTCGATGAAGAAATGAGACTTGAGAGTTTCGATCTTGGGTACACCAGAGAATCTTCTCAACCCATCACAAGTTCCACTTTCATTAAAACGGACATGTATGTTGAACAACCTGTTTACCATCAATTCGAGCATTTTACCTACACACAGAAAGTATGTATTTTATCTTATGATTTGCAGTTATTTTGGTAGAATAGGTCATGATTCTAGTTAGTGTTGGACTCTATTCTTGTGAATTATGTGGGAAATGCAACCACAACCGCTCTACATGTTGGTTTGTTGACAACTCTACACAGATTTTTGAAATCAGTAAGAATGAATTTCGGATGGATTACCCCACTATAGTGGAAAACAATCACTTATGCTCGAAAAAGTTCTTATGTTCATCATAAATCAAAACAAGGAGCAATGGGGTCCATTGCTTCTCAAGAAAGGGAAATTGATCCAGGTGGTATTTCGAGGTTGTCTTTCGATAGGATATTATAAAACTAGTACGTCCCCTTGTCGGAGGCATAACTTTGCAACTGTAGCTCAAAACCATTGTTCATAATGCGTTGGAAAGCTTAGAACATGTACAACGTGGTTAAGGAGTGTTGGACTCTATCCAACATATTTTGACCCCCAAAATCCACTTCGAAGGGCTCCAAAATTGCAAACTACTAAAATGTAGAAAATATCAAAAATTTTGAAAAACCAAAAATTTGTATTTTTATGAGTTTCAAGTCATGACAAAATCCCTCAACTTCTTGGGGGAACACCTGTCCCTTGACCTTTCACATTCCAATTTGAATCACTTCAGTTTCTATTTTTAGACAGTTCATTTATTATTAAAAATAACCATAAAGGAATTGTCATTTAAATTGTAAAAATCATATTGAGAGAACATATAGAGAAATCAGAAAAAAAGATAGTCTTGTAGCCTCTCATCTCTTCACAAAGATTGATACCTTTTTGTAATATTCAAAACAAAGAGTGCTACCTCCACATCTCGGATCATTGTCTTTCCTTTTTTTAATAGCAGGGGAGAAATAGCTTACATATCTTCTCAAAGATCGGTATCTTTCCTTTTTTAACAGCACGAAATAAATAGCTTACACCTCTTTTCAGAGATAGCCATACATCCCATATCAATGAAGCAGTAAATCGTTTTATTCGGAATTTGTTCTCTCTATGTATATTTTTGTTTCCATTCATTCATTGTTCATTTTGCTACAGTTCTCCAAATATTAAATTATATGCTACAACTGTTGTAATTACATCGTTGCTGCCTAAAGGCTAAAACACATTAAGTTTCTGCAATTTATTGTCTTGTCCACCAGATTCCCAATTCCATCCGGATCACAAAAAGACTAAGTTTTAGTACAGAAACCTGTTTTCCATTGTCTTTTGCTTTGATACCCACTTGAGGATAGCCACTTATCAAGTCAATTTAGTAAGTTTCTTCTCCTTGATGATAGGCCTCTATTCATTCAATAAATTCAAGTATAGGCTTATTTTATATTGTTGAAATTTGTAGATTTACTTTTCAAGAGGATTTTGGGTTGTAACATATTGCATTCCATATTTGAATTTGAAAACTGTTCACTTTACCAGTCATTTGTCTTAGCATGCATTAAAATAAACCTATACAAAGGGTGGTTGCTACATCTTTAATCTCTCTTCATTAGTCACAAGTTGCATTTATAAGGCTTGCTAAATATAACACTTGTTTTTGTTTGCCATTTAAAAGACAAATAAGGTGTATCTACCATTTTTTGTACGTTATTCTAATTGTGTTGAATTGTGATTTTTTGATTATGTACATTGATGGTTTCCAAGGAGTTGGGATTCAATAGATAAAAATATTAAATGTAATTTTGATTATCGTGCTGTATTTCTAGGGGATTGCATTTTATCTTCTTAGCCTGGAACACAATCATGACTAGGAGTCTTTCCCTTATTTTTGGTGGCAAAACCGGTGTGTTTGGAAAGAAAGAAAATGCCCGTGCTGTTATTATTGTTGCGAGCCAAGTAAGTGATAGAGGAACAACTTTTCTGCATTTCATTTTTTCTTGTAGGTTTATTAGTACATACAATGTACACCCCAAGTTTCATTTGTATCTCACTAAAGGAATGTTTATAATTCATTGATCATACGTTTAATGAGTTTGATTTGGTTTGTCTCAACTAATCCTAATGTTGCACTATTGTTGAAGCGACCCATTTCATGAAAAATAACATTGTTGTCTAAATCATATACAAACTGCACTTGTGCACAAAATACATTAGAAGGAAATGCAAAAATGAACCATTCAAACACAACAACAAAAATGAACAAATTAGACAAAGCATTTAGGAAAGCATAGCAAGGTAGGAATTATCATTGATTTTAAGATGCACAAAATCGGTACTCAATGATTGTACAATTACAATTGGATATCTCAAACTGTATGTACCTGACTTTCTCAAAGTCCTACAATGAACCATATGTCCAAGGTCTAATCAATTACATGTTTGCCCAATGATTTACAAATATGCACCATCTATTATCTATGAACCAACATCATACTCAACAAACATAGATATCTTTGTTAACTAATCACTCTGATTACAAATGTTGCAGTTTCGTACTGACTAGTGCATGTTAATGGGTCTTTCAACATGCCAACTTAAGGGGCAAAATAGCCTCCATTTTAAGCCTTGTGTCATTGAGCAATGCTACGGTTACCAGAAACCTGTCAGAGGTCTCACAGATGTGCATTAAAACAGAGTATAAAATCCTATTCTAAAATCTGATTTGTAAAATAACATAAAAGAGTGAGAAGAAAAGCGGAGGAGGAGAGTGATGATTCGAACAGGATGCTTACTCAATTTGGTATTTAATATACAAAATCCATTTACTGAAAAAAACCAGTTTTTACATTGAAACAACATAAGCCCAAATCAATGAAAATTGGTGCAAGAGAATATTAGATTGAAAAATATCTAATTACTTGAACATCAAAAGCCCAAACATTCATTCAATACTTTCACAACATTCACCCAACAATAAACCTCAAAACAACATAAGCCCAAACTCAAATTCGGCGCAAGATGAAACAAATACTTAACTCCAGAAAAACAACATAGGCCCAAAGTTACCTTGATTCATTACCTTGATTCAAACATCAAATGAAGTATACCCTTGACCTAAAGCGAAAAACAAAAGTCCAAATCATATCAATTTGAATATTAAACATGAATCAAATTCTGAAAGTACATTACCAGAAATATTGAATCTTTGATTTACAAACTACAATGGTTGCAGCCAGAAAACGCTGCAATGTTCTTCCTCTGTTTCCCCCAAAATCTGGCCCACTTCAGTCTCAGTTTTCACAACATATAGTAGCTTTGCACCAATGAAACAACAACTGTTTCAACTATCCAGGAAACTGAAAGGACACCGAGATAAATGATATTCAGCAAAAAGCTAATTAAAGATTGGCTATGTGGTTTTCTACTTGTTTAACATGTTGCACTCGGAACATATAAAAGTAGCATATGCTAAATCAACTAAAACTAGCTTCACCAACATTATTTTTTTAACTGCCTATTTATCTTGAACGTCTGAGATAACTTGGTTCATTTCTACCATCAGTAACATTATCAAGTAGCTCACTTGATATTGAGATTAATTGAACTTTAACTAAAACTGGTCTCACCGGCTTATTGTTTGTATCCACATTTATCTTCAACGCCTAAGGTAGCTTGATTCATTTAAATGCAGTTAGTAGCATTATCAAGTAGCTCATTTTATATTGAGATTAAATTTTCTTTTAACTCAGGGTCTTGGAACAATTCTTGAGCTTCGTTGTACTTGTTGTCGCTAAATACTCAATACATGCTTAACAACAAAACCTAAGTTAAACAATTTTGACATCATATTATGGTTTAAAACTACTAGGATCAATATCATAAGCACTTAATTCCTTTACAAATATTTATCTCCAATTTACTCGAACGTAAAGACCCATGAAAATTAAAAACAAAGGTAACACAAGGTGAAGCCACATGGAAGCATCCTGCTGCATGGAACATACTGAAAACACAATGCAGGGCAACTCGGGATTCAAAAGGCTAGATGCAACGAGATTGGGACAAGGGGCACAATCTCACTGCATGAAAGCACATGACAAGTGGAACCAAGTAAAACATAAAATGTGAAACCCTTCGTGAGACGAGATCACAACATGTGGTGCAATCTCGTTTCATAGAGCATATGTCACCCTCGGGACTCCAAGGAAAAGTCAACAAAATATTAGCATAGAGAAATTGCCACTTGGTGCCCTGTCATTTCATGGAGCAACGTAAAAATAAAACCAAAGATGCAAGCTCAAGGGAAAGGACTCCATGAAACAAGATTAAGACACCTGCCTGATCCTCATGACTCAAGAAAATGGTCAAAACCGAGAGAATCCAAAGAAATGACATATGACATGATGTTGTTACATAGAGCAAGGCTGAAAATGCAGGTAAAACAATCTAATATTGAAACAAGGAACTAAGAGAGGGTGACAAATGTCACCTTCACCTTGAAAGAAAAATGATAGAAAGCTTTAAAATCCAACACTTCACAAAAGGCTCCATGAAACGATAACATGCCATGTGGTGAAGAGCCGGATCATGTAGAGAAACAAAAATTGGGAGTAGAGATTGTCAATAGAGAAGATCATCTGTGAAATGAGATTAAGGCAAGTGGTGCTCTCATTTCTCAGAGCAAAGCAAAAAACAGAGATAAATAAACTCTTAGAAACCCATGTTTCTCAAATCCTCCATGAATAAAAAACTTGTGGCAAATAGCGAAACCATGAAGGAAAATGAAGAACATAGAAGTAACCCACATAAAGGAGGCGAGGGTGTGCCACTTGGAATGCCCTCATGCACTCTAGGAAACACGTGATCTAAACCAAATAAAACCCAAGAAAACATGGCAATCAAAGCAATGTGCATGATTAAGATGCATAGTTTTAAACCAAGAATAGAAAGGAAACCATATTTGGTGAAAGATGAAGCCGAGGAAAATCCATAATATACCCTTGAGAGACGTATTGTAAACACATGGAATCATCATCAAGGGAAAAATAAGGAAATCAAATTTATATAGAACCAAGAAACAATCAGGGCATTAGACAATAAAAACATGATAAGAATGAACCCAAGATTAAGCCCTAAATTATTCACAAATGGAAGATTCATTAAAATTTCAAAATTTAAAATCTTAAAATAGTAGCCCCAAGTTCTTTAGGAATTTGGGTGTGTTTGTCACAACAAATGGTGACTTTCTGGAGTAATACCCCTGAGTATTAACAGAATTCAGAATGTTTGGTTAATCACTAACTTAAAATCATCAATCCTAGAAAAGAAAAAATAAAAATAGATAAATCAGTAATTTCAATTTGTAACGCAGTGAGCTTCAGACCTTAAAGGAGCAAGGCTAAATGTGTGCACCGATTGGTGAGTGTTCATTTACTTTCATCATTCGAGTTTTACCATAAAGTTGTACATAAAAGTCTTTTCCATAGCAACATAGGTCTATTGCCCGTCGGACATATATAGCCCTAGTAGACATATTACCTACTCACTTGAGCATTGCTCTGTTGTTAGTTGGGTATTTATAGCCTTGACGAAGATACTTCTTGTTCCTCTATAGGCCTTACTCTACTACCATTAAGCATCCATAGCTCTAGTAGAGATTACATGACTCTCCTCTTTCAAGGATTTGAAATATAAATTAAAAAGTCATTAAACATTATCTAATATTTGGAACCGATATAGTCAGCCTAGAATCAACAAGCCTATAGATTTGCTCTCCTCATATCTTCTCAACCTATTTATTACCCCTTGAATGATTTCCATTGTTGCTTAACTTGTGAAGGATAACACTTGTTTAATCAACGCTCAACTTATAAAGATATAAACAAAGAATAACAAACATAAATTCAAAAATAATTACACTTTTCTATGTTTGATAATTATGATGCAATTTCACCTTGACCAAAAAACCTAGGAATACTGAAAAGTAGCCTTGCTTAGCCTCATTGGTGCAACTTATCCTTCTCTTTTTCTCGGGTTACTCATATTTGAAATTTAAAACAAAGAACTATCCCAAAAAGGAAGAATGCAAAAGTAACATTTACCTTAAGAAACCAAAACAACTTAAAGAAAAAGCAAACCTATCAAAGCAAACTTACTTAAACACAACAAAATGAACAAGTCAAACAAAATCAGACAAAACCAAAACTACCTAAGCTGAAGTTCCAAGAATTGGGAGGATGGAATTTAAATCAATGTGTGAAACAACTCCCAATTGCTGGTAATAACAGGCTCCTCCCAGTTGTTGTCCTTAACCTAGCAGGTACATCTTTATATTCCTCAAACAATTCACATACTTTCCCTCCAGAACAAATTATACTCATGTCTTCAATACAAATATTCTCATCTATTCTAAAATCAGAAGAAACATAAAATTTGATTCACTTACCTCAAGTTTGGGTACCACGAAATGGTAAACAGGGGGTTCAAGTAATACCTAACTTTCAAGAGTTAGGGCTGATGCTAAGTGGACATCTTCTTCTTCTTCTTTGTTCAAATGCCCATTGTGCTCTGTTTCATGTAAAAGCTGCTCATGAAACAAATCAGAATTAGTCGAAACCTGCAATTTTTGACCTTCATTCAAAGTGGCCTCTTGCATTACCCCAATAGCATTGCAGTCCTCTAAATTGGTTGTTTGAGAAGACACCTAGTATATAACATTGGCCTGACCTACTTGCTCATTATCGTTCTTTTAATTTGATTGAGGAACGTGTATTTCTTCCTTATCATCTTTGGGTTCAGAAGGATCTTCAGGAGAAAGTTCATGTGTATTCACAACCAAAACTTTAGTTACATTCTCAGAGGAATTTGTGAGTAATGGAGCAGATTAACAGGTTAAACAATCTTATTTAAATGAGCTTACCGGTTGTTTGGATTGTTTAGCATGCTATTTTGAAGAGAAACATGATTTGTCTTATGGACTATACTCTGAGGTGATAACTGATTGTTTATTTGAATTGTCTCTGCATAAGCCAAAGCTAAAGTGTTTATTGCAGACCTCTTCATAAAAATTGAAATAATTGAATCTGGGCATCCAAGTACATTTCCAAAACCATTGCATCATGAGGTCTATGACTGATTGGATTTTTGGTATACATCTTTCCAAACTTATAATTGAATCTCTTATTGGCTCATCCGGTTCTCTTTTCATTGTAACCAAATGTTTAAACTTTAAACAAAACACATGGATCAAGCAATTGAGCAAATTAGACCAAGAATGTATCTTTGATTTGTTGCCAATTAGTAATAAAAACTGGTGTCTAATTCAAAAATCAGTCATAGGAAAGCTTTTCTAGAGTAAAAGGAAACAATCCCCAGGGTACATCCTCACGTTCAATACATAGGATTCTTAGAGCAGCTTTGTAAGAAACGATTTTCTCCTCAGTAGTTTCGTTATCATTGTTTTGACATTTGGGAAGGTATTTGATGGCATTCCCATGGAGATCATGCTCATGTTAAAAGTAACAAATAAAATAAGTGAAATTTTAATCTCATCCTTTGTTTTTTATTCAATGTTCCCAATTACCATTAACCAAGCTTCTTCTTTTGCTTTATTATTTTTTTAGATTTGTTTTTAAACATTTGCTAAAATATAAAATAAAGGCCATTTTCCCTCCTAGCGCCAATTTGTTGATGAGTCTTTTGTCATACAAACTTGAGGGAAAAACAACGCCCCCCCCATTTTAAGCGGTATCTATTGGGTAGCGATATGGGTTACCGGAAACCTCTCAAAGGTCCGAAAGATATGCATTAAAAGAGATTTTAAAATCCTATTCTAAAATTTGATTTGTAAAATAAAAGAGTGAGAAATAGAAGGGTTGACAAGAATGACTTGAACAAAATTCTCCTTCATTTTCACATTTAATACACAAAATCCATTCACTAAAAGCAACCGGTTTCTACATTGAAAAATGGTGCATGAGAATATTAGGTTGCAAAGTATCAAATTACTTGAACAGCAAAAGCCCAAGCTTTGATTCAGCGCAAGATGAAACAAATACTTGAACCAAAGGAAAAGAACATAGGCCCAAGTTATCTTGATTCAAACATCAAGCATAAGTCCAAAATCACCTCAATTTGAGTACCAAACATGAATTAAAATTTGAAATTACATTACCAGAAAAACTAAATCTATGTTTTACAAGCCACAATGGTTGCAGCTAGAAAAAACAACAATTTGCTTCCCCCTGTGTCTCAATTTTTTAAAACATATAAATAGCTTTGCAACAATGAAACAACCACCATTTCCACTATCCGAGCAACCAAAAGGACATCTCAATAAGAGATATTCAGCAAAAAACCAATTAAAGATTGGTTTTGTTTTGCACTCGATTTTTTTCTTATTTAACATGTTGCACTAGGAACAGATAGATGTAACATATGCTAAATCAACTAAAACTAGTTTCATCGGCTTATTCTTTGCTAAATCACAAGGTTCGAGTTTAAGTTTGAGTTTGAGAAGGATAAAATTTGGTTCAAGTTCACCAATGGATAAAGTTAAAAAAAAAATGCCATTAAGTTCGAACGATAGAAAAACATAAAAACCTATTAAAAAAAATCAAATCAAAATATTAAAGATACTTTAAAAAAAAATTAAAGTCGCAAAATATAAAACATATAATACTAAGTTCTTAAACTTCATACAAAGTATACCCTATAGCTTTAAAGGCTACTTGATACGTCAAAAAGTTTTATATTATCAAAAGCCAATCTACCCTATAGCCTTATGCTACTTGATACATAAAAAAAAATCATATTATCAAAAGCGAATCTACGCTATAGTCTTATGGGCTACTTGCTACATCAAAAAGTTCTATGTCATCAAGAGCACTTGGCTCATCAACATCATCATCATCAGTGGACTCATCACAATGGAAGTTAGGATCAATTGCGTCTTCCAAGTCTGTTGCAATGGGTTGGGGTTGTGAAGAAGATTTGTTTGTCATTTTGTTGATGTACATCCGTAAATTGTTGCAAACATAAACAAGATCTCTTAACTTTTTCGACAATATTTTGTTTTTTTTCTTAAATTGAATGTGGTCAAAACACTCCAATTTTTTTCTCGCGCTGATGCAATTGCTCATTAACTCAAAATTCGAAAAAAAAAACATGCAGTTCCTTTGCACTTGATCCATAATATTTCCACCACTTGTATCCTTCAAGACATGGCCTATCATACTTGACTCCTGATTTTGCAAATAACCCTTTTTGTCCCTGGAATGCCTTTGTTTGGTCTGTAGTTATACATGCAAGGTCAAGATCTGGAACAACCTTGTTAATAGCTTCATAAAATCCACTCATGACTTCAAAATAATTGTTTCTATCTAAATGATAGAGCCTATGCTCTAAATAACAAGCCACTGCATGCAAGGGTGTGTGCATCATTTTTCATCTTACATCAATCATATTTTGTGTAGTCAGTTTTCACATCATTGAACGCCATTTGAATGGATTCCTTACAACAGTCTATAGGCTCATAAAACATGCTAAGACAAGGGGTGTCACCATCAACCATGTGAAACACATCAACAATAGGTTCGCACATTGTTGAAACTTTGTTTGCATTTCTCAAAAGTTGAGGTTTATAATGATTTGTTTTGTTTGCTTTCCTTCAGAGTTTGTTGAAAGTGCATATTTTTACCACTCATTGCAACAAATCACTGACTTTATTATTGTTTTCTTTTCAACAACTCTTTTCAAATTGATATAAAAAGAGGCAAATCTTGTTTCCTAAGGCCTCAACAACTCCTTAGATGCATGTTGCCTATTAATGTTTAATGTGAGGCGGTGGTTTCTTTTGAAGTTTGCAATTGTCTGTCGCCCTTCCAAATGCTTCATGCACCTATGGAAATTTGGCCAAGACTTGAAGTAGCAAATTAAAACAATTTTTGGCACAAGGGTTCCAATAAATTTGTGGATACTTGTGCATAATTATTTTTTCAGCTCCTACACAATTTGTGGCATTATCGGTGACAACCTAATCAATTTTCTTCACCCACTTAAGAATTGCTTCATTTAAAATTTTAAAAACATACTCTTAGATCTTCTTGTGGTCCAGGGTGTCAATCTCTTTCAAGAAAGATATGCCTTGAGGGCAATACACCAAGATATTAATTAATGGTCTTTGATACATCGAACCAACCATCACCCAATATATTTCACTCTGCTACACTCCAACAAGCCTTGACATACGTTGTGTTTTCAATCACTCTTTCTTTTGAGTTTTCTAAAAGAGTAGTCCTAATCCTCTCAAAACTAGATGGGGTGCATCTTTGCCAAATTCAGATAATTTTTTATTTGTATTTTTTAAAAGTGGACTCCTAGCCATGTTGAAAGGAATGGCACTTGAATAAAACAAATTGGCCAATCCATCATTCACATCTTGCTTTTGTACCAGCTTCCAATTGTTGAAAATTGTTCCACTACCACAAGTATCTGATAGCATACATGATGATGACATGCTGGTAGAAAAATCTTTTGATGTGTTTCTAGAAATTTCTTCTTCAATTCTTTTTTTTTTGCACTGCCATATGTTTTTTAGCTAGTGACCGTTGCTCCTCTCTCTCCAATCTCATTTTAATTTTAAGAGTAATATTAGGACCATAGTTAAAAAGTTACTTCTCTGCAATTTCTTGGCAAAGCAAAATTTGAACCGAGACTCGGATCTCGGCAACTTTATTGCTACTTTAAAAAACATATAAATTCATAAAATAAACTTAAATTAAATGTAAGACATTGTTAAATGACATGAGAAATGAATGTAAAGAATGCCATAAGCCAATAAGTATAATTTCTATCAACTTGAGACCAAAAAATAGTACAATACTACAAAGTTACAAACTAAAATGCTCATAGAGTCATGAAATATCAAATATATATTACATTTCATCACTAGCATTTAGAATAAGTTTGTTGCAGTTGCCTCATAGCATCAAAAGGTAAAAATTCTTTCTCTCCAATGCCAACATTGTCAGTAAATGTATCATCTGGATCCTCACCAACCCCTCTTGATGACTCTATTGTCCCAAATGCTATTGTTTTTTCTACTCCTTGAAAATCTACGATCTCCTCTACTATAAACATAGGCCTTGACTCTGCATCATCAACGATCCAATCAACATATGGATTGATTTCATCCAAGTCAATAGCATCATATTCTTTTTTGCCCCTCCACTTATCTCACGCAAAGACAAAGATTATGTCGCACAAAGACGAGGTCATTGAGACGTTGCATCATCAACCTATTGCGTTTCTTTATGTGAACAATTTCAAACATGCTCCAATTACATTCACATCCAGAGGAGCTACACGGTTGATACAAAATGCAGATGGCTAGCTTTTGAAGATTTAGTGTTTTTCCACTATAATCTTCTCACCATACATCTGCAAATAGGAGATTTATAATTTTGTAAGTCAACTAGGCTTGAATAAATAAAAGAAGTCTACTACTAGTATCTATAGACTACAAATAACGAGACTAGAAAGAAAAAACAAATGACTCAATTTGTTTTTACTTGGCTAAAAGGTGTTTTTTCTTTTGATGCATAGAACCAAAGAAAAGAGTCCTCATTGCATTCTTGTAAATATGCAGCTCATCAATAACTGCATTTTTAGTCTCATCATCAGGGATTATCTTCTCTATACATATAATAAGGCCATCCATAACCTACTCATCGACCTTAAATGAATCAGAATAGAAAAACTTAGGATTCAAGTAGTAGGTAGCTGCATGAATATGTCAGTGGAATGTCTTGTTTCATCTCCAATCAATTATGCGCCATATGGGTACATATTTTCTTTAATTTGTTCCATAATATTTGATTATGGCCTTCTTGGCCACATCTGTGGCCTCATTTAAATAACCCATTGGGTTTTTCTTCCCATCCACCAACCGGAGAACTTGAACCAAAGGCTGTGACACTTAAAACAAAATAATGCATAAATTTAAAATGAAAATTAAGAAAAAATTACAACAAATAAATGATAAATTAAAAAATAATTAAGATTAAGGTTGTTTTAATGATTTCCTCCATGCGCTTCGCAAACACATCATAAAAAATAGTCTTCACAACCTTTTCCCCTTCGACATTTCTAGCATAGGAAGACTCCAATTACCGATCACTCACCACAATCTGCTAAAGGAATGTTAGTGAAGCTGCTATGCTATGCAACGTGAGGAAGTTTGTGGCGAATCGTGTGACTCCCTATGCACAAGCTCACTTCCATTGGTGTGCTCTCTCATCAACTGTAACACCCAAGTGTGATTGTATATGAATTTGCCTCATCAACCACACTCTTCACCCGTGAAATTTTCCCTATGTCCTCAAGCAGAAGATCAATGTAATGCACTGCACAAGGGGTCCAAAAAGTGTAGGGTGCCTCTCCTCAAGAAGTTTGTCTGATGCTATATACGCAATCACGTTGTCTATCACAACTTGAATAACATTCTGCACACTTACTTGCATCACCACCTCATCCAGCATGTCATACAAAGTGTTTGCAATTTTTACTTGATCGGCGGCATCAATTGATTTTATGAAAACTGGCTACCCACTTAAAGCCACTAGAGTTAATCAGTGTGTGGTTTTTCCCATTTGTCCATCCATCAAAGAAAATGGTGCACTCTTTTTTCTGCGATTTTTTTTTGTCATCTACAAGGGCTTGCATATGTTTTACTCTTTTTTTTTTTGCATACGCTACAAAGCAATCAGTCAACTCTCTTTGAGTGTCAGGGGGTGTTTGATTGCACACTACCACATCATTCTGTGTCAATCGTGCTATATGGTTTTTCAAGAGAGAAACACCTCCACTCATCTTCATCCCACAATAGTTATATATTATATAATTGACTTTCGTTGGTCTTTTTTTCCTTTTTTTTTTACATACGTTGCAAAGAAAGCAACCAACTCTCTGAGTTTCAGATGGTGCTTGATTGCACACTATCATATCATTATGTGTCAATCGTGCGATGTGGTTTTCAGATGAGAAACACCTCTGCTTATTTTCATCCCACAATAGTTATATATTACACAGTTTCCCTTCGCTGGTTCACAATGCTTCCAACTAAGGTCATTGGATTTAGAGTTACTACAGGTCGTTGCACTGGATATCGATGCCATTCTTAAACAACAAATTTAAATCTTATATAAAAAAATGTATTAGAACTTAAATATAACTGTTGTTAGTAATCAAAGGAAGTAGAAGTAGAATCTATATATCAAATTTCAATGATCATGATTCAAATTTCAAATTTCATATTAAAAATTAGAAAGATGATGAAAATTGAAAAAAATAAATAAAAAAAATACTTGTTTGGTTGTTTCCAACTCTCTATTGTATGTTGTACACTACAGGTTCTCAATAAACTGTTCTCAGCTCTCAACCTCAGCAGTGTAGTGTGGACGATTGTGGAAGCCTTAGCAGTTGGCAACTCGACACAAAGTTACAAAGTCAAAGTTAAAATGAATTTCTTGCTATGTGCAAGAACGACAAGCATTCATTTAAACAATAAACTTCTGAACAGTCCCGCAGAAGGTACCAAATGCTCATTAATCAGATTCCAAGAATTTTTTAAAACACACCAAATGCTCATTAATCAGATTCCATCCTTCTGATACAGCAGTTCCAAATCTTGGCGATATCTCAGCGTCAAGGCCTTGAATCGCTATTGGCAATCTAGCATGACTGTCACACTGTGTATAATCGCGAATTATTTTTGAGAAAAATGCTTAACACAATCAACACTGTTGGGAATCACAAATCACTATTGAGAAGAACACTTAACACAATGACTTACCAATTTTGTTATAGTGATTCCATGAATTTAAAATGGTAGAAACAATGTTAAAGCCGCATATTGATAAAATCATAAAACTGTGTATTGGAAAATTCAAAAAATTGTGTAAAAGCAATGTTGAATCCGTGTAATAAAGCGTTGAAATTCTATTTTAGTTTTTTGTTGAGATGACGGGGATTTATCAACGATTTTCACCGAGTAATCGCTAAGAAATCAATATTTCTCATCTCGCAATAAACCCTCACGTTTCTCGTCCTCCACTATATGTCAAGATATCGTCGAGATTTGAAATTATGATTAGATCATATACTTTAACACCCTCACGAGGACCACTCGATCTGTCAAATAGGTGGTTCATTGCCCTAGTTATAAACCATAAATTATTTTGCCACATAAGTTACATTTTATTTTATTCCTAGATCGTCTTTGACACACTTCCATCTTTTAGCATTTGATTTTTGAGGAGCCATGGATCTGCAGTTTTTAAATGAAAATTTAGTCAAAATATAGTTAAATTTATAAAAAACAAAGTTAAAAATATATAATTAAATAAAATAAATGCATAAAAAGAAAAAGAAAAAATAAAATTAATTAAAAATAATAAAATAAACAAAAATCTAAACATATTAAAAAAAATTAACAAAACTAAATGTAAACGCATAATAAAAATATTAAATATGAAAATTATATTAAAAAAATATAAACTATAAATACAAATATAAAGAACAACTTTTTAAAAATAATTGAACATATGGGTCAAATCACCAAAAAAAATTAAAAATATTTTTTAAAATACTTAAAATAAAGAAAATGATTTTTTTTAAAGTATATATTTAAAATCTTAAAAATAAAAATATTAAAATAAATTAAAATAAAATAAGTTTAAAAAATACAATTAAATGACCATAAAATAAAAAAATTATATATAAATTAAAATAAATATAAAATAAGCCAAAAAGATAGATGGGTTGGTAAGTGGATTGGTTGAACCGGCCCCACCCATGTTCGAATCTCATTCGACGGTTACAAATCGGATAAAAAAATCAAGCAAAATGAAAAATAAATAAAAGCAAAGTAAAAGCAAAATAAAAAAAAAAAAAAAAACAAGTAAAATTCAACATTAAAATTAAAACAAAACAAACATCATTAAAATTTTAAAACAAAAGCATAACTTCCAACAACTACTAGCAGCAACCCCTGAACACCATGTAGTAGGGCTATCCTAGTGGTAAGTTATTTTTGACGCGCTCGTCTTAATTGGACGTTGCTTAGTAGTGTGAATAGAATGCCACACCACTCAGCTCAGATGTCACCACTCCAAATGCCCAAACGACTCCACTGCAAATTCCCAAGCGACTCCTCTCTCCACTCTGCCAAACCACGATACAAACACAAGACCCTCAAGCATAAACCCTCCCCTTGATAGTCGACACAGATGGCTAATTAAGTGCAGCTCTTTTTTGTGCATATGATGAAAAGGCCATGCATTTTATAAATGCTCAACTTGTTTTTACCCACTTACTAAACTATAATGACTTTTTTGTTGTTGCATTTAATTCCCCGAATTTCAAAATTTTCCCTAAAATGCGGCAAACCTTGTGTCTTAGATTGTTTTTCACTGTCGGTATATCTTGAGCACTTGAGGTAACTTGGTTTATTTCTACCGTCAATAGCATTATCAAGTAGCTCATTGACTGGATTTCAACTCACAATCCTGGAACAATTCTCGAATTTCTCCAATATGATTGGGTTCTTCAGAGTTTGTGTCCCTAAATTTGTTGTGTAAATAACAAACTCGAGTTAAATGATATTGACACCATAATATGTTCAAAATTGTTGGGGTCAATATCCTATGCGCTTAATTCCTTCACAAAAAGTTATCTCAGAGTTACTTGCGTGTAAAGTCCCAGGAAAATTAAAAACAAAGGTAGCATGAGGTGAATCCATTATTAGAAAATATTTCATCTGTGTCCTACTTTATCCAAACGTGAAGAGATATTTATTCAATTGACATGGTTTGTTCTGACCCTATTTTCAAGTATGCAAACCCTATCATCAAGCACTTATCCCTCAAATTCTATTCTACGTGGGTGTTGCATCCACCATGCAACTAATTAGGTTTAAATAATAATTATTTATCCAAACCCATCCCTAACTAAACATTATTTATTTCACAAAGTATATCAATTGTACTATGGTGTAATACTAATCCCAACAATCCAAAGTATTTACGATTAATAGATGAACAAAGAGGTACTCACTAAGTTACCGGTTCGTTTTTGGTTCGGGTTCAGATTCGATGAACCCGATTCGCTGGTACGGCATTTTTTTTCCTTGAATTTGTTTTGGGTTCGTCCGTACAAAAAATATATAAAAAAATTTAAAAATATAGAAATTATACTTTGTCACATAGGAAATTAGTGACATTGTCAGTAACCATATAGTATGCATATTGATATGAAAAACGAAATATGAAAATAATCACAAAATACTGAAAATAGTAAATACTAACCAAATGCCAAATGTCATGATAATCATTAAACATAAATGATAAATATTAAACATCAATAATTATGATACTATCCTATGGCTGTAATTAAGTACTTCAAACTTAAAAGTCTTAAAAAAAAATTTAAATGTTAACTTAAAGTCACTAATAATGACTCATATTTTTAAGTGACTCGGCTATGAACCCTTAGAAGGTAGAGGTGCTAGGTTTTTGTATAATTGTTTAACTTTATGATTTATACATTACTAATCTACATGTAATCCCTAGTGTGCCCAGTTAAATCAAAGTAATTTTAGTGGACAAATTAGCTTTGAAATGCCACATCTTATATATGAAGAGTCAAGACAATGAAAGTTGTCAACATCTAGCTTATGATTTCTTGATTGAATGCCGTTGATGGATGTGGATTGCATTATGTATTTCATTGCAAATTGGCCATCTGTTCTGAAAATCAGTTGGCCAGCCTTGGCTAGTGTTTTCCAAATCCTCAATTAATGCTTCAAGTTATTTTCTTTCTTCTTTCAGATATTTCATTTTAAGAGTTCATTGCTGAGCCACTAAAAATGGAAAAAAAAAAAAGAAAAAATGTGTTTTTGACTATCGATTCTCTGTCCCAACGCCCAGTGTTCGTCCCAGAAGAACCCAAGCTGCACTCGGGTGCCCATGGAGGAACCCTAGGCATTGGGGCAACGAATCAAACCCAAACCTAAACCCGAACTTGAACTTGAACCCGCTTCGAAGCCAAATGCCCAACGCAAGTGAAAATCGAGGAACTAGTAACCTTGGGTACTCATTAGTTCACCAACAAACATCAAAATGCAATAACTTAGACATACTTCATGGTACATATGCTTGTGTGAATAAGGACACATACAATTGTCCACAAAATGTACGAATGGAGACACCCTCAACTATTTGGAAAACATAATGTGGACTATGACACTCTATAGCCTATACACATTTTTGTGAACAAGGAAACCCAAATGTCCACAACAGAGCAATATATGCGAGTAGGGACACACTACTCTTTGCCAAACATAGTAATGGGATTAGGCCCCACTACACTTCGTCGGTGGGAATTGGCTTCACTGAACAATATATGTGAGTAGACACTTTAATATTCTCATCAAACACACTAGTGGGACTAGGCCTCACTAATGATTCCTCAGTGGGAATTGGGCCTCATTGAACAACAACATTGATGTCATATTTAATACGAGTTGGGCCTTACTAATCAACACCTTTGATTTTATTGTAAGTGGGAGCTAGGTCTTACTGAACAACAACTCCTTGTGAATTCTATTCACAATGCAAAGTTTACTATTTAATTCAAAAAACATATTCCTCCTCACTATACTTGTGGGGAGGGTCTTCATCATGTGTGGCATGTCCACAATCGTCTCCATTGCTTTTCTAGTGAGCGACGCTTTGCTTTTCGCACTGGTGGCTTGATAGGTGTGGAAATCTCGGTCATCAATTTTCGACAATAGTTGTCTTACCCATTGACAAGAGCTTACCCCTTTAGACAAAACAAAATTTGTAAGGGTGTTGGGTACCATCGATAACACACCAATTTACAAATCACACCTTATAGGTTCAGAAAGACAACTTCTAATAAACCTTTTATGGAAAAACAACTAAATTTAACTCTACATGAGAGCTCAAACAAAACTGAAACGGTGGATGCATTACAATAGTGTTTTGCTTATGCCAGCAAAATTTTACCACAATCTGTTCACCAAGTAATTTTTTTTTGAATTAATTCGATCTAGCTCCTTGGTCAGAAATAATTAATTTGTTTTCAACACCGCCATATATTTAAGATGTATTCTATGCTATTTTGATATATTTCACTATTTTTAATTATAAACATGTTTGTAGAATCTATTAAATTGTTCCAAGGGCACTAAAATTAGTTCTAACAAGTTGGAATGTTCTTTTCAAACATGATAGATTGAATACCTTGCTATATACCTAACAACGTATATATTTGAAATTATTCTATGGAGATGTGTTCAATTGTTAAATATTTAGATGAAAGATATGGGCATATTGAAATTAATGACAATTTTGGGCCCTTCAATGGTTTATTACGCCCTTCTCTCACTAATATTGCACATTACTTCCATATTTAATGGATGATTTTTTTTAATTTTTTTTATAAATAAAAATTGTATTAAATGGAAAGTTTCCAAGTTACATCTAACAAGTACCCAAAGTTTCCTCTTTCCTAAAAATCAAACAACTGTTTTTTCCTATCATAGCAAGTTTTTCTTTTTGCATGCATGTAAAGAAACACAAGCATCCATGCATGCATGCAACTCCAACAAATTGCATACATACCTATTTTATGGGAGAACACAGATGCATGTTTTTTACAATTAAACCGAAATTAAGCGAAGGACTGCATTAAACTATTAATATTGAATTTTATTTTTTCCCTCCGAACTTGTTGGGATGATTTGAAACTGTAAATCTTGTCCCTCTTCTAGATTTGAGGTTTGTTGAAGTTCATTCGGAGAAGAGTTTTTGTGATCCTTTTTGCCTCTTCGTTGCTGATTTTTGTCTTTCTTCCAATGGAAATTATGTTTTTCCATCTATGTTATTCACAATGATCTCCATTTCTTGTGTACTTTGTGATTATTTTGCTTTTTCCAAGGGAGTGTCTAGGAGTACTCCTTTAGATTCCTTTTTTTAATCACTTAGTTCAATCAATGTGTGGTCCAGTGTAGCTCCCTCTACTAGGTAGCTTTTTGTTCTATTTCTTTAAACCACTTGGAAGCCATTGTCCTTTGAGATAGTATTCTTATCCAATTGATTTTGGCTTGGACCCTGTAGACGTGCGAAAGGGCCATACTCAAAACATTGCCTACATCTAAAAGCAAATTTTTCATAGTTTACTTTCTGTGTTCTTGTTTAACCACCCCAAACAAAGGACAAATCACCAAGGAGCCCTTTGCTCAAATACACAAATGTGGGCACATATTGATTTGAATCTATCCTCTGTTCAGAAGTCTTGGCTACAAAATGCACCTATGGCATCTCCGATTTGTTTTAAGGTTGGTAGGGTCCAAAAATATAAAGGCAAATTTGGTAGCCTCACCCAAACTCGAACATGAGAGGTTTTCAGTCAAGGGGCCAAAGTTTGAAAAATTATTAAGAGACTTCTTCTGGACTAATTTGGAAAGTAGTAGGGGCTTTCATAGAGGTGCATGGGACATTTGTTACAAATCTAGGGAAGTTGGTGGGCTTGGGCTCATTGATATTCCCAAATAGGGAATTGTGCTTTGTGCTAAATGGATCCCCAAGGCCATTGAAGGGCGAGAAGCTTGGAAAAATCTCCTTAGGCATTGTATCTCCTCTGGCAACTCTTATGGCAAAGGTGCTTGGAAGAATGTATAGTTTTAAACTCGGCTTGTTACTCCTACCCCTATCAAAATCACATGCACTAAGAGTTTATAGAAATCCTGGGAAACCCTCAAGCCATGGTTGGTTTGGAAAGGAGGGTTTCCAATCTGGGTTTTCCATCAACTTTCATTCTCTATGGTTCTCGATTATTACCATTAATGGGAAGCCTATGACAAAGGTTCCTAGAGTCAAATCCCTTTGGTGCTTTCGCAGAGCTGTTCAAATCTTAGGGGATATCTTCGATAAGAGATCTAGACCCTAGGGAAATTGACAAAGATTTAAAAGCTAAATTCAAGCTCAATAACCAAGACTCTAAATCGATTGCAGAAGTCTACATGGTTGTACCAAACTATGCCCTCCACAAAATTGGAGTTAAAGGCTTCCCCAGATGGTGGAAATATTGTAATTGGGATGTGTCTACTCCATGCTTCAGTACAAACATTGGCTTGGTTCTCAATGGCTATCTCTCAATAATGTACCTTGGGAAATGCTCAACAAACGATGGAATCTTAGTAGCTCTTCCAGTCTTTGGAGCAAGAGATTCCAAACCGTCTGGTTTACAGTTGTGGAGCCCCAAAAGGCATAGTTTCCTTGGTGTATCCTTTAACAAGGTCTTGCAGTGGGGGGCAAATTGTTAGACATTGGAATCCCCTCTCCTAGATGCCCTGCTTGTGGTCAAGTTGAGTCTCAAAAACACATATTTTGGTTTTGTGTTAGAGCCCAGGAAGCCTAGAGATGGATGCATTCCTTCTTACAACCCATTAGACCTGAACCCTTCTCTTGGAACATTGTTCTTTTAGGGCACTCTGCTTTGCTCCCTGCAAAAATCAATCAAATTTGGCACATATTTCGGATTAAAATTCTCTTTATGATTTGGAAAGATAGAAATTATGTTGTATTCAACAAAGAGCATCTTGACAAAGTTTTTTCTACTACTAACAGAATTGCTTTCTTACCCAATGTTTATTACAGATACAAGTGCAGGTAGTAAAGGTGGCTTTGGAGGTTGAACACTTCCAAATGTTGATTGGCCACTAAGGCAATGCCCATTGCACCGTTAGCAAGGTTCCCTCAAGTGCACCTCAATAAGACCTCTCAAGAAGGGGCCAACAGTGGCGGGATCATCGCAGATCGCGGAGCTGCTCTGCTTTCTCTACCCTTGCTCGTTGACGATTCTCGCCTTTGGGGGGTTGTGAAGGGTGGCCCTCGTTGCAAGCCAACTATGGACGTTGTGGGTATGTGCTTTCAAGACAATATGCTTCGTAATAACCACAATCAACAACAAAACAAAGATCTGGTCATGCGAACATAAGATGTATTAAGTTGTCCACCAATTCTATGCAGGGTGATTCATTGACTGGTGATGAATCATCATTGACTTATAACTTCAGCCCGACCTCCATAGTTCTGAATCCATAATCTTGGAGATACTAATCAATCAAAGTATGCCAAGCTCGTGGAGGCTACTTAAGTCCACACATGAACTTAATCAACCTGTAAACCAAATGATCATGATCAGGTACTCGAAATCGTTCAGAGAACATCATGTAGACTTCCTCATCCAAATCTCTGTTCAAGAAACCAAATTGAGTTGCTATGGAGAGAAGCTACTGAAATGTGATCATCTCCATAGTAGGGGTAATAATCAACTCCTCGATAGTAGCAATGAAAGTAAAAACCAACTCCACAATAGCAGTGGGAGTAAAAACTAACTCTACAATAGGAGAAGAAACCATCTCCTCATCTATTCCCCTTGTTGGGAAAAGCCTTTCGTAACAAAATGAGTGATGTACTAGTCCAAAGTACCAATTTTGTCCCACACATTTGCAGCTAATGAGTTGTGTAATCGAGAATTCAAGTACCATACAAAGGTCAAAAACGAAAGTGAAATGACTATTCTCTATTGAAGTAACAACCTTGTTTTGATCCTCTAAGCCAATGCCTTTGATTGAGACATATCATCTCTCTGCACAACTACTTGTGCATTTGACTGAGATTAAGGAATCGCATCTTCTTGCACATCCTTTATAGTGGATATTCCCTCCACAACTAATGCATTTAAGTTGACTAGAGCAGGGTCAACAAGCTTATAAAGAATTTCATCCTCCAGCACATCCGATATGGTGGAGTCTCCTACATGTATATTTACGTTGACTGTAGTAGGGTCAACGAGCCTATACAAGCCACCTTGCCCAGTACTTAAGGCAATTACTCTGTCATATTTTACTTCAAACACAATACACTTTCTCCTAAGTTGCCGATACGGATACGGGTACGGATACGGGTACGAGTATCGGATACGGGGATACGTCGATTTTTTTTTTTGGGGTTTGGATACGGCTGGATACGGCTGTACAAAAATATATATAAAAAATTAAAAATATAAAAATATAGCCATATAAGCAAAATTAACCATATAATATGCATAGAGGAAACAAAATAACTTCAAATAAGTTATATAACCACAAAATATATACTCATAATTCAATGCCAAATATCATAATATAAATATAATTTAATTATAAATATAAATTTAAAATTTTTAAACTAATTAATATTTAATAATTTAAAATTTAATACTATATATTGAAAAATTTAAACTAATGAATAATTTAAAATTTAATAGTATATACTTTATATTTAAAAATTAAAATTTTAAACTAATTAATAATTTAAAAAATTAAAATTAAAATTTAATACTTATATAATTAAGTATTTAATGTAATAATATTATAATAAAAATTAAAATGTTAAAATAAATAAATAAAAATTAAAAAAATAAACATAAACTATAACTTAATTTTCAAAAGAAAAGAAAAAAACTTAAAAATGAAATGTAAAATTTTAAAAACAAATAAAACATTGAAACATACCTCCGGCCCGCAAGGGTTCGCGCAGTCGCGCAGGCGAGCAGGGCGGGGGCAAGGCGGTGCGGGGGCGAGGCGGCGCGGGGGCTCGCAGGGACGAGGGCCTGGAGGCGCGCATGGACGAGGGCGCGGAGGCGCACAGGGGCGTAGGCCGCAGATCGCAGGTCGCGGGGAGGCGCCGAGGTTCTCAAGTCGCGGGGAGGCGCGGAGAACGGTCGCGGAGTATCCAGCCGTATCCAAACCACAGTGAAAAAAATAAAAAAAATAGTATTTTATTTGGCCGATACGCCGGGATACGGCCAGGGTTCGGCGTGTCTCCTGCGGATACGGCCGGATACGTCCATGGACGTATCCGGCCGTATCCGCAGGGGGCACGCCGTACCCTGGCCGTATCCCCCGCGGATCCCCGCGCTCCCGTACCGGACCGCCGTATCCCCGCGCTCCCAGGGCTTGCTAGGGGCGAATCCGGTAACGTAGACTTTCTCAGATAAATGTACAATAATGTTGGCATTTTTTTTAACTAACAAAAAATCTTTATTCATGTTGGGAACATACCTAACGTTCCTTTGATTTTTCTAGCATTATTCAATACTATGTAAATATATCCTATCCTCTCCACTACATATGACTGACTGTTAGCTAATGAAACTGAATCAAAAAAGTTTGTACTTGCAACAAATTTGGCATACCAGTCTTTACAACTAGGAAATGTTGGGATGCTCCAAAATCAATGAACTGCAACTAGTAGCACTAACGTTCAAATACAATGCCACAAGGGCATACCCTTCCCCAAAATCTTGTCCTTCAAATATTGCCACATTTGCGACATGACTACTTGTTGGGAAACTACATATTGTCACTTTTAAAAATCATTTTATGAGATGCCCAACCATATGACAATAAAAACACTTCACTTGGTACTTAGAAGATCAATCAACAGGGATACGTTTCCACTTCCCCTTCAACTAAACAAGTGCATCCTCTGTTTGTTTAACACTAGACTCATTTACTTGTGTCTGCGTGTGTTCATTTTGTATTAAATATGAACTACCTGATCAAATGTAAGTGTTGGTTTTTTGCCATCAAGTGTAAAGCCTCCACAAAAGATTCATATGGGGATGTCAAACTATTTAGAACAAGAGCCACCATGTCATCATCATCCACCTTTTTGTTAATGGCTCCTAGCTAGTCTCGAAGATCTTTCATTCGAAAAAGATTTTCTAATAGAGACTCATCCTTAGACATCTTTGTGGAAAATGGTAGATTATTTGAGTACAAATTTCAGATTTTCTCTGAAGTTTGATACTTATTTTTCAAATAGGTCCAATGTGCACGTGCCTCACTGCTATTTCGGACCTCAAGAATCATATTATCTGACACCAGTAATTTCAATAATAGCAAGACCTCTTCATGATGTTTGTCATAATCAACAAAGTTTGTAACAAGTCTTGTTTCATTGTTGAGAACGATTTTATCACAATCACAATATTCCGCAATTTGAAAAAAAATTATGACCACAAACTTTATAATTATGACCAATTAATTTATATGCTTCTAGCATAACTAAATTTTGAATATTGGCCATTAATCACACAATACTTTGAACTCTAAGGCAAAAATAAATACAAAGTCTGCATACAAATCTAATAACTTGCGTACAACTCTAGAAATCAGTACACATCTGAAAATTTATTACCGAAACAACCATTTTGGGTTGTATATTCTGCAAACCCTTCAGGAATGTTCCTTTGGACATTATAATTTGCAAAACCCTTTTGAAGTGTCCTTCTAGACTATATATTCTGCAAAACCCATGATTGTACACGAAAATCACCAAACTGAAAGTGGACTATATATTTGTTCCCTAGTACAATACTTTTTTCCCTTGCCTTGGACTGAAATACTCCACTGAAAATCACTCAAAAAACAATGATAACAAATGCAAATTATAAAATCGTGTCAAACCCAACCATTGGAAATCGTGACTTGACCTCATTGATTTGTGACTGAAAAATTAGACTTCTTTGCTTGTCTTTGTTTGCGTTGTTTTCTTCATTTTTTCATGCCTTAGTGTTTCAATTTGTGATTTTTGTCTGTAAAACACATGCCCTAAATACCACGATTTTTCTTTGGTTTTGTCTGCAAAATGCATGCCCTAAATATCATGATATTTCTTTGGCTTTGTTTCTTCCTTCATGACATCTTTTCACTATCATTTTGGTCTTTTCATGACGTCCTCTAAGTTTGATCGTGTCTACGCCCACATCGTGGACTATGTGTGCATGTTTGGTCTTTCTCCCCGCCGCTACAATATGTTCTGACTTTTCTTGGTCTAAACAACCTTAAATTGCGACCAATTGACTTGTCCTTGTCCACAACGTTCCTGCAGATTCATTCCTCTACAAAAATTGCAACTAGTCTTTAAGATCTTTAAATCATGACTTTTGCACTGCACGTAAACACCTTCAAATCTACAGTTTGTACCCTAGCAATCTGCCTAGGGATTCCTTGAATCTTTGTCTCTTCTGTAGTTCGTACCTGACCAGGGCTTTATCAAGCTCTTGCGACTCATCATTTGTACCCTTCTCCTAGGGCTTCCTCGAACAGTGTCTCATATTTGCAAATATGAAATGTTGAAAGAATGAAGAGAAATCTGGAAGGCACACATTGAAGTGCGTGTGCATTGTTTTTTTATTATGCAAAATGAAGTTATAGCAATTAGGAAGGTTGATAACCAACCATTAACTAACCATTAGTTAATGACTAACAACTAATTAATGACTTTAACATGACCAACGAGCTGACTTTTTAGTAGTGTTGATTTTTTAGCAATTTGACTATTTTAATTGGTACACTTGACTTCCTTGACCAAGTTGAATAAGAAATTTGTTTTATGGTTTTGAGATTAGTTTTCTCAATGTAATTATAAATAGGGTTTTTCTGGAATCAACTATGTAACAAAGCTATTTTCCATTGTTACATAGTAAGTTTTTTTTAGTTTGAATGGCAAGAGCAATTTGACCAGAAGTTTCAACTTTCAGTGTTCACCAATAATGTTAGTGTTGAATTTTCCATAGCAGCAATTAAACTGGAGGATAACATCATATTTCAGCTTAGAGTGAGGTGTTTAATTGATTGGTCAATTTCTTTGAAAGAGTCCAACTACTTAATTTTATTTATATATTTACTTTAATGCAGTTTGTTGAGTATTGCACCTATGGATTGACTTTGACATAATGTTATTCCTAAGTACTCATTCCTAGAATAGATGATTCTATCTGCTACAATAAATGGAAGATCCATATTAGTTGGATGATTTTCACGCAGTTGTTAGATATCTTATTCCAATTGTTTTACTTTTCTTGTGTAGACTATCTATTATTAAAATATGTATTGTTATAGCTAACATTGTTTTGGTAGTCTTTTGTTGGCATTTAATTAGTGATGTAGCAAGACCCTTAGTTATGTTAGTTGTGATGGTTGGGTTAGCTGATAACCATTGGGTCTTGTCCTTCAAATATCATATTGTATGTTAGGGTACGGGTGCTTATATCAGGGCCTTCCTGTACTATATGAATTATATTGAGACATATCTTTTATGAATACAAGTTGCTCTTGTTTGGATACTTTGCTTTGCCATGATATGCTATTCAATTAATATTATGTGTACATTGTAATTAATAGTCTAGTATCTCAGGAAACATTAATCATACTACATTTTGGCTTTGTTTCAATAAAGAATGCTAGGTCAAGTTAAATTCAGTTCAAAGAGAAGCTTGGCAAGGCATGCCGTTATCTTCAAATATTTGTGAACATAACCATGAAACACAATGACAAAAGATATTATAACAGCAAAAAAAGTTCTGAAGAAGAAGACCGACTCATACAATTTATAATTCATGCCATAAACTCCAAACAAAGGCAGGAGAGAGACACAGTGAATTAGGGAACCAAGAAGCTAAATGGTCTACTTGATTGGTGGAGCAACACCAAAGAAGACAAATGTTGCAGTAGGCAGCCATTTCTAAAATTCATCAAGCAAAGTACAAAATGGAAGTCGAAGTGAAAGCCAAGGCAGAAACGTGAGACCCTATGCCACTCACAATAAGGAATGGGTAGAGACTGTCATAGCCCCTTCCTGAGGATGGAATTGTGGACCTTTCTGACTAGTTTGTGTCGGAAGGTGCTGCAAGGGAATCACATGAAAGTCTCTGGTAGCCTGAATGACAAGTTGGAGCACGTGAAAAAGGACCTAACGACGTGTAAGATAGACTACAGATCCCTGTCGAAGGAAGGATCAAGCATAGGGATGCGTCCAATAGTGCTAAGAAAGCATAGAAACGTCCAATGTTGACCTTCTTAAGGGGGAGACTTGTATTCAAAAAACCACGTCATAGCCATGGTTACCCCATGAACTCCATCTCCAAAAAAGCAAAAGTTGCCAAAAGTTCACTGGTGACGGATTGGAGGATCCCATATGGACCATAGGTACCCAAGACTCCGGGTTGGAGGGACAAGGGGACAAGCATTCCAGGATGGCAAAAATATTTCAAAATTGTGGGGACAAGGGGACGACCAATTAAAATAATAGATAAATATTTAAAATTAAATATACAAGTAAACTAAAAAAAAAGTAGAACTAGATACATCAATGATAGATTAAATGATCATACATTATAGTTTTAAAGTTTTTGATTAATACATCAACTATTCAACACATTGCCCAAGGGCCAAAACAAAATGAAAAAACATAGTCCATGAACATCGAAGTATGCAACTCAAAAATCAGAATCATCATTTGAAACATCCATGAACTGCTCCTCACTGGAACTGATGTCTTCATCTTTATCCTCGAAGTGGATCCCAATCAATCCTTGTTGTGCATTATGTTTCTCTTCAACCTGGGTCAGTTCCTTAGGATCTGCATCCCATCATAATGTTGGGGTTTGCTTGTATTGAAGAGTCTTGTGATTCATCAAACGCAAGGCACTATGTACAGCAACAAGCTTCTCCGCTTTCTTAGAGGTAAGTCTATTCCTCTTGAGAGTGGATCCAACCATATGTCGACCAATTCCTCTCAGTAGCAGAGGAACTAGAAACCTGTGAAAGGAGACGAATTATGGATGAGTGGATGGATCTTAGACACCGTCCACTCATTAATGTGCCACACCTTTCTAGTTCACATGTCTACAATTGCATTAGGGCCTACCCCAACGACCTTCCTCTTCCCCTTGCCCTCCAATTCAATCACCCCAAAACTGTTGCAGCATGAGAGAAAGAACCCCTAGAAGTCCCTACTAGAGCTACCAGTGCCAGTGCCAATGCCACAAATTATTGGAATGTCAGGGACATGATCTCCATTAGAAACCCTGATAATCTATCTTTTGCTCAAGGTTGAGTTTGTCACACTTATTAACCCCTTTTTCAGGATTGTGCAATAAGTGTGCATATGTCCTAGCGATGTTGTCATGCCAAGTCAATGGACAAAAATTGCATTGCCATTTTTCCTCCCTCCTCCTTTGTTGGATTTTTGAATAACATGAGCAAATTGTTGCAAAGGTTTATTTGGCTTGAATGGTCCTTTGGCATATTCAACCAATTAAGTAGATGGGTAATTAGTCTTTTCAGAACTCATAACTAAACTACCAGTTTGCACTACCGCACATCTTTTCTCTCTTATTGCCTCCCACTCGAAGTTCATCACCAGCATCTATCTCATAATCACTATCATTATGCTCGAACGGAAGCAAAGAAGATGACCCTAACTCCAATGATGGCAATGAACTTGGATCAGTGCGAGCGTTGAGAAATGACATGCTTCATATGATGAACTAAAGGGAGATGGTAAGAAAGTTTGCAAGGATCTTTTGTGTGAGATTTGTCAAGTTATAGGGCATTCAATCAAGGACTCCCTATACAATTTGCGAAATAAGAACAAATAAGAAAGTTTTGTTCACACAAGGAGAACCATTGACACCACCCACCATGCCGCCAAGGAACTACTGATGATAGAATAATGGTGGTGGCAAAAGTTGATTCAATACGACTCAAAAGGACAGCCAATTGTATAGTGTTTGGAGTGCAATGAATGGGCCCATCTCTGAAGAGATTGTCCTACTTGAAATGACATTGGACTTCTTTGTAGATGGTGTGGGCCTAGTAACCATAACAATGACAATTTCCCAAAGTAAATCAATGTCAATATGATTGATGTAGCCAAGGGCAAGGAAATTATGGCAATTACTAGAGCCCAAGTAAAGAAAGCCAATTACCCCGACCCACATATGGAGAAGGAAAGGCTCTCCAAAGCAAGGGTGGAAGTCCAGAGGGCCATGGCCGAAGAATGACATTAGTCAAACAAACATACAAGCACAATGACGAGTAGACTGGAGTCTGACAAAGCTATTGCACGTCTTGCAAACCACTATACCTATAAAGGTTGTTGACTTATTGCAAAGCATCCAAGAACTTAAGAATGCTCTAACTACTACCATACAAGATATTAGCCCAAACATGGAGCATACAATGGTGCACCTAAGGTCAGGTGATGGGGAGAGCAAAAAGTAGAAGGATAAAACTATAGTCGATCTACCCTTGTTAGGTGACCAAGTGATTGATCCTATGCTTTTGATAATGAACCTAGCTTGATAGCTGGCAATTGTGAATATGAAAATTTTGGGCAGGAATTCGACAAAACACTATCATTGACGTTGGTTTTGGTGTGAATGTTCTTCCAAAGGAGACTTGGAAGACTCTTGGGAATCCAACTTTGTGGCCTCCAACATTCCAACTAGTAAGAGGAAATCAATAGACCATTAAGATGTTGGGTGTACTAATGTGTCAAAAGGCAATTATTGGAACCCATTTGCTGATTTTTGTGGTCATCTCGTTGAAGAAGAAAGCCAACGATGCACTTTTGGGTCGAGGTTGGTTGATAGCAGCCAAAGCCGATCATAACTGGGAAAATAATTTGATGTCCATTGAAAACAAAGGACAAAAGCATGTTATAGATTTGAAGAGTCAGGTAGTCAACAAGGAATCAACCTCATCAGACTCATCGGATTCAGACTCTAAAGAAGATTGTTTGATTGACAAGCACTGAGGTACAATGGATCAATACAATGAAGGGGTCTTGGAGTTACAGTTGTGCTCCGACGACGATGAGGAAAACTCCCTCAACGGTGTGTTCCATTGGCAGATGGAAGACTACAAAGTGTTCAAATACGGTTGCAATAATGTTGGGATTATGGAGATTGATGAAGGCCAAGGCTTGTAGCAAGATGACCAGAAGTAGATGTCAGTAATTCCAAGTCCTTCCGAAACAACACAGTCAGATTACCCACTGGAGTTCAATGAGTACAATGTCAAGGGTGAAATGTTCGATGGAAAGTTGGCCCACTCATTGGAATGGGTAACCACCATGCATTCTGAAGAGCCAACTTCAATGAACATGAATGAGAGGTCCAAGAGAAAACAATTAATATGAGAGGTATGACCTCTTGAAGTTTGGCCTGTTTTTGAAGTATGGTCAAATACGACATATATGCTTGAATTGGATGATCGTGGGGTGATGACACAAGACACAACTAAAGTCATGCAAAAAATAAGGAAGTATTAGCACAATAAACACTTTCAATGGAGAAACTTTAAAGCCGGAACTCTAGTACTAAGATATAATGGGAGGTGCAATATTAGACCGGGTAAGTTCAAAGTATTATGGTTGCGACCGTTTAAAATTATAGAAATATTAGAGACTGAGGCATTCAGGCTAGAAAACTTGAATAGAATGATGGCCAAAGATACAATAAACGAATTGTAGCTAAAATTATATTACCAACGCCATCAACATTGATATCAAGTTGGTATGTTCGGGTGACAAAGAAAGTGGGAAAAATAAAGGTATGAGCAAAGTTAATAGAAGTCATATTAAAAATAATAAAGCAATTTCAAGTACGGACTTTGACTTTGGAAATAATGAGAATGGTTATAAAAGTGAAACTCACACTTCGTATGTTTTACAAAGCCCTCCATCCTCCAAAAATACCAATTCCAAGCTGATTGGCCTGTTGTTGGCAAACGTCCATCCTCCTCTAAATATCATGAACATGCCATCCTTGCTACTGTATGCCCTATGCCTCCACCTGAACGTTTCCCCATTGCCATTTTGCCTCTTTCTACCATACAGCCTACGAGTGCTCTTGAACACCCTACTTTTGGCATTGGACATCCAAACTCTGCCGAACACCCGAACTTCCTATTATCAGCCACACACCCTGCCAAAAAATACCTACCTCACCCTCTATACATCCTTCTTATTGCCCTTCAATCGTATAGCCCCTTACTTCACCATTGCCTGGACGTTTTTCCTCACCAAAGCAGCCCATACGACCACCACCTTTGGTTGAATGCCCCATTTCCAAATGATTCCTGTTTGGAACCTTGACGTACAGCTGCAGTGAGTACGCTTTCAGAAAAAATAAGCCGTACAGCCCCTTGGAAACACAATTTGATGCTCCTAAAGTTGGTTGATTGACGTACAGCCTCAATCGAACCACAAAATCTAACCTTCAGACGTCATTTTCAACTTCTTTGCAGTGTTGTGGGATTTTTAGGGGAAGAGGATATGTTAGAAAATTTCAAATTTTTACTTCCAAGAGCGAAAGATTGTTTGGAAACTCGACATACAGCTCATTGTACATCTGCAATCTTTTTAGGGGTTTTCAGAAGCAGCATTTTTTCAAGAATTTTGGCTGTCATCATTTCTTTTCAAGGGTTGTAGAAGTCAAATTTTATAAGGAAAAAAAAAAGTGGTTGAGAATCATGCCGACTGAAACATGCTTTTTCTTGCCTCAACAAATGTTGCAAATGTTTTCCATCAACAACTCCACCTAAATGTTTTCTATCTTCCCTCTTCATTCTAATTTTTTCCATGTGGTCTATGACTTGAGTCAAAAGGGACTCCGACTTGTTTAAAATTGGGGGGGGTGCGGGCCAGCAGGGGGTGCGGGATAATGTTGACTGTCAATTATGAAAACATGTATTATTATAGATGACATTGTTTTGTTAGTCTTTTATCAGCATTTAATTAGTGATGTAACAAAACACTTAGTTATGTTGGTTGTTATAGTTGGGTTAACCAACAACCATTGGATCTTGTCCTTCAAATAGCATATTGTATGTAAGGGTAGGGGTGTTTGTATCATGCCCTCCCTATACCGTGTGAATTGTATTGAGACTTATCTTTTATGAATATAAGCTGCATTGCTCCTATACTTTGCTTTACCATGGTATGTTATGCAATTACTATTGTTTGAACATTGTTATTGATAGTCTAGTATCTCAGTAGACATTAATCATACTACACCTTGCCTCTGATTCATCACCCATTTTGGTGGGACCATAACCACATCTCTCTATTTCATTTTCAAGAAGTTCTCAGTGCTTATATATTTTCCTTCTATTTCTCGTATCTAGGATCTGATTCTCACCATCATCTAGAGCTTATTCCTGATCTATTATGAATCTGATAAGTTCGTGTCTAGGAACTTGGTTCTGATACTAAATTTGATTTTATACTAGATTTGATTCTAAACTGGATCAGGAATCATAATGGTCCTTCATAGCGAATTATAAAAGAACTATTTGAAATAATGCACACAATTCTCACAGTTCACAATCCTTTGCTTTTCTTCTACACATCAAATTGCTTTACAAAATCATAGTATAAGAAATAGAGATCAAAGTTTGATTATAACATAAAATGCGTTTTAGTACAAAACATGCTATTTTTTAATGAAAGTAAAAAACCTGAATGGTTATTGCACAAAATTTAAACACTGGAAAATCCAAAATGCAATTGCATCAGATATGCATATTATTTTTTGAATAAACAAGCATTTCATATTGCAAACCTCAAAGCATGTGTCATGATATTAAATTTTAAAATCAAAATCTTAGCCTTTATCCATTTCACTATGAGAACTAGTAAATTGAGAATGCTGCATTATTGGAATGCTAAATAATCCATTTATAAAACATGATATTTTTTTCAAATAATTGAATAAAATTATGGGCTTCCTAAAATACCATGTCAATGCTTTACATACTTCATTCATTTTTAAACTCGAAGAAATTTTTAACCTCTTTTGAGTATGGTTTGCACTAGCACTTTGTTGAAGTAAGAAATTCTACTAATGCATGATCATAAAGCCTTGATTGCATTTTGAAGAGCCTTTGAAATCTTAGACTAAATTCTGCATTACACAATTCCTGTTGATAGCTATAATCGATAGAGTATCTTGATAAGGATGTAAAATGTCAACATCAAACCCCATAAAAAATGAGTTAACCTATTTATGCACTTTTTTAATCATGTGCAGAAAACATTGCCAGTTATGGTAGCGATTGTGGGGCAACTTGGAGGAGCATTGGGTCAAGGGGGATTGTTAGTGATCCCTTGTGTTGCTGCTCATATAAATCAGGTACTTGTAAGAGCTTTGCAGAATAGATGTATTAGACGTCAGAAATTCAAAAAGAAACTTTGAGGTGTACATCGACCTAATTTCTAGTAAGAACTATTTTAGCTCTTTTGTTGGAATCAAAAGCATTCAGGGTCATGAAGAAATAAAAGTAAAGGAAGCACACATAATAGGAAAGATTTTGCACGAGATTTTCCATTATGAAACCCACCACTTAACACATTTCATTAATGGTCTCCTACCCTTTATTTTCTATTCACATGACTTACTCCTTGTGTACATAATGACTCTGAATGAATTTTGCACTCCTTAATTTACAATTAACAATGTACAATACTTATTTTTATTTACAATTTACAATATATTTTTAATTTATAATTGCATACTCATCGGCTAACGATGATCAATTGCCCCAACAGACACCCTAATTAATTATTGTGAAGAAGTGTTGACCCATGTTCGATTATCTCGACCATCACTGAAGTCGGATATATTCTTATCTGTGTCTGGTACTTACTATATCCCTAATAGTCCATAAACCCTATCAGAAATCCTGATAGTCAACATATGCATTTGCAGCCACTTGTTAATTCATAGTCAAAACAATGTCAACCAAATTCCTCAACTAGGATGAGCAAGTTGCACACTTTCAACACCATAATTTCCACGTTCTTTCTTATGCATGACCTCTGTGTGATTGGCTAGATTTGCCATTGAAGAAATCAAACAAATTTAGGTTTTCATATGATCAGCTTCGCTTGGTGCACCATGTTGTGCACCTCCCTACAACCAGGGTATAACCATACTTCAACTTAACTCTTCAAAGTGCCCAATAAAAGGCCTTAACATTAAACTTTTTAAAGAAATACAACATTAACTTGACTTTGGACATAGTCCATGACTCGAAAAAACTACCCTATAAAACACATAATTGCATGACTAAATGCCTTGACATAATACCTTACATTCAAGCCACCAATGACATTAATAATTTGAGTAAACGATAACTTCCTTTAAGAAAATCCTCCCTTGTGAACATGGCATTCTACAACCTTAAGACACTCAAGCCCTTTATTTATATACCCAAAAAACCACGGTCCACCATCCCTTAAATTTGAAAGTTCTTATACATTTTTACCACCTAATATATATAAATTTCCCATGTATCAACCGTGACTAAGATTTCAAAGACTCCATTACCGAAGTTTAACAAAGCACCATGATTGATATTGAGCTCCTATGATCAAATACTTAGCACCTTATCAGACAATAACTCCAGTGCTTCACCGAGCCCCTTAAAATAAACCATGTATAACCACCTTTTCTTTTCTAAAGCAGCATTATACTCCTTGCTAAAATTTGATATCACAAGTGAATTTCATTTGTGTCCTTATAAGCAGATTTTGAGGAAAACAATGATTGATATGGCTTTAATTGACCTATGTGGTGAAGAATGTAGTCAGTGCAGTCATGTCTTAAGAATTGCCTAGAAAGGTGAAAATTGGCTCTCTTTTATTTGGAAAATCAGATAATTCATAATGAATTCAATAATGATGTCAAAGTTTATAGACGATGACATAGTGCATCTTTACATGGGTTGGGGGTTTTAGTTTATGGGCCACTTAGTTTATTAGATTTATTAGATGATTGATCAGTAACGTCAACAATAGTTTGTTGCTTATTGTTAGGCACATAGACTGTTTGCCATCATTAGCATGTACAACTATCCGCTGTTAACTTGTTATTCACAGATGCTAGGTTGTTAGTATCTTTGATGCTGTTGCAGTTAGAAGTCTCAATGATAAGATGCCTTAGACCATGCAACCTTCAGAATTACACAGCAGAATAATGCAATGAAATGCATCAAAGACATCAGTTCTCTATTACATTTTAATGCCTGGAAATATAGACTACACACAAAATGACAACACAATGCTAAGCGATCTCAAATGATATGTGTTTACAATATCAGATCTGCAGATCTCTGCTTGCTAACTCATGGTCTTTGCAAGTATCGCTATATCTGAAAATAATCACTATGATCTATATATTTTCAAGCTTGTTGATTAGCTAGCTGAAGTATTGCACACCTAATAAACAGATTGCAATTGCAAATCCAAACCATTGTGGAGAAAAACATTTATCCAGAATATCATATTGAAACATAAGGTGTGGGAGAAGAGCCCTTATTTATAATAAGATGATATAAATTAAAACCAATCCTTAATTTCTAACACATTACCAAGTAGGCCCGTGTCACTTAAGTGGCTCCTATACTTCAGAAATACAATATTAGGTCAAAATTTCATAATTTTTTCACGTATAAACATCGAAAATGGGCCCTGTTTGATGAGAATAAAACATGGCAAAAGAAGTCAAACTGTGTACTGAAAACGTTGACTTTGAGGTGTCATTGAAATTTTGACGTATGAACAAAGTCAAAATTTCAATGTACTAATATCAAAAAAGATATGAAAATTTTGGCGTGTTTACCATTTTGACATATGAATGTCAAAATACATTCGAGAGAAGGTATAGCTAATTCTAACATTCCGCTTTTCATTTTCATGTCTTCATATCAAAATTGCAACATTTAACGTGGGTTATTTTTTTACACAGTATGTCAAAATTTCAACATCCCTTTTATATATATTATAATAGGAAACCATCCTAGCCTTTCTATCATGTCATTTAAAATTGTTAATAGTAAGGTTAGCAAGGATTCACTCTAGAAAATTTATTGGTGGTTGAGTTCTATAAGATTTAATTCTTCTTATACCAATCTATCCTTTGTCAGATCCTCCACCATGAGACTATTTAAGAAACTCAACATCGAGAACATATGGCATAAGCATGACAATGCCATCTATGCACCGTAGAAGCATAAATTCATAACGAATGTATTAATCAAGTTATTTAAGTCCCCTTCTACCTTAGTCTTATGTAATGTTCTAAGCAGGGGTATTAGTTATTATAAAAAATATGCTACAAGTAACCTACTAGGTACATTGATACTCAACCACTACACAAGGAAGGTACCAACAGTGTCATGGAAGAATAGTTCAAAACTTAGAATTCAACAACGAAACAAATGGGCATTTATCAAGCCCCATAGTCACATTTACTTGTAACAAGATGTGTTGCTTATCCACAACTATTAGTAAGATACGTGTATGACCTCTAACGAGACTACCTTCTTATGGAAAGGCTACAAGTAAAAGAAATTTCAGTTGTCTTTTTTCAGAATTGTACTATAGTGCAATCGGTTGGAATAAAGCGATTTGGGAGGTTTAGGGTTCAAAACTTCTAACATTGTACCATCTAATAGTGATGATTTTTTAGAAGAGTGCATTTAGTAGTTGTATGTCTTGATGGCAAGGTACGTTTTGTTTCAGACTGAGATGTATGTTTTTATATTTTTTTAGCAATTATCTTGCATATTTTGGCTTGTCGTCAACACATTAGGAGCGTACCCCCATGGTAGGGTGGCAAGGTAAGTGATATATCTTCAACAACTCGACGTTTTGTTTCAGACTGAGATGTATGTTTTTATATTTTCTAGCAATTATCTTGCATATTTTGGCTTGTCGTCAACACATTAGGAGCGTACCCCCATGGTAGGGTGTTATCTAGCCTTGAAGACAATGCTTTCCAAGGGGGAGGGCACTTTTTTTATTTAGACAACATATTTTATTATGTATATAGTAATGTAATGAGTTTTTATTTGGGGTTATAAAGACTATATTTTTATAGTAAATCCTAAATGGGCTTGGTTTTGAAGCCCTATGTATACCCCCATAAAGGAGGCACGTGTTCGAATCCAAAGAGCGCTAGGTAATGTATGCCTAAGAAAATGGGAAAAAATAATTATTAATAAAAAAATGTTTATATTTTATAAACTTAAGTTTTGGTCCTATGTCCTACGAGTGCCATCACTTTATGATGTAAAACATCACTTATTTGACATGGGGCATTAAAATTATATTTGGGAAGTTACATTCTTGGATTTGTATTTTTATGTTGGTGCATTAGCATCTCACTTCTTAGCGGAATTAGAAGATGCTAATTTGATTTCATAGGTGTAATTTAATTGGATTTTGGGTTGCCAGGTTTTAGTGAAATAATATATCTGAAGTTGTGACTATAACTTATGTTTACGACGACAAAAACTTTTAGATTATTTTTGTTTTCACGAGGAAGATTTTGGATGGTTAAAATCTTGTAGAGGCTCTTTTACATAATTTTCGAGTTTCGATCATTTAAGTCTTTTTATCTATCCAAAAGCTACACTAGTTATCCTTGTTTCTTTGTTTTGAGGATGCTGCTTATTCCTTTTTGGTAGCAAACGTTTTCCACTGTAACATTTATTATATGTTTGGTAATGTGTTTATAATCTTCACAACTTTAATAAAGCATATTGGTATTCATTCCTATGACACGAATCTATATTCAATAGAACTTTGTGAAAATATATTGAAGTTGCCCTAAATTGAGAGTTTTTCCTTTTTTTTTTTTTTTTTGGGTGGCTATTGTTGTTTATTGTTTAATTCTTTTCTGGGTTGCAAACCTTTGTTTGGGCCTTACATTTTTATTAGTTGCATTTTTATTGTAAATATCATTTTATGTAAGCTTTGTTAATATTAATAAGAAGAATGATGATTTTTTCTCATAAAAACTATGAACCACAAAAAAGTTTATAAATATTTATTTTAAAAGTTGTATAATTATTTCTTAAAAAGTAAATGAATACCATGTAAACTACTTGACGTCCAATTTGTGTTAAAGATGTTCCTAATGTGTAAATAAAATACATCCTAATGCCCTTAATATAGAAATATGTTTCCCTTCTCATTAGCACTTAATAGGAATGCCTATGCAATGAGTAACTCTTATATCAAAAAAGTTTACATTTGATATGATTTTTATGTTTCTAATAGAAAATTTGTTATGAAAATCTTATTACATTCCATATAAAAACTGGAGAAATGACTTTTTTGATATAATGTTATTAAAAATATCCAACCATTTCCCTTAAACAATTGTTGTCACATGTTTTATTTGCATGCATATAAATGTTGATGTATTACACTTTTATTTTATACATATTGAGTTCAAACCACATTCATTTACTTCTATCAAAACTATGAGATTTAAAGTAAACAAATAATTTTTATTGTTATTTTAGCAAAATATGGAAATTGTCAACTTAATGTTCAAGGTGTTTTTAAAAGTATACTCAAATAAAATATTATAAATTCTTTATATAAACCCAAAAAAAAATTTCTCAAATACAACATTTATGAGTCATTATTGCATATTTATTTGGGAAGGATTGCAATTGAATATTGATGAGTTTGATAGATTACTCCTCAAATCTTATGTTGTTGATGTTCAATGGTTATGTTTCTTTAGTCAGTTTTTGCAAGATAAACAATGCAATTTTGTATTTTTATTTATAATAGGGAAAACAAATTATGCAAATAATTTTACTTAGGCATGGATAGATATTTGCACTATGTATGTGCCCATTAGTGCAAATCATATTCATTTCATGTATCCTACTATGATGGTTATATGCATAAATTGATGTGTTATGTTTTTAATTGCAGATTATTATTGACTCATATATAGTAAATCTATTGCTTCAAAAAGATAAACGGATGTCATATGTCAAGGAGAGAGAAGATGAAAAGAGATTTTAGAGATACTTGATTAATCTTAATCCCTTAATAAAAATTGGAGGAAAATTATAGACTAATTTATCTCAAGAAAGCCCATTATTAAATGTTTAAAACATTTTCAAGTGGTAACTTTTGATAACATATCAATGTTTGGCTTATTTATTCATTTTATTTTCTCCCTTCCTATTTAGTCATTAAATTGCTGAAACAAGGTCTATTTATTTTGAAAAGCTTATGTTTGTTAATTGCAAATGTTTTGGTTCTATTATAGAGAAACAACAAGAAATGGTACTTGGAATTTAAAACAAATTTTGAAGCGTTGATGATTATTATAGTGATAAATTTACATTCATTTATAACAATTAAGTAACAATATATTTTTTTAATATTAATAGAATTGTTTACATCATTTTTTCAAGTATTGAAATGTTTTTAATTCTTACTATGCAAGGGATTTATTGTAATATTGGTTTGAAATACACATTTTACAAAGTACAAATCACCTAAGAGAATAACATTGGAATATTTTTTATTCTTAGTATGCAAAGGATTTATCACAATGTTGGTTTGAAATATACATTTTTGAAAGTACAAATCACTTAAGAGAATAACAATGATGACTTTATTATTCCCCTTATGACATACATGTTTGTGGCTTGCATTTTCTTCATTAAAAATAACGTACAACACATGCAAACAAAATCAAGATGAAGCAAAATAATCAATTAATCTATAAGGTCTCCAAAATTTTAAAGTGTATTGAAATATTCAATATTAAATAATTAGTCCATTATATGTTTCCTTAACTAAAAAGGAATATGAGCAAGAGTTGATGGATTGTATTAGAACTTGTAAAATACACTATTTCTTAAGAGTAGCATACTAACCAATTACATAATATTTATAAATATATATATGGGCATGATTGTGTTAGAACTTGTAAAATACACTATTTCCCAAGATTAGCATACTAACCAATTACATAATATTTATAAAAAAACATGTGGGCATAATGATTTAGGGCCATTTTTGTGATCATGAGATTGTAAGGTTTTTTTTTTTTTGGTTAAGTTAATAACCCTTGTAAGGCAGCCCTTAGGATGTGAAAAGAGGATTAATTATGATCAACAATAGAATTTTAGGTATATATCAAAAAAGAGAAAGATCTGTTGAGTAATTAATTATGCATTGGAAATGATGCTCAAGAAATAAGAAATGTCCAATGTAATTAGATTATGAACCTATAATCATAGTAACAATAACATGTTTAAAAATTAATGGTTGTATTGAGTGTCACTATCAAAATTGCAAATTGTGTGGATGCTTTTCTAGCACCAATAGAACAGCAAATAAGGTGAATTAAAAGGGGATAGCCAAACACATTAGTGAGAGAATAGTTTTGCAATGATCATATTGTATTGATCCATCTAGGAATCAGATGGTTTTGGTATAATGGAATTGATCATGGAAACTTTGGTGGCCTTGGCTTTACTATGAAGGGATCAAGCTTGAGATTTTAGAAACTATGATTCAAGGAGGAATCTTGGTTCTTATATTCCTTCATGAAAGAAACTCCTTAAATATTAAAGAGAGTTGAGGTATTGATTTTAAGAAATTTATTACAATAAATAAGGTTTTATTTAGACGTATGCATGTTCTAATTTAAATGTCTTGGGAGTTCAAGGAATTGTTTTTAAAAATAAGGTTTTGTTGGGGCGTATGCACATTTTAGTTTAAATGCGAGTTCAAGGAATTGTTTTTAAAAATAAGGTTTTGTTGGGGCGTATGCACATTTTATTTTAAATGCACTATAAACTCAATCATGCATACTTTAATGAGTGCATGCAAAAATATAGATTTTTTCATAAGTCAAATGTCTTGAGTTCAATTCCTTTGCAAACCAAAGAGATGTTCTGCATCAATATAGGGAAAAGCTTTATTTGAGAGAAGCTACAAAGTCAAATAAATGTAAGTGGTTTCATTGAATACTCCAAATTCAAAGGATGTTCACTAGACACAGGATATTTAATTCAAGGAACTATTTGTAAAAATAAGGTTTTGTTTGGATGTATGCACATTTTAGGTCAAATGCCTTACAAATTCAATTCATACGTACTTTAAGGAGTGCATGCAAAATTATGGATTTGTTCAGAATTCAAATGTCTTAAGTTCAATTTTTTTGCAAATCAAACAGATGTTCCTCGTCAATACCCGTTAAAGCTTTATTTGAAAGAAGCTACAAGATCAAATAGATGTAAGTGGTTCTTTGAATACCTCAAATTGAAAGGATGTTCATCAAACACATGGGAATATTTGTTGTATTCGAAGAGTGATACGAAAGAGTCAATGTTTATATTTGTTACATGGCTTCCCAGTCAGACCCCTCTATTTCAACAAATGCCCCTCATATGCTAGTGTATTCTTTGCAACTATAATGATATTGTAATGTCAAATAACACATGTAAATATAATTATGTCCAAATTCTAAATATTCATAGAAATAAATGAGGATGGGTATAAAGAAATATTTTCTTTGTGACCACTAAAACTAACTAATTTTATTATGAAGTATTGGTGTGTATTATGTTTTCCCCATAAAAGAATATTGCAACCTTTTTTAATTAAGCAAAAGTTTTTAGAATTTGGAGCAAATCTTTATGTCAATGGAGTTGCTTCATTTATCTTTTTTATGTCTAAGCTTTTATCTAACTCGGTTTTTTAATGTGCAAAATGATTTTCCTTGAAAATTTTTAAATTATGTTTTTTCCAATTTTTTAAGCTCGACTATCTCTCAAGTATAACAAAATTGTTAATTTGCTTTCAATTTAAATTCTTGGTGTACTCTTTTTTTTTCGATATTTGCAATGTTGATTGATAGGTTTTTTCCTATAGTTTTTCATTGTGGCTCACACTACAAACTTGCTCTTGTTCATTTTATCTGTTACAAAGGAAAAAAATGTTCATTAGATTCTAAAATTATATTCTTCCTTTATAAAATATTCCTTTTTAATGGCTTTTCCTTTGAAAAAGGCACCATCATCCTCTTTGCCACTTCCCTTACTTTTGGCATATGAATGAAGGGAAAAGAAAAATGCGCATGGAAAAAAGAACATGTAGGTCAAAAACAAAAAACCAACCAAATCCGTCGCCATGAAAAAGAAACAAATAAGAACACAGACAAAACCTACCAATATCGATAAATACAAAAGCACCTATAAGCTCCTTTCGCACAAGTCTATTAAAAACTCTAAATGCTTGCATGTATAAGCTTGAAGCTTGTAAAACCATTATATTATTTTGTTCTGGACCCAAAAAAATGCATGGCTTTGGATTTGTCTCAATAAACGTTAAATACGTACCTCTATGATTGAAATATGAGATCTTTGCAATGAGGGTCACCTAGGTGGGTTAAAATTTGTTCTTTATATACAATTTCACATCAAAACAAATAACATGTTATTTGTCACAATTTGAAATTATAATTAACATTCAAGTTCACTAGTTTTTTTCCCAAACAACTATTTCCACTATAAATATGACGATTGTTTATACCACATAAAACTTGACACACACTAAATCCTCAAAACTTAGACAATAGAAGAAATGCCAAGAATATGTTGCATTTCATAAAGTTGTGATTAGCACCTTTCATAACATGCAACCCGTAGCAATTTGGTAAGAGGTCAGCTGAAAAGCACTACCAGCCAAAAATTATGTTTTCATTTCATCTTATACCACCAAGAAATGGAAAATACTAAGCATACCCTAAAAATTTGCATACATGCCTATTGGCTAATTACAAGGACCTTTAGGAGATATTGTTAGATTTACCTAATATCATCACATAATGGACCTAGTAAATAGGGGGATAAACAAATGTAGGCATTTTCCTTTGGAAAGGCTTTTAAGATACTTTTAAGAATGTTTGAATTTCTATAACATCCCTCAATGTGTTTTTCTAATAAAAATAGGTTCCATATTAAGTCCGTCCAACATATTGCATCGAATAAACTCGTGGCATCGAAACAATTAAAGATTAGAGAAATAAATATTTAAAAGCATATGTAAATACAACTACTTTCATATATTTATTGTAAAAAATAATTGTTTGTAATTGTAACTTGGGAATCCCTTAAAAATATATATTTAAATAAAAGACAATTTTGAAGTATAAAAGCCTAACCCTGACTATAGTAGTAGCAAAATACTCTTACTTCCACCTTACATAGTAGATGCATGTCTATTGTAAGTTTAGAGTAGATTATTTTTTCTATTTCATGCATAATATGACTTCACATTGTGTCTGAAACATACGATTGTTTCTTTCCAAGTAAGAGATTCTTTAATCTATCTTATGCACAATATATATGTTGGTGGTCATGTATAGATCTCCTCTAGGCACCATTACACATTGCACGTGATAGTAATTAAAACATAATTGACCTTTAAATGCTCTAAAAATTACCAATTGACTTACTTTAAACATTTTTTTTTACATTTAAGCAAAAAACTCTTGGTAGTTTGCTGGTGTGGTGTCTTTAGAATCGAGGAAATATTTTAGTTGGAGGGTGTGGTCAATCTTTAGAACCTTGGGTAGTTTGAGGGTTATTCAATATTTTCAGATGACTACCTTTCTAGTTTGTGTTAATAATGAAAATATTATTCATACTAACAGCATACACTACCATTTCGATTTGAATCACATCTCTTGCTTGGATTAGACAACAAATCAAATGTAAGTCTAAACGAGGCTTTAATTTGTTGTACACCTTGGACAAAGTAATGAGGTTAGACATCATCAAGCCTCTTATTTTGGACACCACTTGCATTTTATATGTAAGGGAGATTAGAATTTGATTTTGAAGCAGGGAATAATCATTATTTCCCTTGCTTTGATCCTCTCCTTGTAAATATCTAAACGTCGCCAATTTTTATTAGTTCCTCACTAGCCCAATACACCTTGCATTGCAAGGATTACTATCCCCATTCTCTCGAACTCTAATCTCAATATATATTAACCATTCTATATATATATATATATATATATATATATATATATATATATATATATAGAATGGTTAATATATATTGAGATTAGAGTTTTAATATATATATTATCACTACATGCATACAATGAGCTCTTTTATATATATATATATATATATAAGAACTCATTGTATGCATGTAGTGATAATATATATATATATATATATATATATATATATTGAATGGTTAATATATCTTGAGATTAGAGTTCGAGAGAATCATTGTATGCATGTAGTGACACACACACACACACACATATTGAATAGACAATTTTATCACTACATGCATACAATGAGCTCTTTTATTTATATATATATAAGAGCTCATTGTATGCATGTAGTGACATATATATATATATATATATATATATATATAAGAGCTCATTATATGCATGTAGATATTGAATAGACAATTTTATCACTACATGCATACAATGAGCTCTTTTATTTATATATATATAAGAGCTCATTGTATGCATGTAGTGACATATATATATATAAGAGCTCATTATATGCATGTAGATATTGAATAGACAATTTTATCACTACATGCATACAATGAGCTCTTATTCCTAAATGCACACCCAAAAATTCAAATTCTTGTTTACCTCCAACATCATTTTTCATTGTTCTCTTGTTATCATCCCAATCCTTAATTCCTCTTCCTATTCCTCATCACACAATGCACATTTGGCCCCCTACTCCCACTTCGACCCTAACAATTGCTGCCATTATCATCTTCCATCTTGTGTTCAATCACATTTTTCTCAATCTCAAAGGACATGGTTACAAAAGTGTGAAGGGTGAATTTCATCCTCATTATTATCACCACGCTCATCCTCCTTCCAATGACTACATACACTTACCAATGTGAATTGTTTCCTAGGTCTTTAAATCACAATTTAATCACGCATTTAAATCACAATTTTTTGATGTTTAAATCACAATTTTTTCGCGTTTGAATCAAAATTTCCACGTTTTAATCACCAAGGTCAACGATTTTGACACTTGCAAGAGTTGACTGGGAATGAACCATGGTTTATTTGATGAAAAACGCGTTTTTTTGGGTGATTCAAGTTTAATTGCAATTTTGGTAACTATGATCCAAACAATACGGAATTTATAATTTACATGATATGAAGCAATTGCAAACATCTCAAAATTGGCAATCAAGTTAAATATGAAATACTTTCACCATGCAAGATGCCTCCTAATGTGATAATGTAGTGCTTCTGCAGAAGAGCCTTAAAAGCATTTCAAAATTATTCGTTTCACAGCCTAACTCGTTCCCGTACAGAGCTAAAATAAAAATAATTCCCAAAAAGGAAGGGTTGTATATTTTCCCTTCACAAATTTGTGCTGTTTGGGCCTCTGAAAATTTAAGGAAAGAAAGCAAAAAATGAGAATCGTAGAAAACAAAGGCTGCACGAAGGAATCTTAGGATATGCAGCATCAAAAGAAAAAGAACAAGAAACAGACAAAGCAAGATATGGCTCGTCCAATTAGGTCACTGACCTATCAAACAAAAGACGAGTGGTTGTGTAACATTCATAACAAATAACCAGGGGAACAAGCATAAAGAGGTCTTCTCCTCAACAAAAAGCTAAACAAAGATGGCCCATTAGAAAAAATTTAATGCAGTTCTGATTGCATAGCTCCAGTAAAGGAGTCCCCATCTTAGTACCTGAAACATTCCAAATAACGGTGCATAGAATGTTTCAATTACTACTATAAAGGTATTGTCAAAGAGAAAACATACTAGATTGCACGGAACTTGAAGGTAATCCCATGAAGGACCCAACAGTACTTTCCAAAGCATAGAACAGTAAGATGATTAAGCTCTGGAAAAACTAGAAGGAATTTCATACCCAACCTATATCTCAGAAATAGTCCCTTTTTTCGTTTCTTCTACGTAGGGGATATTAAGTAGCCTAGCCTTCTGTTATAGAATTAGATTTCTTTGTCACAACAGACTTTTGGGAGCATCTTGCACCAGATTAAGTGGACATTGTTATTCATATAAGCAGTATTTTTTTGCGGCAAGTGGCAATAAAATGAATGGAATCAGAGCTATGCCACAGTCAGCAAATTAATATTCCCTAAAATCTATTACCCCGAATAAGGCTGCTTTGCTAAAACTGTTGTGTGAGAACCAAAAGCCATTAATAATAAAGTCGCAATTTTAATATGCTCTGTCAAATATTCTGTAGTAGTACATTTCCAGAGCATGCTGCTTGGCTTTTTCTTTACACCCGTATTATATTAGAACCTGTGCTAGGAAAAGGTACATTCAATATGTAGTTTTACAATAACTTCACAAATTCACATAACCAAACGAATTTTAGCTATGCAGCTTTGGCTGTATCCCGAACAATAGACAGCTTTGCAAGAAGACCAGATAATTGGAGAAGTGAGCCAACTCCATCAGATATCCGCATGTGTGCAAAGCCAGTTTCCTACAAGCAATTGCTAAAAGAGGTCAGTCAAACATGACATTTGATTCTTAGCCAAAGCAGTGACTATAAACAACTACATAGAAATTCCACATACCTTTATGAATTCCAACTTCAAATACTCCGGCATCTCATAATTTTTAATAACACGGAACAGTGTTGTGACGATGTCAGTGGCAGAATAGCCAAGATCGTATAGATTCTTTAAAAGACTACAGGCCTCATCAAATTTCCCTTCTAATACATTCCGGACCATGTTTTTGACATGTAAAGGATGAGGTTGGTCACAAACCTACAATTTGGCATCGAATGGGATTATGAAATATCCAAACAGGAATAACATCAGAAAATAGAAGACATCTGAGAAACCTGATATACAAAAAAGCAACTTTTTAAGAGACAAAGCGAATCACCCTAAACACATTCTCTTGGTTGACAAACTGAAAGCCACTGTAAGTGGCTTGCAAATTGTTCAAGGCTTGTCTCATGTCTCCATCAGCAGTGAAGATAATTGCTTCCAATCCTTCAGGTACATACGCTACCTTTGAATTTACCAGTGGTTTGGTTAGTATACTCGAGATAATGTCGAGAAAAAATATTACGTCTTAAAAAAATGAAACCTAAGTAACAGGACTTTATTAATACAGTTGTTCAGACATTAATAGAAAAAACATCCAGCAAGAGCAAGATTGAATGAAATCTGGAACCTATAACTAGGAATTTAGAAGAACTTTTATAAGATCATACAAAGCTCCGAAACTTTAAGCTCTTACATTTGATATTTCAATATCTGAGGCACTCTGATACTTCAGGTTTTGGGAAAAAAAATACAATAGGAATCAGATTAGAAAAAGGATGTTTATCGCACTTTCTAGAAAGAATATGAATCATGGAATGTATCAAGTAATTGACCAAAGAGGACGTTTCACTGTGTTTTTCACGGGAACTGCCTTTATCAAAGAAAGCATGATAACCCACAAATAATCATACATATCATCCCATTATCAAGAGTTTAATAAAGACTCCAACCTACCATTTTCCACCCACTAGCTGTAATCTTTCCAGGATCAAATGTAAGTGACCTTCGCATTTATCTTAGTTTCTTGGTGGTTTTGACCTATACAAGTAATGTTGAAAGTACCTACCCAAGGATGGTCTAGAAACATGTTATTTTTTTACTATTTGCTATCCTTCTTGTTCCTGCATATATAACCAAACTTATCAAAAAATAAGGCAATACTAATGATCCATGCAAATCTGTCTTGCAGACTTCTGTTTTGAACCTCCTTGGATAGACCACCAGCAACATCATTGAATAATGACTCCTAAAATGGCTACCAAAAGTATCAAGAGACCTCGATGACACAATCAAAAGCGGGATGCTTTTAGTACACAAACCATCTTGCTATAACTTCCTTGTAGTTATAACAACTAATTCATGGGTAGTGAATATTACATTGCATAGAGCGTGTATTTATAACAAGGCAAATAGAAAACATGAGATCACGAGATCCTTCCAACTCCTAAATAACCTAGTGGTTGTAAAACTGGTGCAACCACCTAACAATGTGCTAACAATATGCCAACCATATTGAACAATATTTAAAAATATGTCTAATACCCCACCTTAATGACTAAATCAGATACAATCTAAATGATTAAGTCCAAGCATGAACTTAACCAATGTGTAACCCTGCTGTCAATGCAGCAAACATCACCAAGTGTCATTATGGTAGCCATTTTATATCATCGAAGTGCAAGGGTAACTAGCTGCTGCAACCACTGAGCAACTAGGAAGTAGTGCTGAATAGCAAGTTCACTTAGTCGTGACTTTCATGCACAATATATGTCGACTGGTCATGAATGTTTCATTCTTCAGCTATTTGTTGTTAAGAGTGGTCAAATCTAACACCAACTATATCATCACATTGAGGTAGCTAATCTCAATATAATTAATCGATTGTAATTCCAAGACTAAACAACAATATATTGCCATGATATAACCTACTAGGTTATGCTTGTGTCAATCTCTTAAACGTATCACACCTAACACTATCCAACCTTGAAGACTCCTGGGACATCTACCGCACACTATAACTATGGTGTCCTATTTGAATGCATGGGAAACAACCGCTCTTCCTGGATGGGACCATCTGTCCCCAATGGTTCTACTATTCCCTTTTGCAGAATGATCATTCACTTAGCCTCCAAACATTCCCAACAATGGAAGTCCCATTACTAATGACTTGACAAGTACCAATTTTTCAAATGCCTCTTAAATGTATCATTTTTTAGATATGCCTCAAGTCCATGTCCACAGCACTAGCCTCCACTCATCATAGAGTGTTTCCACATCAGACTATCCTTGACTACCAAAAGTTTCTTCCTTTCAAGATGCTTTAAAGACCACCCCAATCTTAGAGACACTAAAGTTTTTTAGTTTCTTTGGTCACTAAAATGCTTTGTCTAATGCACCTTAGCCTCGAAATATTCTCCTTGGCTCCTTGACCTTGACCTTGACCCAATACTCTCAATCTAAGCGGATGAGGTACTATTCCTATTTCCACTACCTGAGATCAATACAACATTTTCCAAGCAATCCGCTACATACTTGGAAGGTTGGGACATTATTTGTCAAGAAAATATGTCCATCAATCCCAACTGTCTATTATGTACATAGCGTGATGTTGGCAACATAGCTCTACAATCAAACAAATTCTCCAACATCACATATATTCCCATGCAGTAACCAGTAACCAATTCTCCAATTGTCTAATGAAGCAATAACCAATCTAAATGTGATGTTAGTTCAACTTGTTTCATAGCTGCTTCAATATCCTGTGGAACTTCATCCTCACGATGATCCTTTGTTGTGGCATAATACCACTGCAATCTCCATCGTTGGCTCCCTTGATTTGATAGTGACGACTGGGTATCACTCTGGTCTTCATCAGATCCCCCCATAGAACTTGACTCCTTTGATGCTTCGGGATCTAAGTAGATGGTGTCCAGCTAGACCATGCCTCCTTGAGAGTGACAACCTGCGATGCTTTACAAGAACACCCGTTAAGGATGTAGACCATTGTATATACAGCTTCTGCCCAATACCGATACAGCACATCACAGCTGTGTGCCATGCATCTTGCCATATCTCCATAACCATCCTATTCCTCCTTTCCACAACCCATTTTTTTTGTGGAGTGACGGAGTAGTATATTGTACATGTATATCTTCCTTCTTGCAGAATTCTTGAAACTTCTTCTCCATGTCCTCCATGAGCTTGCCACCTCAATGGGACACCTTGTTGAACAATTCACCAACCTTTACATACTCTATGACGGAATAGATCTTTGCCTGACCTCATAGAGTTGGCATTCTTATCAAACACCAAACCCTTAACCATCCCATGCAACAATGTCCTGCTTCACCATGCTTGGGCTACCCAAAACACCTTCTTTATATGTCGGGTTAGAATACACCGGCCCTTGCACTGAAAATAAGGCACTACAACATGAGCTATCACTTTCAAACTCTAATTAAAGGCAGTCGCTTGTTTAAATAAAGCCATGTCCAGATCAGGCACTCTGAATGCAAACACAACAACCTCAATTTCAACATTCTTTCCATCTCTTTTGGCGTACCATCCTCCCACGACATTCTCCCTCCCCCACTGAGCTTAATCCCACATCCTTGATTTCCCATACCTCCACTCTTTATGATATTCCTGGCCAAACGCAAACCCATGTTGCTTTTCCACCATCTTCTTCTCACTTCTTCACATATAAGAATGTTAGAGAGGCGGTGAAGGTGATGAATAGTAGCAAGGCAACCGATGAAAAAGGTTTCCAAGCCGAGTTCTTCAAACATGGTTTTAGAGATTTTGGAAGCTATTTGGTTGATCTTTTCAACCACATGGTTTGTTCAGGTTTCCCACCCTCTTGGTCACATCACATTATTCACCCGATACACAAATCAAGGTCCTGTTCAGATCCTAATAATTACAAGACGATCATGGTTGGACACACATTCTCGAAATTGTATGCTATTGTATTACACATGCAACTTTCAAGAGAACTAGAACAGAGACACCTCAGAGCCAAGGGACAGGCGAGGTTTAGGCCATCCCATCAAACCATTGATCATATTTTCACACTCTGAGCCATTATTGAGGAGGCATGTCATCGCTCATCCAAAGTCTATTGTTGTTTTGTATACTTTAAGAAAGCATTTGATTCTATTCTGAGAGAGGCACTTTTCTAGAGACTTAGGAATATTGGTATTTCTGAGACCCTCTTGGTAGCCATTATGAGATTATACGAAAATGTCCTTGGTCGTCTCCGCACGGTTCATGGGATTTCAAACTTTATTAGGAGTACCATTGGGGTCAAGCAAGGATGCCCTTTGCCCCCAACATTATTTGGGATATACATTGATGAGTTAGAGACCTTTCTTCATGAACATATTCAGGCTAGTGATGGGCGTCTTCTTCACTAGGTTCTAATTTCTATCCTCTTATTTGCAGATGATGTGGTTCTCCTAGCTTCTTCTCTTGAGGGATTACAACGGCAGTTGGATGCTTTGGCTCTCTTTTGTGATATCTGGCCGCTGATGGTTAATTTGGGGAAAACCAAGGTTATGGTGTTTAATGGCTTGAAAACCTCCCACCTCCATTTCTTTTTCAGAGGAAAGGAGGTTGAGATTACCACTTCCTATACTTATTTGGGAGTGCAATTTTCTGGCCCACGTTTCAACGTGAGGCAGGAACTCCAACCTAGAATAAACAAAGGTTATGGATCTTTAGCTCTCCTTGAACGACAATGTTTTCGACATCACTTTCAGGGTATCTCATCTAAGATGTCACTCATGGATACACTTATCAGACCCACAGTTCCCTATGGATTTGTAGTTTGGGGGCCCTCTTTACTTGAGAGTGATTGGGTTGTTGAGAGGGTCTAAACACTTCTTTGCCACATTATCATATGTAAGCAAACAATTCCCCAACACATTATCCTTGCAGAGTTTGGAGCGCGACCCTTCCGACTAGAGAATATATTTGATCTGATCTCTTTCATATATCGCATACGGAGGTTTGTTGATTCTGCGAGTGGGCATGATAGATATCCATACCTAGCATATTGTTCCTCAGAGAATCTTGCTCTCCCAGCTCCCTCGACCCAAAGACATTGTTGGTATACAAGGGTTTCTGATTTATTGAAATCTATGGGAATCAAGATAAACCGACTTCCTCCATTTAAGTACTCCTTGGACGCACCTCATCTTCTACCCACTAGAGAGGAGCTGAACCGAATTATTAGGGATAATATTTACAAACATTGTATTCATACTACTTGGGTAAACCCTCCTGAGGGGTTACGCCCAAAGATGAACATTTTATGCAGAGCACTTCTTGGAGTTGAGTGACGGGCTTATCATTCGTCCACAATATACATTCTGCCACTGGATGCACTCTCTTTGCATCCCATTAGGACAGTTTCGAGTGGGTTCCCACAGGTTTAGGATTGTGACAGACCACCAAATTGATCGAGCAGACAGGATTTGACAATTATGAAGCATCCAAGAGAAGGAGTCTGAGAAGCACTTCATCTTCTATTGTCCCATATACTATGAGATCAAGGGGAGATTTCATTGCCTATTTAAGAGGACACAGACTCTTTCTAACTTCTTCAAATATGAGGACCAGAGATGTTTGGCTTTATATATACAAAAAGCTCTTAAGCTTCGTGACCATTTTATTCAAAGACCCACTAGACCAGTCTCCACTCAGCAAATTACTTCCTTTTTCATGATGCTACCTTTGAGGAGAGGCACTAAGCGACAAATTGACACCAATACAGCCTCACATTCCAGATTAATGCAGCCCAAAGACGCTACTCACAGTTCCCCGAGTTTTCATCAGCGTATTCACTTCAAACCCAACATCGGGTGACAAACTAGATCCACTGAGCATTTTTTCTTCTAGGCAAAGGATTGGAGGACAGACCAGGCATCATACCTCCTCTTCTTCGGGTCATACTTCTATTCGGAGCTTCTTCTCGCCGGCCTTGGATGCTAGGAGAGTTGGATCGAACTCTTGATGGGCTCCCTCCTGGTTCTTTTTCAAGGTTCGTTCTCGTGCTCCCGATGTTTGGAGATTCTTAGGGGTTGCTCATTTCTTCTACTCCCTTCTTTGGACCTAAGCGTGGTTGGTCGTGGCCCTTTTTGGTCCTTTGGTTCTTTGACTCTGAGCATGGTTTCTCTTTACCATGTTTTAAACTATTTCTTTCAGCATTGTTTTTCTTATTTTTGGAGACCTTTTTGGTTTCCCGCTTTTTCCTGACACATTTCTGTAATCTGCAGTCCCTTTGACCTACTTTTGTGGTCATTAGTTGGACATTAATATATTTATCTTATCTACTTCATAATCGCTACACAGCTTGGGATCATGTCTTTCGTGTAAAATTCCCACACCCATTTCACCAATACTGCTTTTGCATCCTTGGACAGGTCCACTGGCTTTCTTCCACACATCACTTCTGACAGCAGACCCTGAAGCTGAATGCATCTGAACTCGGTGTGGTCTTCCCCGTGTGAACCGGCACTAGCATTATGTATTCCGCATCCCCATCTACTGGGTAAATCCCTTTCAGCTCCATCAAAAACTAGGAGCATGATGCAGTGCAGTTAGGCAAGAGATAAACTCCAGACACACCTGCACAGAGCTTAGCTAAGCTTAAGCTTATGGTCAGCTGAACGTAAAATATGAGGTAAAGTGCAGTCCATAGCACAAAATATGTGCCTCAACCAAGGGAAGTGCATACTGCATATCACATATCACGAGATCCTTCAAATTCCTAAAATAACCTAGTGGTTGTAATATTGTTGCCTCAATTATTGATTACTGTTTATTGTCATGAAATTTCAATTCTTGTTGCAGCTATTCGATTGTCCATGTCAAAACAGAATGTTGTACTATACAACTGCTGTTTCAAGTCTTCGGTCTCTTTTCAGCAGAATACATCTACCCTTATCTTGATTCTGCTTGACAGAGTTCCATAGCTAATTGCTTATTTAGCAAATAGTTTCTTTTATCATTAACGCATCCATGATCCTATTGTTTGTATTTCATGGTTGTCATCCTTCATGAAATGTAGATACATGCCTATCTTTAGCAAGGGAAACTTTGTTGTCTTTTGTGCCCAGAGCCTATTATTTAACCAATTTCTTAATAATAAACTCACTAACTGGTTAAATGTTACTAAAGTACTAGCAAAATATTTTGTATCGAAGTTTAAAGTTACTTTATTCACCAAACAAGCAAGGAGCAAATAGTAAATTATATGTTTTTCCTAGAATATGTGCATAATACAGTCAAACACCAAATAAGTATATATTAATGATTCTTCAGTTCGTAGTGTTTTCCTTGTTCATGAGTAGAATTTGGTTATCAAAATCACATTTTGAAGCTAGTTTAAATGATAATCATGTTTTTCCCAACATAACTACTAGCAATTAAAAAATCTTTCACTTTCCATATATGGCAAGCATGCTTATTAATAGTTAACTGTAATTAAAAAAAATTGGTCGCTGCAGCATGCAACCTAGACAAGAATTTCATTGTAAGTGGGGATGTGAACTTACAATAAAACCTCCAGTTGCCTAAAAACATTCCATGCATGCAGCAAATTTATAGCATGTTGACAGTGTTCTGTATACGAATACTCTCGATTTCTGCTAATATGAAAGCACAAAAGAAGAACAAAACCCAGTTCCTGGTCAATTCTTTTGGCTTTGGGTACGTAATTGTTTTTTAATTATATGATAATCCATTTATTACAAAAAGAAAGGGCACATAGAGGGCCATACTATAGCTTAGCAATCCTAATAAAACATGGCTGTTGATAAAACCACTTATAATTACATGATAATCCAAAAAACAAAGCTTTTCATGCCACCACATTTACATTCGCTTGACATAACAGAATTAATAAACAATCACATTCTACAAATTCATTTGTAAAAGGTAAAACCGTAAAGGTAAAGGCCATTTGTTTGGTCACAGCCAAGCCAAACACCAATTTGGCATATGAGACCTTTGAGCAAAAAGGAGATTTGTTTCCGCTCACCTTATATTGTTCAATTTGTGCACAAAGGAAATTTGTTTCCAATTATGTTATATATTGTTCAATTTGTGCAACCCTGGGTTTAAACCCCATGAACAAGCTCAGGAGTAAACCAAACCTTGCCAATCCACCTACTGTCGGAGCACCCTACCAACAAAATTATTTATAAGCTTCAAAGATCTTTAGGCATTTATTACTTTATTGAACACAATAATTCAGGTTCAATTGTTGTGCTGGTAGGCTCCTTCGGTATTGAACTAGGACAAATATCTTAGATACATCTATTTGAAAAACACAGAATGAGAAAAATATCAATCTCGAGGCGTCTATCTTGGATTTGTCACATACAACATTGAATAATGACTCCATTACCTTATGCACAAATTTCCCACTAACTAGTGATAGATGGCCTCAATCTAGCTGCGCCATTGTGTTGGTGCTTGAAAAAAAGAAATCTGTGAAAAAAAAGGCGGCTCAAAACTCCACCTTATGTCTAAGATATCATGATTTTTCAATCAATTTCTCCAAGCAAGAAGAAAAAACTTCCATATGACAGTCAAATGGACATCAAATTTAAGGTTGTAACTGCCCTATGACAATCGAATGGACATCAAATTTAAAGTAGGCCGTTAATTGTTAACATCTCACAGACATTACGATCCACCATCCCCCATAGCTGCCATCGTAGGTTACATCTATCAGCGCCATAGAAGGAATAACCAACAAGTAACCGTCGATTGGTCGGTTACTCGTCGGGATTTTCCTTGGGCGAATAACCGCCACTAGTAACCGTAGATGTATGGAAAAAAACAAAAAAAACATTGCCAGTGGAGTAAACGTTGTTACTCGTCTAGACTGTAAAACGTATCTCCCACGCAAAAAGAACGCAGGCAGCACGCAAAAACACATAGCAAACCCCCCAAACGATCCTCAAACACGATAAAAACATGGATTCGAGTCTTATATAATGCAACACACCTCACACAAGATTTGGAGCGCTCTAAGGTGGATTGAGAAGATTTGAGAAAGAAGTTTCAAGGTTAGTTCATTTTATTTTATTTTATTTTCCAAGCATAAAATTGAACTCTAAATTAATTGAAAACATGTTATAGACATATTTGTGATGATTCGTATACAAATTTTAGGCATTCCATTTTAAATGCATGCATTCCATGAATTTCCGTCAAATTCTATGCATTTTTTTAATTTTTTTTAAATTTTCAAACATGTAAATTAGTTTTAATACAATTGAAAACATGTCTGGTACATATTTGTGATGCTTAGTATACGAATTTGATGAATTTCATTTTTATTACATGCATTTCGTGAATTTCCGTATATTTCATGCATTTATTTATTTATTTATTTTAAATTCCACGCATGTAAAGTTTTGTAATTTGTTTGATAAATATTTTTGTTGCTTAGTATACAAATTTGATGCATTCCATCAAATTTTATGCATTCCCATTAAAATTGTGTTTATTATTTATTTACAATTGTTTATTATTCTGTTAAATAACCAATATAAATTATCATTATATTTTTAATTTGATCGTTAAAATTGTAAATCGTAAATGCATTTTAGTTTCCGTTTTGTAGTTTAACTTTACATTGTACAATTATCATTTATTTATCGTATTTTAATTAATATTTTGTATTTAATCATTAATGTTTTTATTTTTTATGTTGATTTTAACATTGTTGCACTTTGCAGGTTATCCATTAGCAAGCAATGACATCCACTAGTGCATCGGGCTCAGATTCAATCAGTAGTAGCCAGTTGGCTCCCTCCATGCTCACACCACTGCATGGAAATATACTACACGGGTTGAAACGTCTCAGATGATTTTGATTTGCAACTTTTGTTCGAAGATGTCAAGGGGTATCAATCGCTTGAAGTACCATCTTTCATGCATTCATTGATGTGACGTTAACCCTGGTCCCAATGTCACTGAAGAGGCGAAACGAGAGATGATCGTGGAGCTTGTTTTATTGGATGAAAATAAATTAGAAAGAGCAAGGATGCAAGCAGCCCTAGCAATGACCATTGGTGGGGCATCAACAAAAAAAAACGCTGCAATGATGACAGAGATTGTGGACTCTAATTGTCGTCCACGCAAACGTCATGGTACATCTGCAAGTCCTTCAATTCAGTTATACTCCTTTGTGCCTAAAAACAATCCTAAGGCACAACCTTCACTCAAAGCTACAAGATGGAACAAACAAGCACATGCAAAAGCAAATAAAGCATGCGCAAATTTTTTGTACTTCAACAACCTTCCCTTCAACGTGTCGAGCAACCCGTACTAAGAATATTTGATTACAGCTTTGACAATTGCAGAGAAAGGGTACAAAACACTCTCTCAAAAAGACTTGAGTGGGAACTTGTTGAAGAATGTAATTGAAGCCACTAAGTTGATGGTTGAAGATCAGAAGAGATTGTGGCGTAAATTTGGATGCACCATTCTTTATAATGGATGGACAGATGGAAGGAACCGCACCCTTATCAACTTTTTGGCATCTTCAAATGGTGAGTTTATAATTTTAAAATCTATTGATGCATCAAATAAAATTAAAAATGCAGAAACTTTGAGTTTGATGCTAGAGGAGGTGGTCTTAGAGGTGGGCATCGAGAATGTTGTCCAAATTATTACAGACAATGCAACAAAATATGTGGCAGCTAGGAAACTTCTTATGAAGAGATCCAAATCTCTTTTGGACACTTTGTGCAACACATTGCCTTGACCTTTTTTTTTAGGACATAGGCAAATTAGATTGGGTGAGATTAGTTGTGAAAGATGCCAGAGAAATAACGAAGTATATATATAATCACCCTTGGGTTCTCAGCTTGATAAGAGAGAACACCAAGGAAAAAGAGCTTATTCAAGTAGATGTCACGAAGTTTGCAATGAACTTCCTTACATTGCAAAGTATTTGTAGTTTGTTGACTCCTTTGAAGCAAATGTTTCTCTCAAGCATGTATGGAGTCCTCTTATTCGAAAAAAGTTGATGAAACGAAAGTTTCAAAGATAGTTTGCAATGACGCCTTCGAAACGAAAGCTATGGAGATTGTGAAAGTAACTTGAAATTGCAATTTAAATTTGAAGTTGTTTCCCTTGTTTTCAATTTTTTAAACTTGAAGTTTTTCTTTTATAATTTATCTATAAGTTTGTAACACTAAGTCTAATTTTAATTTGTTTGTAACTTTGTGACTTTCGGAGCCTTTGGTGAGGGTTTTGCAATTGGTTGATGGAGAGCATAACCCTATGGGATATATTTATGAGGCCATAGATAGGGCCAAAGAGGCAGTGGAGCATTATTATAGAAAGGATCATACCAAATTTAATCCCATTTGAAAGTTGATTGATCAAAGGTGGAATAATCAACTCCACCAACCCATCCATGCAGCGAAATACTACCTTAACCCCAAGTTTTTCTACTCCAATGTCTTCACAAATGCTAGTGGAGAGGTTATGAAGGGACTTTCAACATGCATTGAAAGTATGACCCTTGACATTGAGATGAGGGACCTCATTATTTCAGAGCTGCAAAACTACAAGCAAGCAAAAGAAAGGCTCTTTTCTTTAGCACTAGCCATCCGAAGGAGAACCACGCAGTCACCAAGTAATTCAAAATGAAGTCTTTACTTGTAGTTGTACTTGTACCTTATCAATTACATATTTATAAATTTAAAATTATTAATTTCTTACAAAGTTTTGAATATTTTGTTTGCAAGGTCGTGGTGGGAAGATTGGGGTGAAAATACCCCAAATTTTCAAAGGCTAGCCCTCAAGATTTTATCTCAACCTTGTAACACTTCTAGATGTGAGCACAATTGGAGTTTGTTTGACTCCATTCACATGAAGAAACGCAACAAGTTGAGTCAACAATGGCTCAATGACTTGGTGTTATGCAATACAACCTTCGACTTCACATCGGAGGAGCCTATCGATCTAGATAAAATCGATCCCTATAGCAATTGGATTGCATAGGACGCCCCCATGTTCACAGAGGAAGAGATTGCTGATTTCGAGAGGCAAGTTTTGAAAAGTGCAGCTGAAGCAGGAGCAGAGATTGGATTGGAGGATATCCTTGAAGATGAGGCAAAGACAGAGGTTAAGGTGGAGCCATAGGAGCAAGTGCAGCGTTCTAGACAGAGCGAGGCGGGTCAGCCGAGTGGGAGGGCTAGAGTTTCACAACCTCCCTTATTTTTCCAAAGGGCAAGAAAAAGAAAATTATAGATGATTGTAATTTGTACTTGTAGTTTTGTAGATTCTTGTATAAGACTATAAGTCTATTGTAGTATTGTACTTTGAGTTTGAAACTTTGTTGTATTAGCATGATTATGCGATTTTGTACATTCTATGTATTCAAATCTAATAGAAACTACTTTTCCTTATGTTTTACAGACTCATTGCATCTATTTTGTTTCTATAATTTCTAGAAAAATAATGTTATTTTTAAAAAATTGATTATTTTTTTGTCTTTTTTTGCCTTTACCGGTTATTGCCGTTTATTCAACCAAGTGGGGCGAGTAACTGCCGGTTACCCATTTTGGGCCCTCATCGGCCCACTCAGTTATTCCAACTATGATCGGCATAATTAGCAATAATTTAAACTCAATGTAACTCCAACTATACTGCTATTTTCATAATCAACACTAAACAAATGATGTTACTAGACCAATACTCTCAGCCTGTTGTAATGTTTTGTCAAAGACCATAAGATTTACTTGTGGGCTTATAAATGCCAATTACTTTATACAAATGGCAGCACTACTAACTATTAATGCCAAGTACTTTATACAAATGCCAGCACCACTAACTATTATTCTGTGACAAAAACTACAAAGCACACCATACAATTCTTAACAATGTTAGACCCATCCTTACATTATACCATCCATTAAAACATTCTAAATAGAACCTGGTTATGACTTGACACAACCATTGAGAGGTGGTAATCATTTGACCCTATCTATTGCAACATTAACTGAACCATTCAACAAAAGTTTTCAAAAGATAATGGTTCGTTAAGTACCAATTTTTTAGGAAGAATGTCACAAGCAATCAATCACTCTACAGGGCAGACTAGCTGTTACTTGATAATGGTCCATTTGTTGGAAATATGTTGTATACTTTTCATGATTTACACTCCTCTAGACTGTACATTCGGAATGGACGACTGGCTGTTACTTGATATATTTTTGGGACCTTACAGGTGTATTTTTGGGTGGTTTGAGCCTCTGTTTTATATAGCCCATAATTTTGCTACACGTGGTATTGTAATATTGTTTTGTCAGTTTCCTATTGATGTGCCTACAAATACTCACACATGTAGTAGGGTAAAGCAGAAATTTGAAACACATTATTGTATTGCAAAACGGTTGAGTTAATACGATAAGGAAGAAGATTACTGTGCTGGGTTTTTCCTGTAAGGGTTTCCCAAGTGAAGTCTTGTGTACTACGTAATCTTGTGTGTATGGCATTTCTCGTATTCTCTTTTTAGCTTAAAGATTTTGTTAATATTGTCTCTCTTGAATTAGTTTATCGATCGATTTCTCTTCATTTGATATCAATTACAAAAAAAATCAAAAGTATGCCACAAGCATTGAATCGCTCAACAAGGCAGACTAGCTATTACCTGTGCACCCAACATGGTGGGGTCTAGGCCAGATCACCTATAGAACCATACAACACTGCTAGTTTGTCATGCCAACTTGTCTGGTAACTACCAACTTTGCCTATTAATCCATGGTGTTTTAAAATTTATTTGCCTTGATAGTGACCCATCTATCCACTCCAGTTTTAGAGACACAATCAAGAATTATAGTGCAGAAAAAACTCTCAGTTTGCCTGACCTTTCCACTCTTGAAAGTTCCTTGTGGACATTCGACCATTTAGTGCGGTCCACCATTTCTCATTAATCAGTCAAGATCAGCCAATACATTATTCTTTGAGAGCCTAAGGTTACCAAAAGTAGGTGTGCAAGAGCAGGATGAATTCCAGTGCAAGAGGCTTTCAGAATTTAGGATCTCAGAATCAGCATTACACGCACACACATACAAGTGTATATAAATACATGCATCTGCATGTATATTTTGAACATGTGCATACATACATTACATACATATAGTCTCTACAAACTCTCTTATCTTATCAAATAATTTAGTAAATCAAACACTCCTCAGAGATCTTGGTAGACTCTAATAGGCCACACAGATTCTAATCGAACCCACATTGACAAGACCAAACACACTCAGGCAAGAACCCTGAGTCAGACCATGGCCCATTCCGGGGAATCGGACATGTTTTATGACCAATGAGCCCCTCTCAAATCCAGGTAAACTCCTAGTGGATCAGGATTAATTCTAGACATCCCCTCATACATCCCGAGCAGACCCAAGGACACTAGGTAGACCCTACACAAGTCCTCCAGGAAAGGGTCAGGTAGACCTAGGCAACAAACAACCTAAAGAGGACATAGGAAAATTTCCAAGCAAGGCCAGAAAAACTTTAGGAAAAGACTACTCCAAGAAAAACTTAACAAGATTACTAGAAGAGAGACCAGACAAACTCAAGGAAAGACCTAGGCAGAGCCAGAAAAATGTCTGAAATGGAACCGAGCTTATTTAGGCAAGATCACCCCAGGCAAACTCAAGGCAAATCTCTGACAGGACAGAGTAAACTTAAGGAAAAGATTGTCCCCAGCAAACTGATGCAGATCCCAAGTAGGGTCAGGCACATTCAAGCAAATCCACCATAAATTAACCTAAAATCCGCTTACCCAAAGCAAAACTACATTACCCGATCCTGGGACCAGTCCCAATACAGCGTGTACGAGGTACCAGTACCAGTCTGGTACACCTGTGGGTACAGCCCAGCAGGGTCGGGTACATCTGGTTTTGTTCCAGGACGAACCTGTGCATACCTGATCCTGCTGGGCCATACCCGACAGGTACCCACAGTCAAAAACCGTTTTTTATAATTTTATTTTTTGTTTTAGATTTAAGAAGTCAATGAACATGACATTTGGTAATAAATATATTTGATTTCTAAGCAGACACACCTGGAGAGATTACGATAAACACTATTTTCAGGGTCAAAATACTGTCATAACTCCCTGTTCATACTCTATTTGTCATGGCCTTCACAAGGGCATATTCTGATCATTAAAGAATTTAGAGATTTTTGGAAAACAATCTTGTTAATAGCGTATGAACTTCTGCGTACAGGTATGCTTATGTTTAGCTGTGGCTACAATCTGGGAAATGCCTCTCTCCCAAGGGTTTATTTAACAAGTTTGCAATGTGAAGGAACTGCATTGTAGTTAAAAGACCGGTTCAAATTTTGATGAACTTTATTTGGGTTTTGTGGTTTATCATGTTTTTAGAAATGTTTACATTATATAATGAATATGCTGTTTTATCTTTTTTTCGTGTATACAGTTGCACCATGTACTTGTTCTAAGTTCAACCACTGAATATCATGTCATTTGCCATTGAATTATCAGTAGCATTTCCAACTATTTTGTGGTTATTTAACTTATTTTATTCACTTTGTGCATATTATATGGATAATTTTGCTTATTTGGCTATATTTTATATTTTTTTGTAAGGCTAACACAAGCCATACCAGGGCCAAAAACATCGTCGTACTGGCATACCCGAACCCCATACCAGCGCCAGGATCAGCTACTTAGAAGCAAAATAAAGCCTAAAACCCCCTATGATAGACAAATAGGACCTAATAATTGCCAGGCACATGGAGTCATGGACCCAGCTTCCTTTAAGAATATTCAAGTTAAATTCTTATGGACCATCGACAGAATCCAAGTTTGGCTGGGGAAAAACTATCATAAGAAATAAAGAAAGTGATGTGCTAGGTTTATTTGCTTTAGAATAAATGGTCAGTTCCAACTCGCAACAATATAGCAGGAGAGTCTCTCATAGTAAAAACGAAACTAGCAATTGAGCTCAAGGAAACTTTTGTAGACGGGGTTTCAGCTTTAATCATTTAGGCTATACAAGATGAAAATTGTCAAAATTGGAGATTTTAAGGTCCTCACTAACGAACCTGCATCATTACAATGTAATTTCAATGATATATACTTTAAACATTGTTTAAGAGGCTTGAAATTAAACACCAAAATGGGCATACAGACAAATCTAATGAAAATGAAAGCCTTGAGGCATTGATAATGGAGAAGTTTAGTTTGACCAAAGATGAGATATTATGAAATTTATAAGTGCATTATTTCGCACAGAAGCTTCCATAATTCTGACATGAAGGCAATGGAAGGGTACCAACTCAGATCAGAAAAGCAGATTCTTTTAAGTTCTAACAATGATTATGTCACTTCAGCAAGCAATGAGGGACAAATATGATGTTGAAATTATAGGTCACAATTCATGCCTTAGTTACTGGAATGGGGGGAGAGCCAAACTTTCCATTCATTGCTAGAGCTTGATTGACAGACGAGAAGAAGAAAATATCTGCATAATAGTGCAAAATATTAATGGCAAGAGAAATGTTACTATTCATGCCTTAGTTATTAGAACGGTAGGAGACAAACTCTCTATTCTTTGCTAAAGATTGGTTGACATGAGAATAAAAGAAAATATATGCATGATAGCACAAAATATTAATGATAAGAGAAAAGATAAAATGATTCAAATCAAGAGAATTAATTAAGATTGAGGTGGAAATCTGGCTGCAAGTTTTTAGGTCATATTCAAGGCAGCCATTATTTGTAAAGAAAACAGCTATGCAAACTTTAAGCAAAACTCACATTAGGCCCTTGAGCCCTGTTAAAGAATTGAAGATTATCAAAACCTGTTTTGGAATTTCACAATAAATGGACACAAGATTGGGAGCGCCTCCAGCAGATAAAAGCAAAGACAAACTATCAGGCATGGAAAATCCTTGTAGAGGCAGTGAATGCAAGGTGAGAGAATTGGCAAAACATATGGAGCTGAAACAAAAATAGAAGTTGAAAAAAAGAAAACGAGATCTTCAAGGAATAGCAGTTAGACGAGTCAATATCACAGAGAGAGGACATTCATAAAAGAGGAAGTAAAATGACTCCACAATCAACCTTGAGAATTTCTACCCTGGTTCAAAGACAGCATCAAAGTCAAACTCGAGGCAGCAATTATTTGTGAAGATAACAGCATAAGAAAGCTTTAAGCTGAGCTCACATTGGGCGCTTCAGCCCAATTAAAGAAATGGAAATTACCAAAGCTTATTTTGGAATTTTATGGTAAGGTTTATGAACACAAAATTGGGAACATCTCCTGTAGATAAAAGCAAAGAGATACTAGCATGCATGGAAGAGCCTTGAAGAGGCCGGAAATACAAGGTGAGAGTATTTGCAGACTTGATGTCACTGAAACAGAGACAGGAGCTGGAGAAAAGAAATAGATCCTAAAAGAATAGTGGTTAGATGAGTTAATATCGAAGGGAGAGGACATTCATTAAAAAAACTAAACTATCAGAAGAGAATGTCAAATGACTCCACAATCAACCTCAAGAATTTCTACCCTGGTCCTAAGGCAACAAGGTCAAGACTAAATATTTATAAGGCCACAACGGAGATAGTAAAGTGATTTTTTATCCAGATGAGTTAATATGCATTCCATATCTAGATTATGTAACAATATTTCAAGCAGGGTAGCAAAACAATTCTGCAGGAGATAATTCTGATATGAGAGCCATAATCTGGAACAGATTATCCTCACAGACAAAGACAACATTATACAAGAAGGTCGGTTTGCTTTACAGAAGACAAATTCATCCAATTGAAAGCTGTGTGATTTTTTGGATTGCAAAGTGCTACTACTCCGACTAGCCAATCCTGAAGATCAGCTTTTGTTTATTGGTCAACTGGAGACAGGGGCAGAGGAACAGGGATGGGAACGTCATTTTTTATAAAGTAGGATATGAGGGTACGGGGAAACGCCACAATAAAAGAACTTTTAAATGTATATAAATTTTATAAAATAAAAATATTACAAGCATCATTAATGAAAATTCAGCAATATGAAATAATTTATTAATTGGGAAAACACAATATATGAATATTGAATAGTCAAGAGACATCAACAAAACTAACCAGCTCATCAACTCTCAAACAAGACCCAATAAAAATCCCTTAGACTCCATAAGCTAACCGGAGGCATAACTCTAATCCATAGTTGAGAGATAATATGTCTGGGATCATTCAAAATAATTATTTAATAGTTGCTCCCACACTTCATTGTATGGGACTATCTTACTTAACCTATATCACCAACAATGGGCAGATAATCTTGAAGTACTTGACAATGGATAAATAATCTTGAAGTACTTGATAATGGAAGGATAACCTTGAACCCTTACAAACCATTAGAGATCAATTGGGTAATGAGTAACTGATTTCCTTAAATTTTGCTACCCTAAATAAAATAAGCAAAGAAAAAAGTGCACCTTTTCAGCTTCCACCACAAGCATAATACGTCGTAGGATCTCTTGGTCTGATAGCTTTGAAAATCGGATTATAGCACATCTGCTCTGTATGGGCTCAATTATTTTGGCAGATGTATTGCATGCAAGAGCAAACCTTGTTGAATTTGAGAAGATTTCCATGGTGCGTCTAAGAGCTTGTTGTGCTCCAGATGTCATGCTGCATTCGTGGAGATATAATGATAATCAAGCCATGCACAGTAACAGTACATTAATGAGTATTTTGCACTTCTAAAATTAAAAACCATTTAAAAATTAGACAGACGTCACCTAAACAGTGAAGTAAAAAGACCAAGCCTTACATAGGTCAAGGACCATTGGCAAGGGCCATGGTCCTTGGGTACAACTGCATGGAATTTAAAGTTTCCGACATTTCAGGTTTTCTCTGCTGGACCCATCATTAGGGAAAGGAAGATTAGAAGTCAATATTTGGATAATTAAAAGGAGAGATTTTAGATAAAGAGATGCATGAGACAAAGAAAGGAGAGGAAACACAGACCAGGTAGTTATATCAGATTGGAGATTCTGTCGAGCCAGCTGCTGCTAGTACTATCTTGCAAGTGTTGAATAGTGCCAAAAATGAGAAGCTATCTCAAAATGAAGACAACTTAACAGATTTCAAGTTAAGGCACATTGCATGCATTAATGGATATCACGGTCTATACTGTTTTGCAAATGTCGGGTAGTGCCAGAAATGTAAAGAGATCTCAAAATGAAGGCCACTTCACAAATTTCATTTTAAGGTGCATTGAATGCATTTATGGAGATCATGGGCTTGACGTGATTGATTTACTATGGAAGAATGCAGCTGTTTCTTTTGCTGGTATATTGTAAGTAAAAAGAATGGTAGACGTGTTGTATAAATATGAATAAAGCCAGGGCTGAAGTTTATTCAAAGACACTACTGAAACAATTTCATGAGAGTAACAAGGTAATATACCTGTTGCAAACACGACTAGAAGAGAAAACAAGTTGCTTATTTTTTATTCTAGTGTCAAACTCTTTCAAATCCTCTCAAGCTATATGTTCTTTGGCCAGTACAGCTACATCTTACTGAAAAGTTCCTCCTAAATCAATTTGAAGAGGATGGATATAGGGTGAAATATTATAATTTAATTTCTAAATATTATGCCTTGGAGTCATGTCATTTCCAGTCACTAAAAGTAAAGAAATTGATTTGAATTTTAAAAGTGTATTGCCAGAAGCTGAAAAGAGAACCACCACTAGTGGTCTCCAGGGCAAAGGAAGACACATCAATGGACCCTGCATGTAGGTGGATTGGCAAGGTTCGGTTTATTCTTGAGATTTGGTCATGAGATTGTACTTGAGTGGTAAAAAATTTGAGTAATATGTAAGGTAAATGATTTTTTTTTTAAAACCCTTCTAGACTAAGACAAGGGGGGTCTCATACTACAAATTGGCATCTAGCTTGGCAGTGATATAAAAAATAAGCGCTACCTTTTCTATTGTGGACTCTTGTATTCATCTGTGCACGTTATATTATTTATTTCAAGTGTACGTAAATATAACTTATGAGTGGGGATGAACTCCTTTTTCCGGGGCAGGGAGGATTGCTTTAACACGGGGAGCTTGCCCAACGAATTTGAACCCTAGCATTCACTATGGTAATCATTATGTGGTACCGCTCAACCAAGTCCAGGTGAGCTTTTTGCATATTGTTTACCTGGTAAATAAATGATTATAAATAATTAAAATGAAATTCCTTACCTGTCAGCCTCGTCCAAGATTATGATTTTGTGCCTTCCGGGAGGAAGCGTCACTTTCTTCTGGGCAAACATTTTAATTTTGTTTCTCACAACATCAATACCCCTGAAAATTTCATTAACACCAATAAACCCCTTAAACCCCTTTCTTCAAAGGCGGTAAGATTTTGGAAAAAAAAAAAAACGATAAAAGGACACCAACCATTCAACAGTTTGAGATTTAAATACCTGTCATCGGAAGCATTGAGTTCAATAACGCCCTCTTTGTAGTTGCTTCCCAGCAATTCATGAGCCAGCGCCAGTATACTTGACGTTTTACCAGTTCCAGGAGGACCCTGTTCCACATACAAAACCCTAATTTTATGTTATATTTTTGTAAAAATTAAACATGATACAAATTCAAAACAAAAACAAAATGGCAGTGGAAAAATTGTCCGTCCGTTAATAAAGTGGCTTGTCTTACAAAGAATCTGCAATCGTCAATTCTTGCTTAGTACAAAGATCGGGTCCCAATGAGTTTAACATAATGGATATCCCTCGGACCTTTGTAACGAGCGTAAGGAATCCGATAAAAAATAATGCTAGTGAAAAACTCATTTCTGTTACTGAAATCTGAAAAATGAGCATTAAAATATGTGGGAAGAAGAAAAGAACATACAGCTAAAATAATATTAGGCATATTGCCTTCCCTGGCAATAACTTGAAGCCTTGATATAGCATCGTTGTTGCCTACGATTTCTTCAACCTTTGAAGGCCGGTATTTCTCTACCCATGGCAGATCATAGTTGCTTGAACACGTTGATGATGATGCCGCCGCCATTTTTGCTTTAAAAACTGCAATTCTAGTGTTGGTGTGGCTGTGTAACCCTTCAATCTTTTGAAGATAAAATTCCTTGGCCAGAGCCCTTTGGAGGGAAAATGGAGGGAAAATGGAGGGAAAGCTTAAACAAAGCTTAAAAAGAAAAATATATTGGGATCCTCTTTTTTTTTTTAAAGCATTTAATGTTAGTATAAATCTATCTTTGTTTTTTAATGATGAAAAGTAAAGGTAGTAAATGGTAGTCAAATTTTTTTTTGGGAAAATTTGTGTGAGTGAAGAAATGTTTGAGATCAACCCCCCTGAAAATTAGAATAATGATGGAACATCGATTTAAGCTTTTTTAAATAAAATGTTTTAATTAATTATTACAAATATGTAGAAGGCTTTAATTAATTATCGTAAATATATGATTGGGTTGTGTAATTTTTATTTTAGTTTTAGACTAATCTTTGTAGACATCTAATTCCTAACATTATTTGTGTTAAAATTGTTAATCTTACTCAAATTGCACTCAAATGCATATTTTAGGGTAAAATCATTAAAACAGCTTAAATAGTTCGAACTTGTCATTTACAAGTGTCGATTTAAGTCAAAGTATCCATAAATGGGGCAATGCATTTTATGGGTCAGTTAATTTTGATCAGATTATTTCAAGTTTAAATGCTAATTTTACACTTAGGTGCCCTGGATTGTTCTTTTATGTCAAATTTCTTTCACAAAACATATGCCCTTGTTATTTGGTGTTGACAATATCCTAAATGGGATAATGGCTCTAATGCATCTAACATCAACTTCCAATTCTTTTCTTGTCAAATTATGACCCAGTAATATAACTTTCTAACCATTTTGATTAATTGAGAGCTTATTTCCAAATAATTACACAAATGTTGATTAACCTTGTTTAAAATTAATTGATCAAAATCAAGAGCTTAAGTGGATTTTCCATGAGAGTTGTTGAATTTTTTTTTTAAAATTGATTTCTATTAACTACATTATCTAATGACATCATCATATAGGATGGCATCCATAAGCCATAAATACATAAAATATTAGGATTATAGGTCTTCCATGCCTCATAAGACCCTTCATGTCTCTTAAATGCCCCTCTATTCCAAATATTTATGAGGGATATTTATGAATTTAATTATATAATTAGATTAATTCATGACCACACTTCAATCTTGAGATGGACAGTCGTGGTTGATCCTAATCAGTTTCAAAAATTTATAAATAGAGAGGCCATAAACATCATTTTTAAGATAAATAGAGAGGCCATAAACATCATTTTTAAGCTTGATTTGTGCAAAGTTATAATGTTAAATTGTCTCCACAATCCTTTGCATTTGATCATTGATTTTATTTGCAATCTCCGTTGATAAGCTAGTATAGTGATTCCAAATCATGAGCCTAGGTTTTACAAGGAGGTCTTGAAACATTGGAGGAGTTGGGCACCATTATTGTTGAAGACAAGAGCTCTTGATCAAGGGAGAACATGTTTTTGAGTAGCATTTGTATGGTGAATCCACTTGGGAAGGTAATATGGTATTGTTTTCTTTCAATTATTTTTTACTATTATTTACAATTCTCGCATGAATAGATAGACTTAATTTGATTTACTCTTATGCATTTTTCTTTTGATTTATTGGACTAATATTTAACTAATCATTTTATGTAATCCTCTCTATATTTTGGCACGCCACACATTTGGTCACAAAGCTCTTTCAAGCAACTTATTAACCATATGCAAAATCTTGGAATGAGGGAGCTAAAAGAATTAAAATATAGATTAAAAATCCATTTTCTAGGAAATTGTGTTTTCATTTCTAAGTGTCACAATTTTGCTCTATGTTGCAATATTATTGCTGACACAATAATGACTTTGTAACAAAATCATTGTTTGCTACATAGTGATTTTGTAGTTCGAAGCAGTGATACTATTAGCCCGAACAGCGATATTATTGATTTAGCCAGTGATTTCATCCAAAGAAGAGTGATATTGTGTTTTTTGATTGATCTAACCCATAACAACAATATTATCGATTAGAACAACGATATTGTTTCCTGACCAACGATTTTGTTTAGCAGTAATTTTCGTAGGGAAATAGTGATATTGTGTTTTCTGATGAACTAATCCATAATAGTGATATTGTTGTCTGATAATTATGATTTTATAGAGAAACAATGATATTAACTGTGTAATAGTGATTTTGCTTGTTTTGAGAAGTTGCTTCACTCGTTTACAAATTTGCTTCAAAATTAAAGGACATATTGACTTTTTCATTGCAGGATCAAACTTGGAATTTGTTAAAACATGTTTTTTAGACCTTTTTTGAAAGTTTAAAATGGATTAGGAACCTTATTTTGGTGCTTAATAAAAAATTTAGATGCTTAGATGAATGTTTTGACAAATTGTGCTTTCAAAGTTACAACTTCGGACCAAGGGGTCAAAAAAACATCACCTAATCTTTCATTTGGTGCTTAAATTAAACTCACTTGTCAAATTTTGTCTTTAATAGTTATTTAAACTTATAATTTGATTGGCAAAAAGAGGGACATTACATGTATGCTCTTCCATCTGTCTCCTTTAGGGAACTTTTGGAATCAAAAGCATCGTCCTTATTACAAACATGCCTAGTCTAAGACATAGAAAGAATGCCATCTAAAACACTCCCCAAAAACTTAAAATAATTTAGGTGATCTTGAAATGACCCTAAATTTTTTCTATTGGTCATTTATTTTATTGCATTTTGGCTTGCGAGGGGGACTTCATTACCTCTCGTAAGTTTTATAGATAAGCTTTGACCTGGGGTTTCATCTTTCAGCACTGACTTCAACCACTCCCACTAGGATCAGAAGTTTGAGCAGTTAAACCACCTTCTAATGTTAGACTTGCACACAAGATGTATTTACACTTTGAACATTGCACTACATTGAGCAAACGACGGATGTAGTGGTTACAAAAAGGGCAAGACCTTTTTGCAACAAATCAAGTGTTGTAGACACCTAATTTAAGTGACTTTTTTTTGCAAAGTGACATGACAATCATTGGAAATTTGATCCATCTAGATGTTTAAAAACTTGTAGATCTTAAACAAATCTCCACTTGCCACAGAAGTGTTGTTAGTGCAAGGTGCGCCTCAAAGTCCATGTTGTTGTATTATCATTTGAGAGAAGGGGGTGTAAAAACCCTACTATATAATACGTATTTACTTTTAGATGAACACTTAAAATCCTCTCAAATGACGTATATAAATGAACTCCAACAATATCACGCAACCTTGTTAGTTTAGACTTAAGATTATTATTTTTTGTCATTAGCTTACTTGGTCTTGATTTGTGTCTAAAAACTGCTTGTTAACTCAAACGAACTTAACCAAAACACATTGTTATCAAAACTTTGTGTCATGTCACCCACTTTGATGCAGTTATGTTGCCCAATTGAGTCTAGATCATTTACTCAATTTGTTTAAGTCCCTCATTTATAATTCACATTTGAAATTGAACCTTTCTAAGTTTTAAGGGTTGGTGTGTTAAATTGGGTTTGCCATTTTCACACTAAACTTGTTCTAGCTTGGGTTCAATTTTCCATTTAGATTAAGGGTCATTTATTAGACTCAAAATTGTGTTACCATATTGGTGGACTCAAGTCATCTTACGTATTGCTCACGTTTTGAGTCCTAAAACATATTTTTTCCTCCTAGAACCATGTGGTGACGTTGTGCTAGCCATTTGGTCATAGATTTGTACTTAGTGCTTCGTGTATATTTTTACATCTTGAGTTGCTTAGTTCATATTGTCTTCTTCATAATCTGGAGAGCTTTCCTCTAATTTTTTAAGGTCAACTCATCAAAGTTGAAACTAACTCTTACGGTATAGGTGTATCATAAAGATCTAGGCTTTGGTGTATTAGGTTTCACCTTGGATCTTTGAATTACCTTACCCTCTTCCAATCTGTACGATTTCAACTTTACCAAAAATCGAGTAAATCTGTGAACCAAATCTTCTAATTATGTGTGGTTCTAAGCCACCCTCCTTTATAGTCTCTTTGGCACCTTAGTCATCTATTTGATGAGAACCAAAGCATACTTTGTCTGAACATTTGCAAAATATTAATCCAAATCTAGTCACATGCAAATAACAACTCTTTTTAGACATGCTTCAAAGGTTCACTCGTAGTGGGGCCTCTTATGGCCTTAGCTATGAGGATGAGCAATTTTATGATGGTCAAGATAACCCCAGTATTTTTTATAACATCCCCGCAACAATAGGATTCGAAGATGATTACAATGAATCTCAACCCTAAGAAGATCAAGACAAAGCACTCCTTAGGTTGATAGAATTAGGTGCTAAACTACCTTCAAACTTTTCTCTAGAACAATTGCATACCTTAGTTAAAGAAGGAAAACAACGATGACAAGAGCAAGCTTTTACACAAATAGACATATCTTCTTCTTCTAGTAAGGGAAAAGAAATACAAACAAAATCAAAACCCACAAATCCATATCTTCTAGCTAAGAGCAAGGTAATAAGTCAACGATATGTGGATCAACTTGTCGTAGACTTAACTGACTCATTAGTTGCCACTTTAATTCATAATGATGCTTCGAAATAAAAGAGAAATGTGGTCAAAAATATGCAACAAATATTTGATGAAAACATAGCCATAGTGGATCAAGGTAACCTAAACAAACAATTAAAGTCACAAGAGATCTTACAAAATGTTTCGTTTGACACAAATCATATGTTCTTCAATCATAAAGAACCTCTTGTTAGTATACAAAATCAAGGACCCAACATTCAGTTTGAATTGAGAAAATCCCTCAAGACAATTTGGCTAGTTCATTCCAACCAACACAAAAATTGGTAAACAAACACAAAACTTCCCAAAAATAATAAAGTACTAAACAACCAAATTCAAATAATGTTTTACAATCCAAGAATCAACGACCTATTTTCTCGACTCAAGGAATGAATCAAAACCAAGGCACGAATTTAAAGGTATACATTCCCTATAGATCCACACAAAATCAAGGGCACATTCCACCCCAATAGCAACAAAATCAGGGGCACATACCACCCCAACAACATCTTATCCAATCCACAAATGCACGAAACATGCAAGAGTGGAATTCAATGAAAGAAATTGTTCAAAGAATGGGGACGAATAATAGAGTTAAAAAGTACAAATTTGATGAGATATGTTCATATCTATTTGATTTCTCTATTCTCTAAAACCCCTTTCCACCTCATTTTGAGGCACCCAAATTTGACAAGTACAAAGGAAAGGGAGATCCACGTGAGCACATACTGGCATTCTTTATCTTATGTCAATAGGTTGCTTATAGTAGCGAGTACTTACTTTGATTAATTTTATGAAGTTTACCAGGACAGGATTTAGATTGGCTACTTAAACTACCCAAGGGATCGGTTGCAGATTGGAATGACTTATCAAAAAAGTTCATTAACCATTTCTCATATAACATAGGACATGAATTGACCATTGTTGACTTGTGCAAAGCCAAATAGCGTGATGGTGAAAATTTTACTGCATATCTGCAAAGGTGGAGAGCATTGGCAGGTTGTTTTCAACACAAAACTTACATTCAAAAGTCATGTATAATTTATGGTTAGCTTGTGTTAACTCATTTGAAGAAATTATTGACAAAAGAGTGCAAATTGAGAAGGCTCTTATTGCTAAAGGCCTTATAAATATTTCAGTGTAGGGTCAAACATCTAATCAAACTCAATCACTAGTTCAAATGGTTGTGCAGGATAAGCCCAAGGGTTTTAACAAAAATAAGAACATGGTTAGAAATGGAGTGACTAAAACAAGGTACACACAAATGGTGTAGGCTACACCTCCCCCAAATGTAAAATTAACTCTCCCAATCCACCATCTACTGTTAGAGATAACCTCCACAAAGGACATTTCATAACAATTTCATTGTCTTTGGCAAGCTAGGAGAACCAATTAAAATAGTGTTACAAAATCTCATCGTTGCTAATTTGATTGTATGGCCCATACCAAAGCCATTTCCTCAAGATCAACCAAAACTAGATTGGTATAAAGAGAATGAATGGTGAAACTTCCATTGCGTTGTTGGTCACGGTGTCCTTATAGATCCCCATATCCTAATTTGTGTCTTGATTAGGGGCCAACTTAATTTTTAGTTCACCACTTAAGTTGGCCCCTAATCAAGACACAAATTAGGATATGGGGATCTATAAGAACCCCTTTCCTCAACATAATCCATCACCACCAAGAAACAATCAAAACCAAGGTTAGAATCAAGGACAGAGGTAGAATCAGAACCAACATTAGGGTCAGAATCGTAATGAGAATAATCAGGATCATAATGCCCATACTAACAATGTGGCTTATAACAACATGCCATATGACTAACAATACTGTAGGGCACATTTTTGTTGCCCACATTGCCATTGTTATTGTGAAACCACTTGGAAAATATCATGTTTCTCATAACACGGGACCCATCATTATAGGGTCAACACCCTCTCCCTCTAGTAATACCACGTTAAGTCCACATAATCATGTTGCGACTCTGTTTGTACAGGTTATTAGTTGTGAACAACAACACCCTTTTTCTAATTTAAAAACTCATTGTCGACTCAAAACTATAACAATACAACTAGATGCCTGTGAGTCATCATTCAAGGCCCTTTGCCTTCCTCTTCTAATTATAATGACTCCTTGCCACCTATAGGTTGTGCAATCACAATTAGACACCTGGGAGTCATTATCCAGGGCCCTTCACCCACTTATTCCATAAAACACATTTGCTAACAAAGACTAAACTAGCTCAATCCACAATTGAAAAGCTTTATAGTTTAGCAGACCAATTGAAAAAAAAACTACACAGATTTCCATATTAGAACTCTTGTGGACATCTGATGTCCATAGAACTATTATGAAAAACCTTTTGAAAGAATCTACTATGTCTAATGATATTAACCCTGATCATTTTTAGAACCTAGTTGGACATTTGTCTTCATTTTGGCAAATCACATTTGACAAAAAAGACATGTCCACTCTTGGCCCAAACCACAAAACCCATTATACATTGAGATAATCACTATAAATCATAAGATCAAGTAGGTTCTTATAGATAATGATTCAGGGCTAAAAATCATATCTCTTAAATTGGTACGATGATTGGGCTACACGGATAAAGACATTCAACCGGAAACTATTACAATCAAGGCTTACGACAATGCTGAGAGGGAGTCTTCCAGTATAATTTGGTTGCTAGTCATGGGTGGGTCTATTTCTCATCACATGTCATTCCATATTATGGATATTGAAATTCCTTATAGCATACTTCTTAGTCATCCCTAGATCCATGAACTACAAGCAGTGCCATCCACTTTTCACTAGTGCCTTAAGTTTCTCTACGATGGGATCGAGGTTACTATTCCCATTGATCAACAACGATATTAATATTGCAAACATCTTGAAGTTGAGTTTCATAATTATAACTATTGCCCAAGTTTAAAATTCATTGTAAAGAAAAATAGAGCCATCATTTCCCATCCATCTCCATCTAATTATATAGACCCTGGTAATCTAGCTTCCACTTTGGCCAATCCATTTCTTGCAGCTGTTACAAAGCAAGTTTTTATTAAAGACATCAGTATTTCCATGCACTATGTAAAGGACATCCTCCATGTTGCAAAGTTGCCTAAATCCCCTAAATCATTTGGTAAGCCTAAACCTTCCCAAAATCCTAACAGACCCAACCAAATTTGGCAACGAAAGAAAAAACAAGAAAAACCACATGTGGTTTTTGTACCTGCAATCACGCCAAAGAAAGATCAAGAGGATTTTATCGAGGGAGATTGGTTATATTTTGAAGGCCTTATTGATTGCTTTTAGAATCCAAAGTATCCTATCCCTAACTGGACAATGGATCATCTTGACTATACAGGGAAAGGCTTTAGCACATGAGTGCAAGAAATCTTGGAGCCCTTATTAGTTAGAGTTATCAATTGGAATCATGGTCTCAGATTTATACCATTAGAGGGTGACCTCATGACTTTTGATAGTGACTCTTTTGAAGTGACTAGTGATGAGACTCCTAATAGCGACATAGCATCCCATTATAGCCTTTTCAATGAGCTTACTGACTCATATCTATTTGATTCAAATACCATATTAACCATGATGCCTATTGGAGCTTCCCATCCTGAAACAAGAACTCATCCTAGTGGTGATTCCCTTCCTGAAGCAGGACATTATATCTTTACCATTAGAGCTTCCTATCCTGAAGAAAACCCTCATTGTTCCCTGTGTCTTTGCCATCCTAAACTCATAGATTGGGACTAGCAAAATTCAGTCATATGCCTCGATGAGTTTCAAAATGAAGAATCAATTATAGAATACATGAGCCTACGAGATGGATTGCCCATTGGCAATCACAAATAGAGCTTTGATTTTTCATTTGATCCTTCTACTTACTTTGGAGAGAAGGCAAACTTTTTTGGTCATAATAAAGAACAAACGTCGAGATCTTTGGGTGAAAACCTCTTTGAGGTACTCGTTGATCAGGGAAAAAGTAAAGAAAAAGACAAGCCTATGAGTAAAAATCTATTTTAGGCACTCCTAGGTGGGAAAGTTTGCTCATCCCCTCATGATACAGAAGATCTATCTAGCCCAAGTTCCCTAGCTAGTACAATCATCTCTTCAGAACAACATCAAATATTTGAGCATCTTGCTCTTGAGTTTCTCAAGGTTTTTGCTACTTGGCCTTTACCTGAGATAGTTGATTCTGATTCATCATACTATCCAGAATTTTGGGAGGAACAATAAGATGTGGCAGAAGAAGATGATCACGATCATGCCTTGCCTACAATTCTAGAAGATAGATCCACACTTCTTGTGAAGAACATGACAGAAGTAAACTTGAGAACCTATGAGGATCCCAAAATTATTTATCTCGGAGCTTCCCTTACTAAAGCAGAACATGAGCATAGTATATCCATTCTTAAAAATTATATAGACATCTTTGCATGGCCATACTCTGACATACCAGGATTAGACCTTGATTTGGTTATGCATCACCTTGTTGTCCATCTTGATGCCAAACCAGTCAAGTAGAAACTAAGAAATATGCATCCACGCATCACCCTATTGGTTAAGGCCAAACTAAAAAATTTGTTAGGAGCCAATTTTATTAGAATACTAGATTACTCTGAATGGGTTTCCAACATAGTCCCAATAAGTAAAAAGACCCTGCATATACCTTTTTGTACTAATTTCTAAGATATCAATAAAGCATGCCCTAAATATGATTTTATTCTACCCAACATCGACATGATCATTGACTCATATGTTGGGTACAAGATGTTGTCCTTAATGGATGGATTTTCTAGTTATAATCAGATCAAGATAACCCCTGAAGACTAGCATAAGACTACGTTTAACACTCTATGGGGGACATTTTATTACCAAGTCATGCCATTTGGCTTGAAGAATGCTAGAGCAACATATCAACGTGCAATGACTATCATCTTCCATCACATGATGCATGACATTGTAGAGGACTATGTCAATGATATACTATCAAAATCACAAACAAGAGCCGAACATCCTGATGTTCTATGAAGAATCTTTGAGAGGCTTCATGAATATAAGGTCTGCTTGAATCCTAAGAAATGTGTCTTCATAGTCACATTAGAGAAATTGCTAGGGTTCATTGTATCATAATGAGGGATCGAAGTTGACCCTACAAAAGTCAACACTATTGTGGAAATGCCTCCACCAAACAATCTTACAAAACTATGGAGCCTGCAAGTAAAGATCCAGTCTATATGCAGGTTCATTGCTTAATTGGTAGATATGTGCTACCCATTTACTCATCTTTTGAAGAAAGGGGTAACATTTCAATAGGATGAATATTGTCAAATAACATTTGCAAAGCTTAAGACATACTTGGCCAATCCACCAGTGTTAATATCGCCAACACAGGGAAAGTCACCACTTCTTTATATATCAGCCACAACACATGCACTAGGGGCACTTTTGGCCCAACATGATGATCATGATAAGAAACATGTTTATTATTTAAGCCACACATTGGCGTCTTATGAATGTAATTATACACCTATTGGGAAGGCATGTTTAGCTAGGGTGTTTACTACTCATAAATTGTGACATTATATGCTAAATAACAAAACTATTGTCATTACCAAGGTGGACCCTCTCAAGTTCCTCTTATCTAAAGCAACTCTTCAAGGACGCATTGCTAAATAGGTTACACTCCTAAGTGAGTTTGACATTAAGTACCATAATCAAAAGGTAATCAAAGAGTGAGTAATTGCTGACCAACTTGTAAAAGCTCCTATTAAGGATACTCAACCTCTCAAGTTTGACTTTCTAAATGATTCTATCATGATGATAGAACAAGCACTATAGGAACCTAAGTAATGGATGCTCTATTTTGATAGATCCTTCACATCCCATAGATTTGGAGTTGGCATATTGTTGATCACACCATAGGGGGATTTGATTGCCAAAGCATTCTATATATAATTTCATTATACAAACAATATGGCTGAGTATGAAGCAATGATCACAAGGCTCTGCCTTATTATACAATGGGATATGTTGACGAAGGAAAGTGCACCCAGTGGTAGGAAAACAGGTCCCTGCCTTCTCCTCACAACATGGAAACTCTCCTCTCGCCTGTGGGACTGGCGAAGCTGGAGGAGAGAGTCTCTAGATAAGGGCTAGCTCCCTTTAATGTATCATGGCTGTTTCAGCAAGTGCAACTATATATATATATATATATATATATAAACAGCTATATAATAAAAAGGGGGGGATGAAAAGGGAAAAGAGAATGTAGGAAACAAGCCTACTCTAAGGAGGCGATACACCAAAACAAGATGACCTTCCCACTCCCACTCTCAAAATCAGACAAACACATGTATACACCTTCGCCCTTGGCAGAAGAAGCAGTCTATAAAACTTGACAGGGAGGTTTAAATGAAAAATGCAAAAAAGGAGGTTCACCAAAGGTGCTATAAGAGGCACTCTATAGATAATCCCTTCTGTTTTGCACTCCAAAATAGAACTCTTCTCTTGTCAGCTATAAATGGCACCTTGTAGATAGTTGGTATGTTGGCGTTGAAGCTGTGAGAGCATCAAAAGACAATGACTGAACACAAATCAAACACTCAGGACATACACATAATATCTATCCAAGAAGAGGTAAAAAAGCCACTTTGATTGATTCAGGTGGAAATTTTAACAGGGTTGTGCCTTGTAAAATTCATGAAAAGATGATTACAAAATGACCAAGTTTGCAATATATATATATATGGAAAGGCAAGGAGGCTCATTTGGCACTCCTTGTTTACAAGTGGCAATCATGTCTCTTCATGGGGAAGAACAAGTCGCTCAAAACATTAATGAGTCGTCTGCTTTGTCTGATCAAAATCTTCCCTTCTTTTTTAGATGACTTACATGGTTTGTCTACTCATTAATGTGAAATAGAGGAATCAATTGCACTGTTAGCTGCTTGCATCCCAAATGATCAATTTGCTGGTACTATTTCACCTACCAAAGTCACTTCTCTAGTTGGCACCACTTGGACTAACTGTTTACTCATCCCTTGCTTGTCGCTTTGGTTTTCCTCCATTTTGTCTTATCTGGCTTATTCGGCCCCTGGAGTGAACATCTTGGTGGGTCACTACATTTTAAGCTCTTTTCCATAGTTTGTGCTTCTTTGCTTTTGAAGACAAATGACCATCTCTCTTTTTGAAAGTTGACATTCGTATGGCCGTCATGTTTGAAAACCAATGGCTAAACTATTCTGCTAAACTTGACGTTCTCTGGGATGTCACCGTCCTCATCACAACACTATCGAGCCTTCATATGATCTCTTCTACGGCGTCACTTTTCTGCTAGCACTCTCCCAGGCACCTTTTCCTTGTATACTTTGGCGGGTCACTTGGCTCTTCGGACTGTTGTCGGGTCTTTGAATGTTTTCATGGACTTTTCCATTGAACTGAACCCGTTGAACCAAAATGGTTCAACGGTTCAACCATTGCGTGCCAATGATTGTCAAACCAAAAATGATGAACCTTTTCCTTTGAACCAAAACCGTTGAACCAAAATGGTTCAACGATTCAATGGTTAACCATTGAACGCTTACGAGCCTTTGAACCAAGAGATCGAACCAAAAGCCGCTGAATCAAAGGCTGCCGAACCAAAATGGAACAAGGCCGTTGGATTTCAAAGGAGATAAAACAAATGTCGATAAACCAACCAGTTGAACCAAATGACTGAAACAATCATGTTGAACCAAGCAGAGAACCACTAGGATTAAACTGTGCAACCTAGAAACAACTGTCTTTGAATAGTGAAGAAAGAAGGTGAATGATTTTGGCCTGGAGCAAAAATTGGTCAACAAATTGGCGATTCACAGGGGAAGTATGCCTGCTACGCTTAAAGACCAATTGCCTTGAAAATCCATTGGGCATGGAGTCAAATAGTAACTTTGAAAACCAGCAACAACTCTATCAAACTTATAACCAATCACGCAGATCTACCTCCGAGGAAAAGAAAGCATACACAAGACTAAGAAAACTACTAATTGTGCAACAACACTTAGGGAAAATAGGAAAGAAAACAAGGGAAAATATGTACAAGTGAACCCAAAAATCAGTGGCAATGCTTCAAATGTATCCCATTAACTGGGATATGCAGTATTTCGCCATCCAACCTAGAAAGTTGGAATGCATTATGCTGCTTGCACTGAGTAATTATGTAAGGGCCACTCCACAAGGCATCAAATTTTGCATGTTTTCTAGGCTTAGCTCGATCTTCATCCCATTTCAAGACAATGTCTCCTTCAGAGAAATCTCTTGACAAAGATTTCTTGTCGAAGTGCCTTTTTACTTGTTGTTGGTGACTAGTCATAAAAGCCATAGCCCGATCTCTTACCTCTTGGAGCTCCATTAGCTCACACAGCCTGACCTCCATGCTGGTTCCTTCTTCTAGTTGCAGTTGGTGGGAGAGATCCAACACTGGCAATTCAAGCAAGATGGGAAGCCTAGCTTCCCTTCCATACACGAGCATATATGGAGAATTTCTGATTGCTCTCTTTGGAGTAATTCGATCAGCCCATAGAGCTGTCTTTAGCTTGGCATGCCAAGTCCTCTGATTTTCTTCCATAGTCCTCTTTATAATTACGATCAAATTTTTGTTGGTGGACTTAGCCAACCCATTCCCCTGTGGATAATAATTTGATGAAGTGTTGAGGTATATGCCATACCTTAGTGCCCATTCACTAGTTTTGGTTCTCAGAAAAGCCAAGGCGTTATCTGAGATTATGGTGGTTGGGACCCCAAATCTTGTTACTAGGTCCTCATAAAACTCTAGGACTACGCTTTCATTTGCTTCTTTCAAAGCGATGGCCTCCACCCACCTGGTGAAATAATTTGTAGCAGTTAGGACCCATTTGTGCCTAGCACTGGAGGGAGGATTGATCATCCCTATGAAATCTAGGCCCCACTGCATGAATGGTTGTTCAACTTGAATGGGCTGGAGAGGCATGGTAGCCAATCACTATTTTCCATCAAAAAGTGTGCACTTCTGGCACTTTCTTACCCAGGCATGGGCGTCCTTGAAAAGAGTAGGCCAAAAATAGCCAGCTCTCATTATCTTTGTTGCAGTAGTTCTAGGAGTGAAATGACCGCCTACTGGCCCATCATGGAACTCAGCCAATACTTTAGCAGCCTAGTCTGGGTCAATGCACCTTAGAAGGACCCCAGAGAGATCCCTCCTAAATAATACTTCACCAACCAAGACGTAAGGGAGAGACAAGAGTTTGAAATACCTTCTTTTGGTCTTATTAAGACCCTGTGGACACTCACCTGTGAGAAGGAAATGCCTCATGTCCAGCGTCCAATATTTTATGACAGTTGGTTCCTTCACAGTGGCTGCATCGTGAATTAACAAGCTATCTTCCTTTTCTTGCTTTAAGTCTATATTGAGTTGTTCGCACAGGCCCCTTCCCCTCACCAGCTTGGTGATCTTGATGTCTACATCATACTCCATCACTTTGGTAATCCACCCTGCCCTCTTCTCATTCAAGTCTCGATTGGTCAAGAAATCCTTGATGCCAGGGTGTGGGACCATGAGGTGAATCTTGCTGTTAGGCAACAAATGCCTGAATTTCTTCAGGCTCCACACTACTACTAGGACTTGCTTCTCTACATACATTTACCTGACTTCAAAATCCTTTAATCCTTGGCTGAAAAAAACAAGTGGCTATTCGAAGTCATCGCTGTTAGCTTGGGTAAGCATGGTGGATATCACCTCTTCATTGCTAAAAGTGTAGAGGTTGAAGTCCTTGTTGAAGTCAGGGCTGATCAAAGTGGGAGCCCCAGTTATGGCCTGCTTGATGGCTTCAAAGCTATCTTTCCTTTGAGCTGTCCATTTGAACTCTTCACCCTTCCTCAGCATAAGGGTGAGTCGCTTGACTATCTCTGCAAAATTCAGAATGAATCTCTGAATGAAATCAATTCTGCCAAAGAAGCTTTGCAGGCTTTTCTTGTGCTTTGGTAGGGACATCTCCAAGATAGAGCGAAATCTCTCAGGGTCAATGGATAAGCCCTCCTTAGACACAATGTGGCCAAGGAGTTTCCCTTCATGAACAACAAACATGCACTTCTTTGGATTAAGAGAGATGCCAAACTCCCTACACCTTTCAAAAATTTGCTTGAGGTGCTCTATGTGTTGGCTCACTTTTTTGGAGAATACCGTCACATCGTCGAGGTAGACCAGCACATTGTTATTCATCAAGCCTTCAAAAGCCACATCCATGGCTCATTGAAAGGTAGCACCAGCATTAGATAGCCTGAAAGGCATTTTCTTGCAGGCAAACATCCCCCATTTAGTAGTGAAGGTTGTTTTGTGCTGATCACAACCTCACACTAGAATCTGATTATACCCTGAATAACCATCCAGGAGGGAGAAATGCTCGCTACATGTTACCTTTTGAAGAATATGCTCCATGCTTGGAAGGGGATAATGATCCTTTAAAGAGACTTTATTAAGGTCTCTAAAGTCAACGCACAGCCTGATCTCCCCATTATTTTTTCTAACAAGAACAAGGTTGGCCAGCCAGCTAGAATGCTTGATTGGAAATATAATTTTGAACTCAATCAATTTGGCCAATTCCCTCTGCATGAGGGGCTCAATTATCGGATTTACAGGTATTTGCTTTTGTGTGACTAGTTTGGTGCCTTCTTCCAATTTAATAGTGTGATGGGCAAGCCTTGGGTCGAATCCCTTTAAGTCACTATAATTCCATGCAAAAACATCAGCAAATTCTTGATACAGTAGAATGAAAGCTCGCCTTTCTTGAAACGTGCAGACCTTTCCAAGCGCAAGTAGCTTGTCCTTGAATATTTCAACCCTTTCATAATTTTCTTCTTTGGTTGTGATGCATGCTTTGTCATTTCTCAATTGGTCATCTCCGTTTAAAATGCTTTCAAGCATGACCAGACCTTTAGGGAGCTTATTGTTCTTCAATTGAACAATCTGATTGCCATATTGCTGCTACAATTTCACTTGATTCTATGTTGCGAATTCAGCTTCTTCCTGTAAGAAAAAAGATATTTGTTGGTCGCTTTCAAAAACTTGCCAATTTGCAATGTTGTTAGGAACTGAAGGCCGAACCACCACCTTCAGGTGGTGTGAACCACAGCCTCAGCTTATTTCCTTTGAAACGTCAAAATGGGTGCCAATTGCTACCAGCCTATCTGCTTGTTTGTTTTGCTCTCTGGTAATAGAGGTAATATTGAAAGCAAGAAAATCCTCCACCAAGTCATAAACTCTATGCTTGTAAGACTTCAGCAAGGAATTCTTGGTCAGATTTAGGCCCCTCACCTGATTTACAATCAGCTTGCTGTCTCCCAAAACTTGTAGCTCTTTAATCCCTCTTTTTCTTGCCCATTCAAGGCCTTGGATTAGAGACTCATATTCAGCAACATTACTGGTGCAAGAGAATTGGAAATAAAAAGCTTAAAAGCACCTTTCCTTTGAGGGGGAGACCAACATTGCCCCACCACCAGCTCCTAGCTTACTTTTGGAACCGTCAAAATATAGCTGCCATAGGCCAAGGTCTTCTTGGTCTGCCTTCATTAAATTTGGTATGAAGACGCCCTCCTCGTGCATGCAATAGACTCCAAGGTCTGCCTCCTCAATAAACTTATATGGATCATGTTCGAAGTTATCATTTCCCCACTCATCTAAGAGTAGGTATGCGACTCCTTCAAGAGTAGAGGACGGAACTTGGTCTGTCTGGGAATCTTCTAGGTCGATGATTGTGTAACTGACATTTACTGCCTTGGGAGTGTATGGTTCTAGATGGTCCTTGTAGAGTGGCTCAGACTCGATTTTCACCTTGGTCCCATACTTGGTTTTGAAAACCAGATATGACCAATTCGCTGCTAGATAGCCACCTATTTTTGACGTGAAGTCCCTAGACAAGCAAATTGTGAAATACAGAGGAACATCCGCTACCACTATATCATGGGGAATTGAGAAGGTTGGGCAAGCATGCAATGTCAAGCCTAAACCTTTTGCAATCCCAACTATTTTTGTAGGTGTCCCATCTAGATGTAGGACTCCTTTGTTCATTTCTTCATACTTCAATCCCATCTTATCAACAATGCACTTAGGCATCACTGATGTACTAGCCCTGCTATCAATTATGCAGTTGTGTATCAAGAAGTCTTCAATCATCAAGGATACATAGAAAGGGGGAGTATTCTCTTCCTTCTTTACCTGTCCTTGAGTGGAAGGCTGTCCATTTGTCATCAAGACATTATCAATGTTTGCTGGAACAACTTGCTGATCCAGCTCATGCAATTTCTTCTTCAATACATCCCTCTGGCCTGGAAGAGACAATGAATCCCATAACAAGATGTTCATATGTAGCTTCTTCATCTGATCCACTATATTGATTTGAGGACTGCCTCCTTTCAAGTTTTCTTTGGGGTTGATTCCAAGCTAAACTGTAGGTTGAGGGGCTGAAGGTATGGACGACTATCTAAAATTTGGGGCCTTTGAATTGGAGTGTGATGGAGAAGGTGTTGTTGCCACCTGAGTAGTAGCCTAGGCCTCTGTCACTGCCCTTCTCTTAAACCTTGTGTTGACTGCAACATAATCAACCTAATTATCTATAGCGCCCACATAATTCACTGAATAAAATTCACCCTCCATATGATTCATGAGAGTGGAATCAAGCTGGGCCTGATTGTTACTCGTGCTGAGTTGCATTGAAGGCTTAAGGACCTGAGATTGAGCAACTGTTTGGTTGTCTACATTCTGAAAATAGTTCATCATCTCATTCATGTAAATAGCCTGTTCTTGACCATATCCCATGGTTGAACAACTTGGCTGCTCTTGTACTAGATTATTCTGAACTAACACCATGACTTTAGATGATGAAAGGGGGCCTAAGCTGTAATTTTGAGAAGGCCTAGTTTGAGTGAGTTGACCCTGCCCTTGATTATAGCCTTGAAAAGGGGGTCTAGGGGATAGACCATAGTGGTGATATCCCTGATTCAGCCTGTTGCTTTGAGCTTGCTGCCTTTTAAGAGTTACAAGTTCATTTGGCATGCTTTGCAACAGGCTTTTAACCTCATGAAGTTCATTAGACGGAGCGGCAACTGGTTTCTCTATGGTAGGCAGAGGAGCCAATGTGGGAGCAATGGTCTGAGCTGGGGGCAGCATTTCTGGGAAAAGTGGCATGTGAGGCCTAGGGGCTATTTTCTCAGCCTGAACTAAGTAATTTTCAACTGTTATGGCTATGTCATAAGTATCAGGCAGTATATGCCCTCTCATAGATTAGATCATCACAATAATATCGTTGTTTAGTGCCTTTAAATAATACAAGAAGGCATAGCTGGGAGTCGGTCTTACCAAGATGGGAATTCTATCCCAAGTCTTTTTAAAACGTGTGTTGAAGTCCTGCATATACTCGTGTGGAGCTCTCTTTATAGTCGTCAGCTGCTCAGCAAGTGAGAGATCATCACTTTTTTCTCCAAAACGGTCTGTCAACTGAGTCCCCAACTCATTCCAGGAATGTATTGAATTCACAGGCAAGGTCCCATACCAGTCAAGAGCTTTACCTTTCAAAGACAAAGCTAGCAGTCTGATGGCAATATTTTCTTCTGTTACATTGTGAATATTGCAAAGGTTGGCAATATTCCTAATATGCTCGACAGCTGTAATAGGCCCCAATCCATCGAAAGAAGGCACATTTTTTAGAGCTGTTCTTGAAATTGGATCATAGTGTGGGAGATTCAAGGGGCTCTCACCACGAAAAGCGGCAAAAGGCAATGCCATGGCTGGGATTGGCTGTAACTGAGGTTTTGCTGTGGTTGTGTCTCTTATAACAGGTCTAAGAGGATTGCTTGTTGGATAAGGACAGGTTCTCTCAAATCGTAATCTTTTAACATAATTTAAAGGTAATTCAATGAATTTGAAAGGAACCCCTCTTGCAACAGACCTTGTGGTGACCTTAGGCATAGAAAGTTAAGCAACTGGTCTTAATTAGAGAACTGAAGCTCTTACCAGTGGAGTCGCTAGATGCTGAAAAACTTGAAATTGCTGTGACAGGACCAACATCAATCCTGAGACCTTTATGAGTTATCAAACTGTGTGTCCCACCAAGCGTGCCAAAACTGTTGATGAAGGAAAGTGCACCCAGTGGCAGGAAAACAGGTCCCTACCTTCTCCTTGCAACATGGAAACTCTCCTCTCGCCTGTGGGACCGGCGAAGCTGGAGGAGAGAGTCTCTAGATAAGGGCTAGCTCCCTTTGATGTATCATGGTTGTTTCAGCAAGTGCAACTATATGCAGGTATATATATAAACAACTATATAATAAAAAGGGGGGATGAAAATGGAAAAGAGAATGTAGGAAACAAGCCTACTCTAAATAGGTGATACACCAAAACAAGATGACCTTCCCACACCCACTCTCAAAATCAGACAAACACATGTATACGCTTCACCTTTGGCAGAAGAAGCAGTCTGTAAAACTTGACAGGGAGGTTTAAATGAAAAATGCAAAAAAGGAGGTTCACCAAAGGTGCTGTAAGAGGCACTATGTAGATAATCCCTTCTGTTCTACACTCCAAAATAGAACTCTTCTCCTGTCAGCTGCAGATGGTGCCTTGTAGATAGCTGGTCTGTTGGTGTTGAACCTGTGAGAGCATCAAAAGACAATGACTGAACACAAATCAAACACTTAGAACATACACAAAATATCTATCCAAGAAGAGGTAAAAAAGCTACTTTGATTGATTCAAGTGGAAATTTTAACAGGGCTGCGCCTTGTAAAATTAATGAAAAGATGATTACAAAATGACCAAGTTTGCAATATATATATGGAAAGGCAAGGAGGCTCATTTGGCGCTCCTTGTTTACAAGTGGCAATCACGTCTCTTCATGGGGAAGAACAAGTCACTCAAAACATTAATGAGCCGTCTGCTTTGTCTGATCAAAATCTGCCCTTCTTTTTTAGATGACTTACACGGTTTGTCTACTCATTAATGTGAAATAGAGGAACTGGTTGCACTGCTAGCTGCTTGCGTCTCAAATGATCAATTTGTTGGCACTATTTCACCTGCCAGAGTCACTTCTCTAGTTGGCACCACTTGGACTAACTGTTTACTCATCCCTTGCTTGTCACTTTGGTTTTCCTCCATTTTGTCTTATCTGGGTTATTCGGCCCCTGGGGCGAACATCTTGGCGAGTCGCTGCGTTTTAAGCTCTTTTCCATAGTTTGTGCTTCTTTGCTTTTGAAGACAAATGACCATTTCTCTTTTTGAAAGTTGACGTTTGTATGGCTGTCGTGTTTGAAATCCAACGGCTAAATTGTTCTGCTAAACTTGACGTTCTCTGAGATGTCACCGTCCTCATCGCAACACTATCGGGCCTTCATATGATCTCTTCTATGGCTTCGCTTTTCTACTAGCACTCTCTTGGGCACCTTTTCCTTGTATACTTCGGTGGGTTGCTTGGCTCTTCGGACTGCTGCCGGGTCTTTGAATGTTTTCACAGACTTTTTCGTTGAACTGAACCCGTTGAACCAAAATGGTTCAATGGTTCAACCATTGTGTGCCAACGACTGTCAAACCGAAAATGATGAACCTTTTCCTTTGAACCAAAATCATTGAACCAAAATGGTTCAACCATTGAACGCTGACGAGCCTTTGAACCAAGAGATCAAACCAAAAGCTGTTGAACCAAAGGCCACTGAACCAAAATGGAACAAGGCCGTTGGATTTCTAAGGAAATAAAATAAATGTCAATAAACCAACCAGTTGAACCAAATGACTGAAACAATCATGTTGAACCAAGCAGAGAACCACTGGCATTAAACTGTGCAACCTACAAACAACTGTCTTCGAATAGTAAAGAAAGAAGGTTAACGATTTTGGCCTGGAGCAAAAATTGGTCAACAGGATATTCAAAGCTTTAAGTTCTATGGAGATTCACGATTAATCATCAATCATACCATTGATCAATATCAAACAAGAGATGACAAGCTTGTTCCTTATAAGCAAATTATCGATAACCTCAAAACACATTTTAAATCTCTATAGTTTGAACAAGTTCTAAGAGTAAACAATAGATCCACCAAAGCAATGGTGATGATTGGTTCCATGATTCAAATGGATGGTAGTGCTAAAGAGTATTAGTTTTTGATTGAAAATCTTCTTCAACTTGCACATATTATAACAAATTTAGGGAGGTTATGCACCATTGTTGGTCCTAATCCCCCATCTAAGCTACCATGGTACCAAGATTTTTATAACTATTTCCATAGTCATGTCTTCCTCATCAACCTTTCCAACAACCAACAAAAACTATTCCTTCATCACTTAACATGTTATACTCTCCTTGGAAACATGCTTTATCATAAAGGCTATGATGGAATGCTTCTTTGTTGTTTATCTTTGGGAGAATTTAAACTGGCACTAAAGGAAGCTCATGAAGGAATGTGTAGGGCCCACACTAATGGTGTAGTCCTAGTAAAGAAGCTCCTCATAACAACCTATTATTGGCCCAAAATGGAGATCGATGTGATGCTTGCAACTATGTGGAGAAGTGTGTTTCTTGTCAATAGCATGGTAACTTGATACACGCACCTTCTTTACCACTACAACTAATCACAACACCATGGTCATTCTCAATGTGGGGTCTCGATATCATTAGGAAAATTAACCCAACATCTTCATATGGCCATAAGCATGTTTTAACTGCAATCAAGTACTTTACCAAGTAGATTGAGGACATTCCTCTCACTTATGTTATCGAGAAGCAGATTGCCAAATTCATTCATTACCATATCATCTGTCGATATGGCATCCCAACCTGTATTATATTTGATAATGGTGGATCCTTTATGAACCAAGATGTGAAATCTCTTTGTGCAAAATATAAGATCAAGCACAAGAAATCAACTCCATATAACCCGTAAGGCAACGGACAAGTTGAGGCATCAAACAAAACCATTGTAGCCATCTTAAAGAATATTGTCAATGATGTTGGCTATAATTGGCACTTACAACACTTTCTTGCCCTTTGGGCTCATATAACCAATCATCAAATCCCAACTGGAGCCACTCCATACTCCCTTGTTTTTGGCACTGAAGCTATTATCCCAGTTGAGATTGAGATTCCATCATTACGAATATCACTATAGCACATTGAAGATGATGAAGACTATAGAACCTCATGGCTACAAGAACTAGAACTTCTTGATGGTAAGCATTTGGTTGCCTTAGAAAATTTGTAGGCCTATCATAACAGATTATGAAGAAGCTACAACAAGTGCATTATCCCTCGAGAGTTTGAGATTGGTGACTTGTTTTGAAAGAGAACCAAAAGAACACGAATGTTGAACATAATAAGAAAGGTAAGTTTCAACCTAGTTGGTTGGGACCATATGTTTTCATGATGAACTATAGATCAAAGGCATATCGATTGGCTAAACCTAATGGTGAATAAATTCCATAGCCCATGAACATCGTACACCTTAAGAGAATCTATGTATGAACAACTTTGAACCATTGCCTACAAGACCCCTGACTTGGGGGTAACTTGTGTTGTAGTAATTTTATCCCACCTTTTTATCCTACCCTAAACACATTTTATACTACCCTGGTCCACTCTTCATGACTCTGAACAGTGAAGGCTTTGGAATCATTAGCACTCTGAACACATTTCATCCTATCCTAGATCATTCCCCTTACAAACCATATTCTTTGTTATGTCTCGAGCATGTTGTAAGATTGAACACTTTTTATCCCTCAACAAATTATGATCTTGATTATGTCTCATGAACATTATGACCATCTTCAACACTAGTTCTGTAAAGCAATTCAGCCAAGACAACATTTTACAGCTTTTTCTACAAACAAGTGAACAAGAACATCTTCTCAGTTTAGGACCTTTGCCACACTGTTACATATAAGTGAACACTGATAATTCTTTGAATTTATTTTATGTTGCACACTATTCTATATTAAATTTACTACTCTTTATAGGCATTTGTTGTCTTATTAGAATCCTCACTTTCACTGATTTGTGAGCATGGGTCATTGCAACCAGCTTAGCTATTTTATTGGAACCTCTACTCTTGAACGTGCATCTCCTTGACTAAATGGTCCCACCTTGTGCATATTTTATCCCAAAAACACTAAAAACATTGGAAATACTTTGGAAATACCAAAAACATCAGAACACGATCCATAAAAGAACAAAAGCATTGTTTCACGCTTCTTTACATTTGTACATTCCCATCCCACCATGCTACGCTCTTGCCATTTTGCAAGCAAAAAAACACCTGTTCATCTTGTCCCACACACTTACCGTTTTTCAAGATCATTCTTTCTCATCCCATCAGCTTGTTGTTTGAAAGACCATTCTCATTTGTTTGTCATATCTTCCATTTCTTCTATAATATCAATCATGCTGGTCTGATCATCATTTTTCTTCTATCCCATTTCCTTGGAGAACTACATTTGGCCTGAAGTTCATGTTGGAGCATGCATTTATGGAACTATGTAAGCAGTGTCCATTTGTCTTGTACATCTAGAGCCAGTTCGGCCAACCCCTTCCTTTTCTTCTCTTCCCCATTTCTTCTATCATTGTTCCTCTTTAATTAGGGAACAATCGTTGTGTCATTGTTCTTTGTTATGTTGCAATGGAAATAATGCCTCTACCGCATGTGCAAGAACATTTGTCTTTAAACTGCATTAACTTATTTTTTGTTTGTGTGTGTTTATTTAAGTTTTCTCGATGTTTTATTGTGCTTTCGCACCTCTCTTTTTATTTCTTATCCTTTTTTCTTTTTCTTACTTCTTGTCTCATCTTGGTCTTGCATTTTCCTGTATGTTTTTGCTTATCTCTTTTGTGTTTCAGAACATCTTGATGATTTGCACGGATCTTGATTATTTATATCTTGGTCTCATGTCATTGAGATGCTATTCCTTTTTGTTTTTAAACATTTTTGTTTCTACTTAAGTCTTGATTGATCATATATTGATTTTAAGTTATGCTCATTTATGTTTATCTTTTTCTTTGTCTTTACTTTTTTGTTTAAATGTAAATAGATGTAACTCTAGTTTTGGTCATTGTTTTACCATTATCCTTAGTTATATGTATTCGCATTTGAATTGACTCAACACAATTGGAGTATTATGTTATTATAAGTTATTTATACTTATGATGCCTAATTTATTTTGCTATATCAAGCACTTTGTGCTCAGCTTTCAAAGTCTTAATGTCAACATCACTCCAATGAACAGTTATCAAGAACACTTTGCATAATCTAGGCTCCTAATATGAAAATAAGCATCTAGGTATCATGTATTTTAGCACTCGACTCTATGCTTAGACGTACATCTCTTTGCATACATTGTGAGTATAATTAATTCTTACTTAATTTTCATCATTCCTCATTCCAATCTCTCTCAAACTTGGGTGAACTACATTGGCTTAAAGTTCATGTTGGAACATGAGTCCATGGAACTATGTAGGTAATGTCCACTTGTCTTATACATCTAGAGTCAACGTAGCTATCTTTAATTCTTCTTTTCATCTCTTTCATCATTTTATGCTTTCTCATATACTTGGTTTTATGTGGTTTTTTAAGCCATTACACCTTCGCATATACATTTGCACCTGCTCACTCTTACCTATCTTTTGGGTTATATCCTTGAACTATTTTTGCTTGCCAATTGCCCATACTGGGGCACACCATCTAAATAATGTCATAATAAAATCATCTCTATAGGGTAAAATCATTATTTGTTTTTTTATCAATGATCAAAATTTGCCCTATTGGGGCAAAACTATCTTATCACAATCATATTCGCTCTATTGGGGTACCTCTTATTATCATCTCTTTGGAGACCCCGTTCTAGTGGTGCTTCCCTTCCTAAAATAAAACATTCTCTCTTTTTCTCTAATTCCAAACTCTCCACACTAATGCGTAGGATGGCAATATTTTAGAGTATAATTTGTCTCAGGATTGATCAATGTCATAAGCGCACAACTTGTACTCTCAAATTGAGTACATTTAAAGTGTGTCCCTTACATTTATGGATTGTATCTTTCCCATTCCCCCTATCTACCAGGGCCTATTGCACCTCTAATTATATTTTTATCATTGATGATAATCACATGTGAAAGCATTATCTCATTTGGATGTGATCTACTCCATGGGTTAATCTCTCATTGTCCCTCTCTTTTCGAGAGTCCATTCTTTTCTTTCATCCTAGTATGTCCTCTTAAGAGGGCATCCTAGGTCATTTCTAATTTCTTATTGACAACTATTTTCTTTGAAAATATGTTGATTCATCTGAATGTCTCGCTATGCCTTCTCAAACATGGGCAAAATGTAGACATCTAATTCCTAACACCATTTGTGTTGAAATTGTCAATCTTACTCAAATTGCACTCAAATGCACATTTTAGGTTAGAATCATTAAAACACCCCAAATGGTTTGAACTTGTCATTTAAAAATGTTGATTTAGGTCAAAGTATCCCTAAATGAGGCAATGCATTTTATGGGTAAACTAACTTTGATCAGATCATTTTGAGTCAAAATGCCAATATTGTACTTAGGTGCCCTAGATCGCTCTTTTCTATCAAATCTCTTGCACAAGACATGTGCCCTTGTTATTTGGTGTTGACAACATCCTAAATGGGATAACGAATCCAACATATCTAACATCACCTTCCAAATCTTTTTGAGTCATATTATGACCCAATAATATGACATTCTAACCATTTTGATTAATTGAGGGCCAATTTCCAAACAATTGCACAAATGTTGATTAACCTTGTTTAAGGCTAATTGATCCAAATCAAGAGCTTAAGTGGATTTTACATGAGAGTTGTTAAATATTTCTTTTTGGAAATTATTTTCTATCAACTACATCACCTAATGACATCATCATATGGGGTGGCATCCATAAGTCAAATGTATAAAATATCAAGATTATGGGTCTCACATGCCTCATTAAGACCCTCCATGCCTTTTAAATGTCCCTCTATCCCAAATATTTATGAGGGATATTTATGTATTTAATTATATAATTGGATTAATTCATGGCCACACATCTCAATCTTGAGATGGACGGTTGTGGTTGACCCTAATCAATCTCAAAAATCTATAAATAGAGAGGCCATGAACATCATTTTTAAGTTTGATTTGTGTAAAGTTATAATGCTAAATTATCTACACAATCCTTCGCATTTGATCATTTATTTTATTTTCAAGCTTCATTGATAGGCTAGTTTAATGATTCCAAATCATGAGCCTAGATTTTACAAGTTCTTGAGACATTGGAGGAGTTGACCACCATTGTTGCTAAAGACAAGAGTTCTTGATCAAGGGAGAACATGCTTTTGAGCCACATTTGTATGGTGAATCCACTTGGGAAGGCAACATGGCATTAATTTATTTCAATTGTTTCTTACTATTACTTGCAATTCCTACATGAATAGATAGGCTTAATTTGGTTTAAATCTTATGCATTTTTATTTTGATTCATTAGACTAATGTTTGGATAATCATTTTATGTAATCCTCTATACAACCCCCTCATGATTGTGTTTTGCAACATACAAAGATATTACCCTCCTTCAAGTTGTTTCCTATTCTCATATTTTAGTGTACCCCCTAATGGGGCCATAGGTGGCCTCAACTATCGATTTTTAGAAAACTAGAAGGCAAACCACACCTTTTTAAAAAATCAACAATTTGGTTGCATGTTCGCCTTATTTGGGTCCTTGGGCACTCTAACAACTAGTTTTCTTAGATAATTGACTATTGGGCCCTTTTTTTTAGGCTAATAATGTGGTGATTTGCCCCTCCCTATATTTTATCACTCTTATATAGGCTAATATTACAAACTCATTTCACTTCAATCATTACCAGGACATTATCATCTCGCATTCTCTCTAACTATCCTACTTTAGAAATTGAGAAGGAAACAATGAAAATAATGATGTAAGCTTGTTATAGAGCCATAGGTCCCTTGAACCAATATTATGTTAACAAAACCATCAAACCTAAGGATAAATCACGTATGAAATCTCCCATTACTGAATATTCTAGTAGTAAATCTGATCAGAGTATTACCTCCCCTCATAATCACCATGTAATATCTCATAAGGGTCACTTTCACTGTAGGTGCAAGGAGCAGTCCCCCTCACCTAAGAAGCAAATGAGACCTTCATCCCACTCAGAGCATTGGGTGACTTATAACCAAAGGAATACTTGGTACAAGTCAATACCATTACTATAGGTCTCCTACCCCTCCTCTAACATGATTTGTTGATGTTTCTACTTATGATGATGATGATTGTTTTGTTAGACATAGGGACATGCAATATATATATATATATATATATATATATTCCTTTAACATGATTTGTTGATGTTTCTACTTATGATGATGATGACTATTTTGTTAGACATAGGGACATGCTATATATATATATATATATATATATATATATATATATATATATATATCATCATCCTCTCAATAAATATAAAACCCATGCATGATAACCCTCTCCTATAAAGCCTTCACCAAGAAGACCCTATCAGAGAAGGACTCCCTAAAGGAGATCATCACTCTCTACCCCAAAGGAGACCTTTTCCTCTATGAAGGCCCTTGCCAAGAAGGTATTCTTCTCAACATCATGGAGATGACTAAATTGTCATCATAAAGGTTTTAGGGATGACCCCCTTACCATGCATAAGGGGATAACCATATTAGGAGCCCTCTTCGTAGGGACCCTCCACAAAGGCATCCATTTCTAAATTATGAGTATGATGTCAACCATTATTGGGGGCTTTATGGCAGCTTACTCCATGGGAATAGAGGCAATAAACATAACCTTGCCACTAGTTAACACTTTGAGGACTTTTGTTGGATTCCAATACCACCCTATCTTAGTGCCATCCCCTTTCCCAATCCATTTCACAAACTCCCAAAGTATAATGGCATTCCTAATGAGATTCCTTTTGATCATATTTATGCTTTCACAATAGCATGCATGGCTTGAAAACATAATAATGAATTGTTGCTCAGTATTTACACTCACATGTCTTGTATAATGAACATCTTATTTGGCTCCAAAATCTCCATCTTGATTCTTTATTTACTTTTAAGATCTTCTTGAGGATTGTGTCCCCTTCTTTGATGTTGCTAGACCATTCAACTTGGGAATTCAAAAAAATATAAAGGTTGGTCTAACTTCGATTTAATTTGATGATGATGTATAGTTCTCCATTCGTTTACAAAGATATTCAATGTTGCCCCTCTTTAATATCTACATGTGTATTAAGATGTGAGGTCCACTTTAATGTCCTCAAATGTGAACTTGCCTCCCTAAAGAGGTTATAAATGAATGTATCAAGCTCATATCCTTTAAAATCCACTTCGACATGCAACATCCCCCTCTAAGGATCTATTGAAAGAGTATACAGGTTCACAAGTAATCCCACATAAAAAAATACTTTGGAATATTTTTTTGCAACCTATGTGTGAACATTTTTATTTCCACATAAGTTCAAAAAAGCCTTCCTACTTTTGCACAAGTTGTGATGTAGTTGACTGTCACATGCAATTATGGGAAGTTCTATGCAACCAAATAAACTTCAAGTTTTGGCTATGCTAGAGTATTTGTGAGCAACCATGTTTGATAATGCTATGGTGTGTGGTGATGTATTATGGGCATTTAATAGTTGTGGTGGGATGCTGAGTTAGTTGAGAGCATTAATGTAAGTAGGTGGAATGTGTATCCATATAAACATATATTTGTACTTGAGATGAGATAAAATGGAGGAGACTAGAGAGATCAAATCATATATCTAAGAGTAAGAAAGGTTGTAATGCATCTCATTTGAGATTGTTGCAGGTTGCATTTATTTCGTAATGTCTGTAATAAGACTATAATGTGTGTAAATTATATTTATGTCATTTTAAGTCATTAAAAGTGTTGTTGTTTTTATTTTTTCATTTTGTTTAGGTGCGCAAGACTACAAGTCATATATCATTGTGTTTTTATTGTGGACTATGTGGTCTAAGTCCATCCTTAATTAGATACCCTGATTATGATTACATCCTTTGGTATTAGAGAAAGGTTATCATGGGGGAGTAAACATGTGAGAGGAGTTTGTTTTCCACATTTTTGACATGGGTATAAATTAGTGAAGTCATCTTCCAACAAAGAAAGTGTTGGGTAAAAGGTGTGGTAGTTGTTATTTATTTCAAAGGAAATAAATGGCACACATAGGAGGTTTTATTACAAGAGCACCAAGAGTGTCAAGTGTTAGCAGAGATTCATGGCCCGTCAAAACATGACAATATTAATTATTGTGTGAATTATAATACAAGTCCATAATTCAAATATAATTATAGAACAAGTTGAGTGTTCATTTTGTTCAGGTTTAATTATTATCCATAAAAATGCAGACTCTAGCATATAGAACGTTCATTATTATTATACGATTAAACATATTTGAACATAGCACAATACAATTGCATATGGAACAAGTACAAATACATTTGAAAAACCATGAATCGCTCTCTATATTAATCTCAAATCATTAAAAACTCTCTTTCCTTTACATATGATCCATATTTATAGAACTTACAATGTTTTGTTGCTTTGTATTCTAACCTTTCATTTATTCCTTCAAATGAGTCTTTTCATATTCTACAGTCTTTTGATATACATACATAGAATAAATACATACAAAATGATATACATTATACAAAATGCTATACATCACACACTTTTCATTCATCTATACTCTGTGATTTTATAGTCCTATGTTTACTACCAAAACTTTCACAAACTTCAATAGTTGTCTCGTTTTGAGACAAAGTCACAAGTGTGCCTAGCGTTGAAGCTAGTAGAATTACCTGCATTGAGGGGTTAGTCTAAAAAAACTACTTGTGGTAATCACTCAAGGTTCCATTTATCACTTTTCACCTCTTGTGCACTATTTATCTACCCTTTCAGGTTTTTAACTAAGCAACATTTCAATCTACCATCCTCACAATTTTTCAATAGAATGGCATAACCAATAGGTCACATGTTATGAGTTTTTAACCATCATGGCATTGTATCTAATTCTTATGGCCTTCCATACTTCCACATTCTTCAAAATGTATAAAAATGACCCTGACAGTACCTAAAGAGAAGGTGTAGGCATGGAGTGCACTATTGGAACTGAAAGAGGTTATGAAGAATGTGTTGTTACTAGGTTTGAGTTAGGGGATGGTGTTACCATAGAATGTGGTTTTAGTGGGATTGTGATTGAGGATGATGTAGCTATAAATTTAGGTGTTGGAGTTGTTATTGTGTTATTTTGTGGCCTTCTTATTTTGTAGTTATTGTATGAGCTGGGCCGATAAAATGAACTGGGTCTCATCGACAATCGTAGAAATTGAGTTATCTAGATGTGAAATATATTTCTTAAATTACTTATAGTCAACTAATGTGTCTTGAACCATGTTGATCAATGTGTGTAGTGGGGCTTAGCCCTGCATGACTATCTACATGTCTTCATCCTCTACAATCGCAGTGATAGCCTTATTATGCAAGAATCTCCACTAAATGTCTTGTGACATTTCTTCTAACCTGTCTACGTACCGTTGGGTCTAGACATCGATGAACATGATACAAAACATCTCATTCTACCATGCAATCATCTTTTTCATGACATTATCTCTTGATTCAATAGAATCCTTAAGCACAACATCCATGTACTCCACTGTGACCATATGATCTTCCATGATGGTCTTGGCCTTATCTGCCTTGGACAAATTTGGCTGCACCTCACCTAGTGTATCCTGAAGGGGTTGCTTCCAGTTTATCATACTACAAGAAATTTGGGTTGCTTGTTGTGTAATAGTGTCCAACACCTGATCATATTCTTTGAGGAGCTCAAAAAAGATCTATAAATGCTTCTATTTTAGTTTTCAGGTGCTAACCTTACACTCAGAGTTGTTAAAGTTTCTATGAAACCCCCTGGTCCTTGGTGAGCCGATCTAGTAAAGCAGTGAGTTACTTCTCAAACACCACTTATTTTCTCAAAACTTGTACCAATAACAATGGGTAAATATCATATATGATTTTTCTAGTCTTGGCCAATTGACCATGCAAACTATGTTTTCCTCCCTTGATTAGAGATTGCCTTACCCCATATCAATGGCCTTATACAATATTAACTCTTGAAATGTGATTGCTCCTTCAATTTGCATTACAAGTGTTATTTAGGTCACATCAAGTGATGCCTCTTAAATTTTGTGGTCAAAGTGAGAGAAGTCACAATAGTTATGGCTATGGCTAACTGGTGTTAGACTTGCATGATTGGGAATGTGAAGGTTTTTCATCACAATGATGGGGCTTGAACGTCCCATAACCAATGGCTAGTTTTATGATTTTTTTTTGGTAATGCCTCTTCTTGTTAGCCTCCCAATGTTGATCTTGAGCCTTGCAATGTGCTAGATGGTTATGGGACATCAATAATCAGTTGTTTTATGATCTCTTATGTTGGCTTCATAGGTTTCTCTAATTGCTCAACCCTTTGAGTATCAGTTATGACTTCAACCTTCTTATTTATCTTTACTTCCTATTTTTCCTTCGCAGTTACCTTTGCCTACACCTTTGCTACTTCTTATGCTTGTTGTACAACATCCTTGACAGCTTCTTCCTCAGCGTTTTTTCTTGTTCTCTTCTTCATGTTTTTATAGGGCTTCTTTATTTCTCTCCTCCTCTTCTTTAGCTATTGTGTCGACCTCGACCTTATTATTTTAAGCCTCTTGTACCTCCTTATCTTCCTACTCCTTGTTTTTCATAATTTCTCATTCTTTTTGTTTCTTCTTTTGCTCCACTTCTTCTTATTCTTGTTTCTTCTTTTGCTCCTCTTCTTCTTATTCATTCTTATTCTACACAACTTCTCCTGTGCTATAACTTTTTATTCCTTTTGCTTCTCCTCTACCTATCACCTCTTTGTATCTTCTTCTTCTTAGTTAGCCTTGTGTTCATATTCTTCTTTCTTATTCTTATTCTTTTCTTCTTTCCTTTCTCTTTTCTCTACTTTTTTTTGGGCCTTCTCTTGCTTTGTTTTGGCTGACATAACCTCCTCTTGTATTGTAATGTCCTCCTATTACAGATGAGCTAGGGAATGGGGAGATGGAGGGGCAGATGAACTAGTGAATGTTGAGTGGAGGGAGAGGTAAAATAATTCACCATTATGCATCTATTAACTAACACCTTGGAATGGACAAGTGAAACTAAAACCTTCTTCAAGCACTTGTGTGTGTGGATTTTTATAACAGGATTTTGTTCTACAACTTGATTTTCTTCAAACTCGATCACCTCCACCATTTTTGGTGTGACAAAGATCCCATGCATTCTGTAATTGAAGGAGAGACCTTTGACATGATGCATAACCTTATTTTTCACATTAATAGGTGTTGAGGAATTTTTTATTACTTTGTGCCTTGTTATGCCCCTGGTTGTTGTTGGGTTGTTTGCACTACTAAGGATCCTACTCCTAGTGTTCTTTGGAAGATGGTTTTTATTTGGTGTTTTCTCTCTTCCTCCTCTATGACAATATCAACTATGATTGATTTAGGAGGTGTGAGAATGTTGAGCACTATGTTTTTTGGGATGTTATTGTGCATCTAGAAAATGTGCACTACTTTATAAAAAAATATCTTATTCTTCCTCCTCATAGATTTTAGTGTCTATGTCTTCCAATACACTTCTTACTCAGTTATTCCAGGTTGTGGAAGATCATACTCAACAATACTCTTTAGAACATTTATGTCACTAAGCTAGGGGTTGGTGCTACGAGTCTTTTTCTTTGGTGGTAAGGGGGTTTCCTTTGTATTGGTGCCTTCCTTTTCCCTGTAGTAGCTTATGAAGGAGCTACATATGTCTTTGGTGGTGTATATTATTGAGCTCACACTTCTGATTATGGATGTGTCTCTAGCTATTATGGCAAGGGTTATTGTGCATCTAGAGGTGTGGATCACAAAGGCAGTCTGATTCTGGCAGCCAAGGATTTTTTTCACAACACTTTCACCTGCACAACCAACATGGATATGAAAAAGGGAAATAATGTGAATGGTGCCTTGTGAATTTCATGTATTCAATTTTGAATTTGAATATTGTCATGGATTTTTATCACTACTGCATGCTACCCCAAACATTTCATAACATCCATGAGACACAATTCTATTAATTCCCTCCATAATGGATTTATCCATAAGATGGTTGATGGATAACATGGTAAAAGGATTGGAAAGGGTTTGTTGAAATGGATTCCAAATAGAAAAGGTAGAAGGCTCCCAAGAGTATCATATCAACAACCCTGCACTACCTGAAGCTCTACAAAAAACATCACCCTCTAATTTTTGAAAGAAGGAAAGGGAGTGAGGTTTTCATGTGTGGGTGGAAAAGGAGTGGGCCACAAAAAATGCTTGTTTTCCCCAATCAGGAGCAGCCACGAAGATGCTTGGCACTCCAAAGAGCTAAGAATTCGTCACAATATAAGAGAGTATCCCACTCTTTACATACTAAACAATAATGGAGGATAAACTCCAATGGAATTAATGAAAACATCCCCTATAATATGTGTTGTGGAAGCTTACATCATTTTGATTCTCTATCAACATTTCTCATAAGTGGAATGCATAGTTTTTCCATTTTCATGAAAGTTTTTAAACAAACTCCACCTTGTTGTGCCAGGTATATCAAATTTCAAACAATTTATGAGAAATGTCAACTAACATGCAACCCTCAAATTTTAAATAAGAATATGTCCTTAATTCCCAATTATTTTAAACTCTAAAAGGGAGTGTGAACGATCATGTAACCCCTCATATTAGAGGCATATATCTATCAAGTTCCAATTATTTTAATATTTTAAATCTTATGAACTTTGAATCATAAATCTTTCATTTAAAAAATATATATCAAATTAAAATTAAATTATTAATATTATAAAAAATAGTAAAAAATAAAAACAATTTCATTTTTTTATTTATAACTTATTCATTGCTTACTTGTATTACTTACAAATTATTCAATACAATCTATAATGTTCCATAATAATACTTGTATACATATATTAACTATGATGTTTTTTTTTTTTTTTTTAAATTATTGGAAACCAATGGAAAAGAAAAAGGTCATATTCAAAAGCAATATTTTTAAATTAGAGATAATAGAATTATTTCTAATAAAAATAAAGAAAAATATTTATTTTAAAGTTTGTATAAAAATAAATGTTTTAAAATTTAATTTTGTAAATAAATTATTAAATTTACTTTTCAAAAAAATTATTCTAAAACATTTTTTGTTATATATATATATATATATATATATATATATATATATGATGAAATAAATCTTATTATACTAAAATAATAAATATAAGATTATTCACCAAAAAAATAAGTAGTATGAGAGCATGCCACAAAGTTATTGAATTAGGTAAAGCCTAAGAACAATATAATAAAAGACTAGACCGAGCTTATAACATATTTATAACATAAAAAAAAAATCACAATAAGACTAGGTAGCCATAGCAAAAAGACCAATAGAGGGGGTTCTTTATCATGGGGATCACCCCAGCCAGTGCCCAGTAAGTCATCCCCCTCAGGAACAGGGTCCCAACCAGAAATGATAGTAATATGTTTTCCTTCCTCAACATATTCATCTTGATTAGAGCGATAGGGGGATATTATTAGCTTAAGCCTTAGAAACTTGTTATCATGAAAATGGTTTCCAACCACCTTGTGAGCTCCCTGGTGGAAAATTCCATTTGTGTTGCCTTGTAGGAGGCAAAGAGGCCCAACCTTGAGTCCCTGGAGGACGTGGAGGTAGAGATCCCCATCTTCCACTATAAATTGGGGAGGGGGTGAGAGAATGGTAACGTTGAGGAAATCCCTAGACTTAGTGGCAAGAGTGATGATGAGAATGACTATGTCGATGCCCTCATTACGAAGTGCCACTATCACCTCTCAATAGAGTTTTCCTAAAAGGGGAAGGTGGGATGCGAGCCACATTACATGAGGCATCACCCCAATGATGGAGTAATCTTTGTAGATGCTTGAATTACAAAAAAACATAATAGTCTATACTTGAATCCACAAAAGAACATTAGATATAACCATAGATTTGTTATGAATGGAAAAGTGGCAATCAACATCATCATTAGAAAACAAATCCAAAATTCATTCTTTCCACATCTAAAACAAAATTTCCACTCTAAAAGTATGCCAAACTTGGGTGTACTTTAGCGACATCCTAAGACTATCACCAAAGAGGATATGATGCCAACTATAAAGCTTTGGATGAAAAGGATTGAAGAAATTATGGATATAACTCCACATATTTTAGGACTCAAGGCAACAACAAAATAAGTGTGTAACAGTTTCCAAATGCCCATAGAATGGGCATGATGGATGAACTACCCTTAATTTCACCAAACACCTCCCATGTGGTAGTCCTTGATGGTGCAAACTCCAAGCAAAGTGAGTCAACTTAGGTTCAACACAAGAAGTCCAAATAATTTGGAAACGTCTAACCCAAATAGATAGGAGGACTGAACATCCCATATGGAATTAAACTTGTCAACCATCAAAATATGAGGGGACAACCATTTAGATCCTTTATGAGTGGTATAATTCTATAAAGGGTGGTCAAAATACCATTTCCAATCCTTCTACTAAGGGCGAGAAGAGGTCATAATGATTTTGTGTAGAATATTTATGGGGATGACATCAATTATCTCCTCATAATATTCCTTATCCATAGAGGATATTTTATATTTAGATTTCACATCCACCCTAAGGGAGCCAAAACTAGGTTTGTTTATAAAATAAGTATTGCACATTTCAAATTATTCTTCTAAAAAACTTTAGAGAATGATTTTAAGGAAATTTTGTAGGAGGAACACCATGGAAATTGATAAGAGGTGACTGCCATAAAAAGTAGTGGTTGATAGAAATATTGTCTCTAAATGCATTGCCATTCTATAATAACTAAAACCCTAAACCCTAAACATTGAACAAAACACTTTAAAATATCCTCATGCTATTGATTCACAAGATGTGTTGTATAACCCTCTTGCACTTGATATATATATGAACCCTTTGCCAATCAGTTTTGTTGCACCTAAGTTCCCATTTTATGGTGGCAAGGGTGATCATAAGTGACATATTCTTCTAATGATAAAATTTTGACCAAATTATTCCTAATAAGCTTCAAGGACTATGCTTTGAGGTGGTTATATGACTTACCTCTCCAATTTGTGAAAGCATTTAAACCTCTTATAGATCAATTTTTTGGCACACTTTTCCATTAACATTTCCAAAAAGGTTTCCTATGCTCAAATTACAAAAATCAAACAAGGAACCAATAAACCTATCAATGAACATGTCTTGAGGTACAAGATAATGTTGGCTAAAATGACCAATCCTATGGTAGATAAAGAGTTACAAGACATATTCAATCAAAGTTTGCTTGCTCCTTTACATGAGTCCATTATTTTCAGGAAGTTCAAATCATTTGATGACTTATGCCATGTTGTATAAGACTATGAAATGAAGCTTATTTAATTGAATAATCTCAAGTATGTAGTAAACACACCAACTGCATCTATATTTGGTACTAAGTTTACAATCAAACCAAGTTACAAGGTAGAACTTCCTGAGCCTAAAGTAGAAACAACCACCATGGTTAATACATTTTCACAGTAATTTAATTGGCTTGTTTTATCCAATGCATTGAGAAGACAATTATCACATTTACTCGAGTCTCCATATTTATTACTCTTATGGTTAATAGAGTGTCAGCTTATATATTTCCCTCATCCTATAGAGGTTGATATGAGTCAGCCTCTACCTAAAGGATATGATGTGAATGCTTATTGTGATTATCACTAAGGACCAGGGCATTCTAAAAACATATGTTTTACCTTGAAGCATAATATCCAAGGCATCATTGATGACCAACTTATTACATTTGATGATCCTCCCAAGGAATCAAGTTCACAACCTAGTGATCACTAGAAACAAAAAATATTTAATAGTCCTTTACAAGATCATTCTAAGAAGGAAAGAATTAGAAATGGCATACAATGCACATCCTCCTCCATCATATTATGGGTACCCATTAGATGGGATTAATGGTACTTAGACATGGCATACATGTCCTATGGTTTAAAGACCTTTTATTTCTTTCAATGAAAAATGAGGTTAAGGATGATGACTATGATATTCATCCTTTATTCATTTAAGCACTCCTTGATCACCAACCTATACACAACATTATGATTGATATTAGTACAAGTGAAATTTTTTGCATCATGACATTACTTATGCATCTGGGTTATACTCATCACATTTTGCATCCTTCTATTATATTAGTTAGAGCATTTGATGGGACCTCTTAGAAGCTTCTTGGAGAGATTGACCTACCTTTACAAGGTGGTCATACACATGTGGTTATGACCTTTTCATTTATACCTTTCAAAGGAATCTTTGATATGTTATTGGGAATACTTTGGATCCCTACACTTTGATAAGGACCTTCTTCAGTGCATGGGTGTGTTAAATACATTCATGCCAATTGAGTAATTAAAGTTTCCAAAATTCCATATAAGCATCCTCTTGAGTAAGAGAAACTTATAGCCAGACAACTAAATATCAAAACTATTAAGGTTAATCCATCGCAAAATGGTAAGTAACATGCATTCCCTTTACTAGGAATCTAGTACTTGAAAGACCATTACATCAAAGACATATAGTGGATTCCATAAAATCTTCAACTTCTATTACTCACCATATTAAGACATCTAGAACACCTAAACATGTTTTGACTATTGTTATTGTAAATAAACCATAGAGCATACATAGATGGGTTCCAAAAACCCCTACTCTTTCTATTACTAGTTCACAACTTTAGAGCCATATCATACATACACAAAGCATCACAAATACTATAGTGATGAATATTGTACTTATATAAGCTCCTCAACATCATCACTAACTTACTACACCAGGTTCACTGTAGGGAGATATCTATAACCATCTATTGGATGGAATCATAAGATGATCTTTCCTCTTCAAATATTCTAAAAATACCATAAAAATAAAAAACATTCAAAAATCCCAAAATATTTTTGGCACCTACCTATTCTAGTGGCTCCTTGGCATCTATGTGTTACTTCCATGTTGATAGTTGGCATATCAGGTACTTATACATACACATGTGTGTCATTCCTCTATTTGAATGTGATATAGGAATACACATATACATGATCTATTCCTATTTTAGATGTTGGGCATTCCCTCTACTCATGTTATGTGGACATTGGGGGCCTTTGCTTCTTTGATTTTTATACACATAGGTTATATGTTTCGATGGTCACCTTTCATTATCTTGTTTGAGCTCATAATGTACTTATACATGCCTTTATCCATGATTATATATTATACATGGTACTTTATATGATAAGCACTTGACATTTTTTACTAACACATTTGATCCATGGGCTACTATGATATGTTTATGCTGGTGGATTATGCTTTCCTTTATGCACTTAATTGAGTGTATTACCTAGTTATTGTTTGCTTATTCGAGCATTTGAATATGCTGTTTTGTTTCTAGCCCCCATGCCTATATGTGATTTATTTGAAATTTAAATGTCATTGCTAGTTGTATGGACATTTGAATATGTCATTCTTGCTTTTGTGGACATTTGACTAAGTCAATTCCATTCAATATGCGACATTAGAACATGCCCTTTATTTGTGGTCTTTTTGGACCATTGTATTTTGACTTACTTTTGAGTGCTCTTATGTGTGTGTTTGTTTGATTTTTGAGCTTGTCTTAATTGATACCTAGACGTTGACATGATTTTTATCGTGCATATTAGGCCTTCATGTGATCACATTGTTTTATGTGCTTCAATAATACATTTACCTAGACATGCTCCTTCTATATGCTACATGGTTCCATTCACAAATTATATAATTGTATTATCCTTTAGAGGTGAGGTAACTATTAGTTTATATTCTTCAAACATGACCTGATGAATACTAAAAAAAACAAAAAAATTACTATTGTGCATGTGGAATAAAGTGAGTGTGGTGAGCGATAGTGGGTCACCTCAAAGGGGGGCATGTCAGTGGGGACATGTCACAAAGTCATGTTCTCCACACTTGGCATAATTTTCAAATTCAGTGGGGGTATGATTTGGAAGCATGTTCTTCACACTTATCTAGTATTCAACATCTTCGGATTCAATGGGGGCATGTTTTAGAAGCATGTTCTCTATACATATTTAGTATTTAGCACACCCATATTCAGTGGGGGCATGCTCTGGAAACATGTCCTCCACATTGACACTTATATCAGTTTTTAGATTTCTCCATATATAGAGGGCAAATGTTATGGTAACATGCTACCCACACTTGTTCGAAATTTCAAATTAACCAAAGCACACAGTTATATGGTTCAAATTCATAATTGTGCTAGAATTCTATACATTGTTACCATGGTTATACATAGTTTCAACATGAGACATATCTAAGGTGCATATGCTATGAAGTGTGCACCTAATATTTCAAAATTCAAATCAGTTCAGATTTCAAAACTCTTATATGTATTGTCATCACACACTAGGGCAAACTATTATTAATTGTATTGAGCCAATCTACTATAATAGTTGGTTCTCTTTTGGTATGGTTGAGATGATTAAATCACTCAATATTGCCAAGTTTTTCAGTTGAAATTGATTGTATCATCCAACCTCATTAGGTTATAAGTATCATTGGGTTACACGATTGAGCTAATCTCAACTGCTAGGTGGAAACTCACATTTTATCCAATATTGGGGGTATGTGCCTTCTAATCTCTTTCTATATCTCCTTAGATATATGCACTTTGTAGATTTATATATACTTGTTATAATCTTGATTTCAGATCCTGACAATGACATATCTTTTCAAATCAACTTGCCAATAGGCAAGGCAGTTATGTCTATTCATAAGTGTACTCCTAAAGCTTGATCTTTTAATTTCAATATTTTCAATGCTTTCAATTTCAAGTTATATGCAATAATTATATACTGTAACATGTTCTTGGTTATAGGTTAGTCACTAGCAAAGCACTCAAGTTGGGCTCATGCAAAGACAAGGTGTGTTATACACACCCAGGTACACATTCCTTTCCTTTAAACTAGTAATTTCATTACTAGATTAAAAGGGTGGGAAATGTAGACACCATTTATGAATTATATAACACCTGTCTTGTACACATGGAAAACTCAGACCTTCATTGTTCCTCTTAGTTCTAGACCTTTCTTACTTTTTTAAGTCTTATATATTATCTATTTTATGCCCCTTGTCCTATCTCTTGGTCCAAACAATCTTATGTTGATGACCTAGACCATTTATCTTGCGTAGAATGATTAAAATATGCTTATCTTATGCCCTTAAAATTTTTGAGCCTATACCTACACTCTTACTCCTTAGACACTAGTGTCTTGGGCAAACACCTGCATCGATGCAACATGTGTCCTACTCTAATACAATTGTCCAGTGTCCTAAATTCATCTAATTTTTAAATGAAATTTATCCTAATGGTTGGCCTAAGTGATTTAATGCAAGTTATTTCTCCAAGAGGATTGGTATAAATAAAATATCAACCCCCATTCATTCCCCACCTAGAAACATCTTACCTAATCACCAACCAATTTACAAAAGGCATTCAATCAAGCTCTCAAGTGAGAAAAAGATTCCCTATTTTCTCTTGTTTCCATACTAGTCATAGGGACAACACATACACAAGTTTGAAGTATTAAAGGAATAACACAAGAGCTATATTTTCCAAGTTACAAGCTAGATAACTTTTGTACTTACTTATCACATATTGTATGATTCACATGCAAGCCAACACGTAGAGGATAACTACATCAGTCTAAGGCCCTCTTCAAAGTATTATCTATGTAAGTAATGCTCATTGATAGAGGGGTCTTTAGGGTTAGCTCATCACTATGAACCCACTAACCCATTTTTCTAAGGTCACTATGAAGATGAAGAATTAGGGTTTTATAATTTCATGAGGAATGACAATCCATGACCTATATCTGAATACACCAAAGTGAAGGTGAAGACAAATCTAAAAGCATCTAGGTGGTCACATCCTTTTCTAGTAGGTGTTCCATATAAGACACCTACATTTGATTTAGTCAATAGTGTCAATGTAATTATCCCATGTTGATGCTAGTGTCTGTGGTTCTAGATGCACTCAATCTAGATTTTGGCAATTGTTCTATAATCATATTTCAGTCTGATTCCTACCTATTCTAGATTCAAAATTGTGTTAGCATCAAAACCAAATAAGTACATTATTTCTTTTTCATTTATATATCTAACATAGATGTACTTTCCATTTTTATCCTATATCAGTTTAATAAATTTAACATATGTTATATCTAAGTTTAGCATTTAATTAGCTTGTTGTAGATCTGATTATCACCCTTGTGTACTATCATTTCTATATTATTAACCCTATCAACTGAAGTAGAGTCCACATCCAAATTTAGGGTTAAACATAGTATTAAAAGACCTTGTGGAGTTATTCCTTCCTTAAGGAGTATTATATAGTGTTTCCCTACCTTAAGGTTGTTATTCTATTTCTACATATATTACATATTAGGGCATCTTGGCTCACAAATATCTCTTGTGTTCTTGATCTTCATTTTATTTCGCATATTGTTTGATTTTTCAACTATTATATTTGAAGATCTTACCAAGTGGCATCAAAGCTATGATTTAGGAAAAGTGGAATATGTTTTTGGTCAGATTTTGTAACATGATTTTTTTTAAAGAGTACATTTTACAGAGAGCTGTTCTTCTCATGTAGGGGCCTTATTGAGATGATTTTTATATTTGTAGAAAGAGTTTTAGAGAGTTTTTTCAAAAATGGTCACACTAAATATTATGAGCAATATCAAGAGGGATATGGCCGTGCAAATTTTCCTTGCAAATTTGATCCCACAAACCTAATTTTTGTCCAAAAATGGCACAAAATTAGTGAAAAAAATAGAGTCCAAAGGTTTTATTCATGTCTCAGAGTTTATTGTTGAGATTAATCTTACACTATTGGAAAGATAATTTTGAGAGATTTTATAAAAGTGGTCACATTAATGGCAATATCAAGAGAGATATTATCATGCATATTTGACCTTATAAACCTAAATTTTGGTGAATTATTTTTGTTGCATAATCAAGGGATAAAACTATCAAATATTAAGGCTTTTCTTCCTTCTTGATTTAATGATTGAAATAAATCTTACACCATCAAAAATAATTTTTCAAGGGCTTTTTGAAAGGTAGTCACACTAAAAATTCTAAGTATTATTGAGGAAGTTGTGTCCTTTCAATGTTGGCCTTCAAAACTCTAAATATAGACATTTTTTGAGGTTGTGACCTTAGAAAAATATTCAAAATTTTCATTTCGGGTAAGCAAACAAATTTTCATTTTTTGAATTACAAAGGAAAAATTCAAGTATATATGTCTAAGTGTTTTTATCTTAGATTTAGGGTAGGAAAGGAGATTTCATGAATTCAAGTTTTTTTAAAACCCTTATTTTTATGAGTTATGGATCATGGAGTCATCAAATAATTTTGTAGTTAATGATATTTTTGCTAAAGAGTGGTTCCTACAATTGAATATGACATATTATGGACATGAGAAATGATAATTATGCATTTATGATGTACTTAGTGCAGAAGCGAGAAGGTGGTAACTTTTTATGGATGGTAGAAAATATGATTTTTCCTAAGAAGAAATGAAACAAGTTTTATTAGATAGATGGGACACAGAAGAACTGAATTATGTAGATGATGGTAGTTAGGATAAATATGTAGACGACGAGGAAGAAAATAAGGATGAGGACAAGGAATTGGAAAATGAGGTTGATGTAGAAGAAGCAAAAGAAAATAATGATTGTGATGGTGACAAATAGGTGGAGGATAAGGGTCTAAAAAATTTAGATCTAAATAAGGATTTTTAAATGTTTTAGTTTCATATATGAAATAAAAGGAAGAAAATCATTGTGTCTATAAACTGTAACAAAAAGTATAACTTCATCAACATCCAAATGTGGCTTAACATGTATAAGTTCAAGAAAATAATATCAAGGAAGCTCGAGTAGATGCTAAGAGGTTTCAAGTTTTTGAAGATTTGAAGTTCGCTATGGGAAAATATGTTTTGCATTTATATTTTTATGCTTTGGATATTGATGCTTTGGATATTTTTTTAGAGTATCCTTGGTTATAGAATATGGAAAAAAATACATATTAATGTGCTATAGAAGTGCATGAAGATTTGGTACAAAATAAATAATTTAACCTTGTAGGATATCACACTTAGCAATAAATAAATAAATGTCAAGGTAGGGCATGATGATGAATCTAAATATGGTGAAGGAGAAAATAAGGATGATTCAAAAGAATAATATGAAAAAAGTACAAGAAGAAAATAAAACTTCATCTAATCAAGAGACAAAGGCACTAGCAAAAGAAAAGTAAGAAGAGGCAGAGAAAGAGGAAGCAACTGTTGAAAAGGTCAAAGCATCAAAAAAATATACTAAGGTTGAGACATATATACACCCACATCATCATGAGAGGAATATAAGTAGTTTGGTCAGAGAAGTTAGTTTAAAAAAGTAAACAAGTTGTTGTAGTGGGCAGGAGGGGAGAGTAGAATATATTAGAATACAAGTAGTTTTGTTTTTCATGTTTTATCTTGGAAAATAATTCTATATATCAATGTGATGTATCGTAGATGATCTAACCATTGAAATGCTTGAATTAATGAGAAACCAAAGGTTTGAAATATTTTTGTTTTTTATGTGTATGGTCGAACTTTATGTCTTGGTTTGAGTGAATATCTAAACATCACAAAAGTAGAGGTTATCCTTAAGTGGATACCCTATCTGTGCTTGGATCATTTGGTATTAGATCTAATTTTTATTAGTGGACTATGTGTGTGAGAATACTATAAATAAGTCAATTGGTAAGCTATGAAAAATAAGGTTGTATTGGGAGAAATGATGTCACATAAAGCTAATGTGTTAGAAGAGGGGGAAGACTAAGACAACCTCAAGTTGCAGACTTGGCATAAATGATGAAAGGATTGTAGTTAAAGTTGGATACAATGGAAACAACACAAATAATGGAAGTTTGTGATGGGGACGTGAATGAGGGTTAATAATAAGGAGATCAAGTGCTTATTGTGGAAGACATAGAAAATGAAGCTGAGACTAAATTTATCAGAGTTATGGCAAGGCTTGGTAGTAAACAAAAGCTGGAGACAAATTGATATAATGGGAGTTTGAATCTTGAGGAGCTTGTGGATTAGATAACAAAGATGGAGAAGTATATTGAATATGAGTCTATATAGTAACACAAGAAGGTGAAGTTTGCCTACACGAAGCTGAAGATTCATGCCTCTTTATGGTTGGATCATGTGTAGGCTAAGAGATAAAATAAAGGTAAGGAGAAGATAAAATCTTGGGATAGGATGGTTATAAAGATAAAGACCAAATGCCTTCAAATTAACAATTGAATTTATTTATAAAACTACAAAATTTGAGACAAATGGAGATCATAATCAAATAGTGCACCAAGGATTTTTAAATACTCATTATAAGAGTTGGAAATATATAGGATGACTAGGAGAAGATAGCAAGATATGTGAATGGGATGTGTTTTGAAATTAAAAATGAAACTAGATTGTTGAACATGATAACTTAGAGGAAGGATATAAAAGTGTGTTGAAGGCATACGACAAGTTGTAAATAAAAAACAAGCAAAATCTAGAGGTAGAGGAATGTATTTTAGAGGATGAGGACAAAGAAACGGTGGAAGAGGATAACAAAACCATGCTAGAGAGGCAAGCAAATCATAAAATTAGAATTCAAACACAAGATGAGGTTACTCTTCTAAAGGGAAAGGACCCTTTGGAAGAGGTAGGGGTAGAGGCTTTCATGATAAGTATCTTAAATATAATAAGTATGTTGGATATAGAGCTTGGGATTGTCTAAAAGATTCTCAAAAATAGTGGAATGAGGACTGAAGTGAGCAACCATGTTGCTCATAATAATGAAGAGAGTGTCAGATCCCCAACATGCACAAAATAACCAAAACAAGGAGAGGATCTATTAATGAATACAGTGTTGTTGAAACCATCTAAGGAGGTAAATGAACCAACACAAAGAAGAAGTTTATTCCTGATGGTTTTCATATATGGAGGTAATTTTTACAAAATTTTGATTGATAGTGGTAACACATATAATTTGGTTTCTCAATAAATGGTATAAAATATTGAGATGAAGTGGTTAAAAACTCATACACTATACAAGGTTTCATGGTTGCTTAAAGGCCATCAAGTGTTGGTGAATGAGCATTGCATGGTGCATTTTCAAATTGTATTATATAAGGATGATGTCTTGTGTGATATAATGCCCATGGATGTGTGTCATTTGTTGTTGGAAAGGCCATGGAATTTTAATATGATATCCATGCATGATGCAAGAGGAAAAAACTACACCATAATGAAGGATGGCAAAATATTCACATTGATTCCATTGAGGGATAGAAGAGATGAGATGGAAAAGAGTTCCAAAGTGATGATGGTTTTTGAAAAAGATTTCTTAAAAGTGGCCAAGGAGGAGAAGACATGCTTTGCTCTAGTTTCAAAGCCTATGCAAGTTCTGACAACCATTAAGGTAAGTGATCTACCTATGGAAATTAAGAATATGTTGTTAATGTATCAAATGAATTGTCAGAGGGACTAATGCCTGAGAGAAACATTAGCCATCATATGGATCTAGTCCCTAAAGTAAGTTTTCCAAATAAGGCAGCCTATAAATTGACTCCAATGGAGAATTAAGAGATAAAGAAACAAGTGCATGAGTTGATAAAAATGGGATTAACCGAGAGAGTTTAAGCCCATGTGAAGTCCTAGTTATGTTAGCACCTAAGAAATGTGGATATTGGAGAATGTGTATAGACTCACATGGAATCAATACGATCACCATTAAGTACAAATTTCCATTGCCAACAATGGATGACTTAATGGACTATTTGAGTGGATCTAGGTACTTCACCAAGATATATTTGAAGAGTGGGTATCACAAAATCCACACAAAATAAGGTGATGAGTGGAAGATGACATTCAAGATGAATGATAGATTCTATGAGTGGTTAGTCATGGTATTTGGTTTGTCAAATTTCTTGAGTATATTCATGAGACTCATGAGTAAGGTGTTTATTCCTTTCATGGGTTAGTTTGGGATTGTTTATTTGGATGACATTATGATTTTTATTCATTCTAAAGGGGAGCATTTTAAGCATTTGAAGTTGGTTTTAGATAAGTTGAAAGAGAAGAACTTGCTAATGAACTTGAATAAGTACAAATTCATGTAAGATGAGATGATATATTTTAAATTTATAATCTCAAAGGATGGGTTAAAAATGGACCTTGAGATGGTGAGGGAAATTATGGAGTGGCTTTTGCCAAAGATTATGTTTGAGGCAAGAAGTTTCCATTGGTTGGCAATTTTATATAAGAAGTTCATTATAAAATTCATTGGTATATGTGAATCCATTATGGAGACTATGAAGGGTGATAAGAAAAAGTTTCAATGGACTTTTGCATTAGAGGATAGCTTTCAGTCATTGAAGAGAAAAGGGATATAACAACCAATGTTATCCTTGCTTGACTTTTGAAAAGTGTTTCAAGTTGATTGTGATGCAAGAAAGATAACCATAGGATTGGTATTAAGCCATTAAGGTAAGCCCATTGCTTATTTTTGTGAGAAGTTATATAATTTCAATAATAATTATTCAATCTATGACCAAGAGTTATATGCAATGGTACAAGTTCCCAAAAAGTGGTGACACTACTTGTTGCCAAAGGAGTTTATTTTATACAAGAATAATCATACATTGCAATTCATAAACAATAAAGGTGAGCTCAATCAAAGGCACATGAAAGAATGGAATTTATTTAAATCTATTATTTTATTTTTGAAACATATAAGTGGGAAGTCCAATAAAGTTGTGCATGCCTTAAGTAGGAGAGCTCTTATTGTGAATGAGTTCAAGGTGGAGGTCATTGGTTTGGACTCAATGACGAAGTTGTATGAAGAAAACTTGGATTTATGAGATGAATGAACAATGTGAAGGAATCCAAAAAATATATTAAAAAATCTATGCTTATAGTATATGATTCAATATGTATTGTTGTTCAAGAGGGATGAAATTATATCTACCTCAAGGTTCCATGAGAGAGAAACTATTGAAACAAAAACATAGCAGAGGTCTGGTTGGTCATTTTGGGTATGATAAGAATTTAGCGTGACTAAGTGATAAGTAATATTGGAATTGTATGAGTATAGATGTGAAAAAATTTGTGTGAAAGTGTAGAGTTTACCAACATGCTAGTTTATATCAGCCATTACTTATTCCTGATAAGTTGTGGGATGTAATGAGTATGTACTTTATTACTAGATTTTCATGAACACAACAAGCTAATGACTCCATATTTGTTGTTATTGATGATGTTTTATAATATGGATAACTTTTTATTGTTTAAGAATACTAGTGATACCACACATATTATAAATTTGTTATTTCAAGAAATTGTAAGATTGCATGGGTTGTCAATGAGCATTTTATCAAATAGAGATATTAAGTTTTTTGGGAACTTTTGAAGGATGATATGGAATAATTTGGACACAACATTATACTTTAGTTCACCCTATCACCTTCAAACAAATGGGAAAATAGAGGTTATTAATCGAAGTCTTGGTAATTTATTGAGATGTTTAGTTGGTGATAAATCCAAATAATGGGATTTGATGTTGGCACAAGTTAAGTTTGCTAAAAATAATTTAATCAGCCTAAGTACATGTTTGAGTAATTTTTAAATAGTGTGTGGGACAAAATCTAGACGTGTATGTGAGTTGAGGAGTATAGCCGATGGGTATGAGAAGTGCGGAAGGTGAAGACTATGCTTAAGCTATGCACAATGCACATAAGGAAGTCAAGAGAAGACTTGAATAGATTACTTAAAAATATAATAAACATGTTGATATGCAAATGATAGAATTGAATATTGATGTTGGGGACTTAGTTTTGACACATTTGCACAAGGAGAGGTTTCTGATAGGCGAATATAAAAAACTTAAGTGGAATATTGGGCCTTGAAAGATTTTGAGGAAGTTATCAGCTAATGCTTATGAATTATAATTATTGGATGGAGTAGGCATATCACCTATATTCAAAGTATAATATTTATACCCATATGTTAAGGGATAAACAAGTGACATAATAGATTTTTTAGTCATATATTGGAGAGAGCAGTTGCTACTAGCAACTAAAAAGCAAATGGAAGCCATTCTAAATATTTGAATTGGCAAGAAGACTAGGGGAAGCAAGTACTATAAGTATTTGGTAAAGTGAAAGGATGGATCAATAAAATATGCGACTTGTATGAATGAATATGAAGTTATAAAACATGGCAAGACTATAGAGGAGCTCACAATAGGTTCATGAGCAGGAGCTCATAGAAATTTTCATTACCCTTGGGTGTTTGATGCAAAAACACCCAAGATGAAGGGCAATCTTGCATCAACCAAAAATATGTTAGCTTAAGTTTTTATTTTATTTTGTGTTCATAGACTTGTTTACATAAGCTTGTTAACCTCTAAAAATTATGTTAAAGTATTCATTTGCCATGGGAAAAGTGTGGAGATAGTTCGTCTACTTTTGTGAGTCTATAACACTTGGAAAGTTGGCTCTTTACCTTTGTAGTGAATTGGATGGCCATATTTGGTGAGGTCATATAAATTTACACTTAAAACTTATGCACCAAATTTTAGATCATTTAGTTGTTAAAAAGGAAACGTATTGTATGATTCTATCATTCTACATCTATGACACTTAGTAGGATGGTTATTCACCACTATAGATAATTGTATGGCCAAATATGGTGTCATATTACCTGAAATGTGAAACCTATGTGAAAACTTTGAGTTCATTTTGAGTTATTTAGGAAATGCACTATTTGATTCTATTAGCATGCATCATCTATTTTGATTATGACACTAGGTAGGATGGTTTTTGACCCTTGTAGAGAATTGAATGGCCAAATTTGGTGAGGTCATATTAACCAACACATACAAGCTATGGTTAAAAATTTAGATAATTTATAATCACTATGGTAAAGTTATGATTTTTAAAATATGTCATTCGACCTGTTTTTATCATTTGAATGTTAGGGATTCAACAATTGAGTTCTTCACCGCAAAAGCACTTGGATAACTAAGATTTTTGGAGATGTTCGGTGATTTATTTTTAAAACTAATGTAGAAATTAAATATTAATTATTTAGTACCTCAGTCTTGTATACTTGGGAAGTAATTCTCATGGTTGTACCCTTTTGTTCTTAGATCTTCCCATTGTCGAAAGGCTCACATCCTCTATCTCTTATGCTTATTGCTTATCTCTTTGCCCGAGCATATGTTATTCTGATGACCAAACCTTCTATACTATGAAAATGCTATAAACTTGATATTATCATTATCTACAAGTTTTGGACCTATCCCTATTTTTTAGATTCCCAAACACTTATGTCTTAGTTAGACGCGTATGTAAACCCTAATGTCTATGTTTAAACTAAGTGTCTAGTGCCTAAAAGTCATTTAATTTGAAAATGAAACTTATCCTAAAACTCAACCTAAGTGATTTAGTGTGATACATTTTCAAAATGTATTTGTATATATAAAATATCAACCCTTATTCATTACTCACGTAGCATATGTATACACCCCATTTTAGTTGCATCTATGTCTAAACTAGACTTCAGATTGATTTCTACCAAACTATATAAATTACGCTTAAAAATTACCAAAATGCCCAATTTCATCTTTGCATGGGATATAACCACCCAAAATTGTGTCTAGGCTTCCTTATTTGGAGTATTCCCTTGTATGTAGTGATAATCTCCCATGACTTCATCCCTAGTCAAGTTGTGACCAAGCAAACTAACATTTTCAACCAATTGAGTGGGGCACTTAACCAAATTTTAGAAAAGGTCAAAAGACTAGTCAAATTTACCTATTAGATTAAACCCAATTAAGTGCTTATTAAAAAAATCCATTTGCAATTAATGAATATCTAAAATTGGAAATTTAAAAATGTAAAATATCAGGCCTCTCCATCATTACTTTTGTGAGTTGTCAAGTACTCACAAAATATCTAACAAATATATGTATTTATGTGATCTAAAGGATCCCCATAAAAGTTCTGATCAGTTAACTTTAGGATTTAAAGAAAAAGGTGATGTGGCAATATGCTGAAAGGACAAGTATCATAATATAAAAATGACACATGGTAAAATATATGGAGATTAAAAGTTTATTTATGCTGACCTTCAACAAGTGTAAAGGTCAAAATAGACCCCACTATTTATTGGTTGGGGGCCCTTAGACAGGTTTGACTCACTCTTTTATCGAATGGAAGTCTTTTACTACCGTATTTTAATCTCTTTATATTAGAATTAACTATATGTTTTTATGGTTACATATGTGGGACTATCTGGCCAATAATACCACACCTCCACCCATAATATTTGCAAATCATTATATTTAATTGCCACTAAGATATTTTAATATATATATCCTTTATCACATCTTCCCACATTATCCCAATCGTGATAATCCATTATCAACATGAATTTATATTTTTATTATTATCCATCATAATAATCTTACTTCACAAAAGCTGCATGTGTAGATATTATCAAGTATATTTTAACTATGGTAGTTATAGCCACGAGTCTTCCACACAAGGACACATGGTGTTGTTACATGGCATTGATTTAACAACCCATATTGACACCAATCAATTGTTAAAGGTGTAGACTATAGCCACATGGGTAACACAACTTGCATGTTTAAATAGACAAGTCAAAACAAACAATGACTGAACTTAACCAATGAACTCGCCTTTCTCCTATACGTGTGGGATTCAATTCTCAAATAATATATCCAATGTAGAACTATTGGAACAAACCTAAGACTATAGAGCAAAGAATAAACAAGCTCAGTCAATGCCAAAATGTGTTGAGAAATATAAACAACAAGTGATTTTGCACAGGGTAGAGTAGAAACAGGTGATTATTAGAGACAAAAAATAAATCTAGATTGTACAAGCAACAAAGACATCCATTTGAATTGAAGAAGTCTATTTTGCTTGCACAGATAGATTATGTGGTATGAAATGTTTATTAGATCACTCATAAGAATTTTGTAATTATTCTTATGAGTTTTAATTAATCAAAACACTCACAGAGTGGACCTAGGGATGTAGCCATTTGGTGAACCACATAAACAAATCTTTATGTGTCATTATTATTTCTTCTCTGTTATTTATCTATTTTTTATTTTTTTTAGAATTAAATTACTGAATTTTTAAAACTAATTTGAATTAAAATAAGAGAAATAAGAATTTATCATTCAGATATATTCCAATCCAAGTACCCTATAAAGTTTTATAACTTGGATTTTTGGATCAGTTTGGTATCAAAGCTAGGTTCATGGCCATATAACATTGTCTAGCATTTATAGTATAGTCTTTTATGTTAATTGGGTCTAAATAAATACACGGTGAAGGAAATCTTGTAAAGTTTGATCCTAAAATTGGTACAAGATGTGCAAGCCAATAGTCAAGTATGGGAGATGATATGTCTGAGGTAGAATTCCAGTGTGCTTTCCTTAGCATGAAAAATATGGTTGAGGAAATACATGAGGAACGTAGGGAGGAGAAAGTAAATGAAGATAAAGCTAAAAGAGAATAAATTCCTCTTTCACCTTCCATGATAGGTTCTTCTTTTGTAGATGGTAAAACTATCCCACACTTGAAATTAGATGTTAAATTTGATTTGCCAATTTATAATGGTTACTTGAGAAATTAGATAACTAGGTCAATTAGATTGAGATATATTGTAAGATTCAAAAATATTGATAGTGAGGAAGCCAAAATTCATTTGGATTCTCTCTATATGAGTGGCACAAAACTCATCTGGTGGGAGAGTAAGATTTAGGAGGATATAAAACAACATGGTAAGGTAATTTCCTCTTGGAATGATTTTATTTATGAGCTGAGAAAACAATTTTATCCTTTGGGTTATATACAACAAGCTACTATGGATTGATAAAATTTAAGACAAAATTAAGGTCAGAGTGTACAAGACTATACTCAAGAGTTTAGAAATAAGGCATCAATGTTAGGAATTCCTCTTTATAGTCCAGAAACATTGTTGAAGTATATTGGAGGTTTGCATAGCTATTTGAGACATATTATTCTCATGTTTAGTCTTTCTAACCTTCATGAAGTCTGCATGCAAGCTACCCATATGGAATCCAGGGATAAAATGACCAAGGAAGGATATGGAAAGAAGTATCATAAGCCATTTGAAAGCATATACAAAGGTAAAGGAAAGGGTAAGAGTAAATCTACTTACATTGTTAAGAAATATAAAGGAAAACCATTTTGTAATCATTGCAATAAGAATCATGATGAGGCTAAGCTTTGGAAACTCCATACAGACCTCAAACCAAAGGGGTTTTGGACTAAGAAGGAAAATAAGGCTAATGTTGTGGTTCAATAGGATCTAGGATCAGATTCTGGTGATTAAACAAAGGTGACTAACATGGGTTTGCAAGGTTTAACTTCTTCCTCTTCCAAAACTAAACCTTCTGTTATTGCTTCTTCTTCTAAAACTAAATCTAAGCATGTTGAAAAGAAAATGGATGAGCTTTTCCACATAAGAGTTATATCTAAACATACTAAAATATATACTCTTTTTGATAATGGATCACAAGCTAATATTATTTTTGAAGAGGTTGTTAAAAAGTTAGGAGTCAAAACTAAACTACATCCAAAACATATTATTTAGGATGGGTGTGTGACGATGCAAAATTATAGGTCACAAAAACATGCATCTTGAGGTTTACTATTACTTCTAAATTCATTGATGAAGTATAATTAAATGTGGTTCCTTTGGATATCTATGGAATTGTTTTGGGGAGTCCTTACTTATATGATAGAAAGACAATATTTTATAGAGAAGAGAATAAATATGTGCTTATAAAATATGGGATTAAATACATAGTTAAAGCCCATAATGTTAAAGCCTATTTGACTCTTGTTTCTATAGGGCAAATGAAAATACTAGTAAACTCAAGTAAGAGTTTTGTTCTCATGATTGTAAAAGCCAAGGATAATGAAAAATCCAAGGCCTTAGAGGATTGTGATCCTAAACATAAATTTGAGATAGAAAAGATTATTTATAACTACAATGGTGTTTTTCACGAACCAAAAGGTTTACATCCTAAGAGGGAAATTAAACATGAGATTCAATTATATCAGGATGCCTCTCTACCTAACATTGGCATGTATAGGTTGTTGGTAGTAGAGAATGAAGAAATAAAGAATCAAGTGATGGATTTACTTGAGAAAGGAATCATGTGGCCAAGTACCTCTCCATGTGGTTTGCCTATTGTCTTGGTACCAAAAAAATATGGTACATGGTGGATGTGCATGGACTTTAGAGCTTTGAATAAAATAATAGTTAAACACCACTACCCTCTTGCTCGTATTGATGATTTATTAGATCATTTCTAAAATTTAAAGTATTTTACTAAGTTAGATTTGAGAAGTGCTTATCACCAAGTAAGAATAAGTGATGGTGATGTTGGAAAACTACTTTTAAAACTAAGCAAGGCCTTTTTGAATGGCTAGTTATGCCTATTGGGCTTTGTAATGCACCTACCACATTTATGCAGGTTATGAATGATGTGTTAAGACCATTTCTAGATGATTTTATAATTATTTACTTAGATGATATTTTAATCTTTATTAACACATGGGAAGATCATCTTATACACATCAAGAAAGTTTTAGATACTTTGCAAAAGGAGAAACTATTTTTAAAGATGTTAAAATGTGAATTTGCAAGAACATCTTTGGTTTACCTAGGCTATGTTGTAGGGAATGGCTCACTAAAATAGACCCTACAAAAGTTTCAACCATAGTAAATTGGCCAAGGCCTAATAAGGCAACATAAGTTAGAAGGTTTTCTTGGACAGTTCAGTTCTAGAGAAAATTTATTGCTAACTTTTCTTACATTGCATCTCCTTTACTTGCTTTAACAAGTGTAAAGTAAGTCTTTCAGTGGGGAGGAAAGCATCAAAAATCTTTCAACACTCTAAAAGAAAAGATAAGTACAACCTCAATTCTTTCACTTCTTGATTTATGATAATCCTTCAAAATAGAAATTGATGCTAGTGGATATGCAATGGGGCAAGTATTGATGCAGAACCAAAAACTAGTGTGTTTTCATTTGGAAACCTTTACAAGTGTGGTAAAAAATTATCCTACTTATGATAAAGATTTGTATGCTTTGGAGTGTGAAAAAGTGGTAACACTATTTTTTGGGCAAAGAGACAAGCATCCATATGGATCATCAACCTTTGTAGTATATTTAATCACAATCCAAGCTACAACAATCAGACACTTTCGATGAATTTGATTTTTACAACAGTTCTCTCTTTTTATATGTTATAAAAAGGGAACACATAATAAGGTTGATGATATGCCTTCTAAACCTTCTATTGTAAAATCTACTATTTTATAGCATATTCCTTTTGTTAATGAAATCTATAAGGAATAATATGCTAGAGATTTTGAGTTTAAGGATGTCTATGAAGATTTGATAAATGGTAAATCAGTAGAAGCATTTGACTATCATGTGTATAATTGAATGTTATATCATCTTTGAAAAATATGTATTCCACAAGATGAGAGAGTTCACATGATTAAAGAAGCTCACACTTCTCTTATTTTAGGTCATTTTGGCATTGGTAAGACAGTTGCATAGTTACAAAGATATTTTTATTGGCCTCGTATGATAGAAAATGTATCTAAATATATCAAAGGTTGTATTCTTGTTCTACAAGTAAACCTAATAATCAAAAATTAGGATTGTATACACCTCTTCCTATTCCTAACCATCCTTGGGAAAGTATTTTTATGAATTTTGTAGGAGGTTTACCTATGTCATGAAGAAAGCATGATTATTTGTATGTGGTTGTGGATAGGTTCAACAAAATGTGTATTTTGGTTCCTTGTACTAAACAAGTTATAGGCAAAGATATTGCACATTTGTTATTCAAAAATGTTTGGTTCCATTTTGGGTTACCCACTTCTATTATATCTAATCGAGATTCTTGATTTATCAGTGTGTTCTAGTCAGCTTTGTGGGACTTGATGCATACTAAGCTAAATAAAAACACAACCTTTCATCCATAAACTAATGGGCAAATAGAAGTGGTCAACCAAACAATCATATATCTATTCAAGATGTATTGTGGCAAACATCCTAAATTATGGGATGGACATTTATATTATGTGAAACATTATTATAATCGTGCTTTACATTCTTTTACTTTAAAGTATCCTTTTGAGACTTGTTTTGGTTATTTTCCTAAGTCTCCTTTGGACTCCTCTTTTGGAAAAGAATCTGACTTAGTGGTAGATGAAAACATTGATGTCGAGAAGGCTAAAAAGTTCATTCAGATGATTTAAAAAGCTATTCAATAATAGTTGGAGAAGAGCCAAGCTAAATATAAGGCTAGGTACTATAAACACCGAGTTGATCATCAATTCAAAGTTGATGATCAAGCTTGGCTTCACATCAGCAAGGAAAAACTGAAAGGTGAAGGTAGAAAATTAAAATCAATCAGGTATGGTCCATTTAGAATTTTGGAAAAGATTGGTAAGAATGCTTTCTGATTGGATTTGCCTTTTTACATGCAAATTTATTTAGTGGTTAATGTGGAAAACTTGAAATTATATGAACCTCCATGATTATGGATCAAGATGAGGGTATTCAAGTTCCTAATGTTGATGATTTTGCTCCTGAATCTCTTCATGAGTTGCATGAAGATGTTATTATTGACAAGAAAACCATGACTACATGAAGAGGTGATGTTGAATATATTTGTATTGGTTTGAAAGGAATGCATCCAAATAAGGCAAAATGGATGGAAATCAGAATGGTGAGAGAAAAATACCCTCACTTGGTTGATAATTAAGTCAACTTTTAGAGGTCCAAAAGCTCTCAGTGGGAAGGAATGATCTAGAGGATCCCCACAAAATTTCTGATTAGATAACTTTAGGATTTGAATAAAGAGGTGATGTGGCAATATATTGAAAGGACAAGTGTCACAATATAAAAATTACACATGGAAAAATATATATAGAGATTAAAAGTTTATTTATGCCGGTCTTCAACAAGCTTAAAGGTCAAAATGGACCCCACTATTTACTAGTTGGGGGCCCTCAACCAAGGTTGACTCACTCTTTTATAAGAGGGAAGTCTTTTACCACCATATTTTAATCTCTTTATATTGGAATTAACTATAAATTTTTATGGTTGCAGATGTGGGACTATCTTTCTAATAATGCCATACCTCCACCCATAATATTTACAAATCACTCTATTTGATTGCCACTAATATATATATATATATATATATATATATATATCCTTTGTCAGATCTTCCCACATTGTCCCATTCATGATAATCTGTTAACAACATGAATTTATATTGTTATTTTTATCCATCGTAATAATCTTTCTTCGTAAAAGCTGCATGTGTAGATATTATCAAGTATATTTTAGCCATGGTAGTTATAACCACAAGTCTTCCACACAAGGATAAATCACATTGTTCCATGACATTGATTTAATAACCCATCTTGGTGCCAACTAATTGTTCAAGGTGTAGATTACAACCACATGGGCAACTAGACTTACATGTCTAAATAGATAAGTCAAAATAAACAGTGACCCAACTTAACCAATGAACTCACCTTTCTCCTATGCATGTAAGATTCAATTCTCAATTAATATATCCAACACATAACTATTGGAATGAACCCGAGATTACAGATAAAAGAAGAAACATGCCTAGCCAATGCCAAAAGGAGTTGAGAAATATAAGTAGTAGGTGATTTTTCACAAGGCAAAGCAAAAATAGGTGATTATTGGAGACAAAGAATAAATCTAGATTGTACAGGCAATAAGGACATCCATTTGAATTGAGGAAGTCTATTTTATTTGCACATACAAATTATGTGGTACGAAATGTTTATTAGATAACTCAAAAGAATTTTGTAATTATTCTTATGAGTTTTAATTGAACGAAACACTCATAGAGTGGAACTGGGGACATAACCATTTGGTGAACCCCATAAACAAATCTTTCTGTGTCATTATTATTTCTTCCCTGCTATCTCAATTTTTTTTATTTCTAGAATTAAATTACTAAATTTTTAAAACCAATTTGAATTAAATTAAGAGAAATAGGAATTTATCATTCAAATATAATCCAATCCAAGTACACTGTAAAGTTTTATAACTTGGATTTTTTGATCATTATGAGTCATGTTTATTAATTGAAGAATATTAATTACATTTTTAACTCAAGCTCCACCACACATCTCATTTATGATCCAAAGGCCATAATGGATTTGCATAACCTATAAATACAAGTGTTGAGGCCATTGTTTAACAAGCTCTCAAGCCAAAGTTATAATGTTAAATTGCTAAGAGATAAATTCACATGCTAAGCCAAGCCAAGCCAAGCCAAGACAAGCCAAGCCAAAGGTGGAAAATGAGAGTTGTTTCCCACAAGGCAAAGGCATTGACCAAAAGACTCCATTGCACACATAAGCCAAGCAATCCAACTACCCAACAAGCGAATTTAGAGCTACAAAGAGGGTAAAAGGGAATTTATCTTTTGTTTTCTAGTTGTGTTTTGATTTGTTCTTATTATTTATGCTCTACTAAGTATTTATTCTTGGAATGTTAGTTGTATTTGATTTATTTTTGGTTTATTCACTAATAACAAAAACTAACATCATCCTTGGATTCCTATGTTACAACATAGACATAGCAACTCATAAGGCAACTTACCAAAAACATTCAATCAAACATTAAAGTGAGAAAAGCTTCCTTATTCTTTAGTATTTCAATATCAAGCATAAGGACAAACAATCTATAAGTCTAAATTATTGAAAGAGCATTCCATGAGCCATATTTTACAAGTTACAAGGTAGGTCACTCTTTATACTTGCTTATCACATGTTACATCCTTATACACACACAAACTAAAATGTAGGGAGAATTACATAAGTCTAAGGCCTTTTTCAAAGTATTAGATATGTAAGAAGTGCTCATTGATAGAGGGTTCCTTGGGGAAAGTTGACACCATGTACCCATTAACCCATTTTTTCCACAGTCACCCCAAGTGTGAGGAAACTAGGGTTTGATCATTTGACAAAGAGTGATAACATATGTGTGAGATTGGAACATGCTAGAGTAAAGGAAAGAAAAAACCTAAAATATTCTAGGTGGTCACATCCAAATCCAATCAATATTCCATACTTTACACCTACATCTAGGTTGGATAGGTGTGTCAACGTAACTATCCAGATTTGACACAAGTGTTTGAGGCCACAAAGTGAAAATTTATAAAGTCTAATTGTTGATCTGGAATCTAGATCTAGTCTATTTTTAGCCTATTTTAGCATAAATTTTCATGTGCATAGTAAATCAACTAAATACTCATGTTTTTCATTTATTATCAATAAATAACTTTCTATTTTTAGCATATCTCAGTATTATAAATTCAAGATATTGTTTATTTGAGTTTGTAATTATTTGGTCTGTTATAGATATATTTATCACACTTGTGCTTATTTGTTTCTATATTATTAACCCTATACTCTATTGATCCATCTTAATTTAGGGTTAAACATCTTGTGAACCCATCCTTTGTTCTTATTTGAACCAAACCCTAAATTGTATTTAGGGTTTCTCCTACAAAAAATCATTGTCAGATTATTGTATTTCTTTTTTAGATCTGATTTATTGTATGGGCATAACTTAAGTAATACTTGTTTCTATTTTTTCCCTAGGATTTGTTATTCTCCTCTTTGTGGTTGCATCCAATTTTTTATCCTTCTTCAAAATGTTTACTTCTAATATATGCTACAGGAAACCCTATTTTTTAATCATTGGTTTAATATTCCCAATGACCAATGTATTGCATGTGAGGATCTTATGACATATAAGAAAAGTGGTCAATCCTCATCCTTTGCTTATAACTATGTTAATGAAATAACTAAGATGAAAATGCAAGTCTAAATAAATATGTTGAAAATCATAGCATGCTTTCATATGGTTATGAGTGTGATTATTATACCCCTCTTGAATGTAAATATGAGGAGACTAGTTCTCCTTTTTCTCCTATTTCCAATAATAGAAGGCCTTAAAATTTAAAAATGATCAATTTTGTTTGTGCATCATAGAAAAACAATCTAATAAACATGCAAGATCTTAGCACTTATGTTGTTGAAATTAGAAATGTTTCACGCAACATTTATCAAGATGAACCACAAATTGAATGTTTATACTCCCTTTGAAATGATTCAATGGTGAATAAAGTGAGTGGGTATATTCTTTCCAAAGTAATGACAATGTGGAAGATATTATTCCTTCGTTATTCACTCAAATGTAACTAGTGATTTTTTTTTTTTTGCTCTAAATCTCAGTGATGCAAATGCATGTACTACTTCTCACCTTGTCTTTATTGGTTGGGAAGATGAAAATGATAATGATGTTGAAAATAATGTATATGCATTTTCTACTTTTCTTCCAATTCAAAAGAACAACAAAACATCTTTACTAAAGGTTTCCTAATGAAATAATTTCCTAATAAAAATAACAATGATGCAAATAATAGTTACGCAAATGTTCCTTTCTCATATAACAATGATGTACATAAAGTAGAAAGTGATATTGCATTTTTTACCCATTTTATTTTGATTTCAAAAATGAGAATGAAGCTTTCATCTTTCCTTCTATGATAATATTTCAAGCACAATGAAGAACATTCCTTTCTCCCCCTCTTTTACATTCTCTTCTAAAAATCAAGTTCCAATTATAGATGGAAATAATGAAAGTATATATTTTAACCCTTTTACATTTAATAATAATCTAAGTACTTAGGCTCTTTCAAATAATTATTACATTAACCTTCATGATATCCAAAATGATATAATGATCTCCTTTATCATCATGCAAAGTGGATATACCTTTACGTAATGTTTACAAACCACATGATGATCCTATCCTAAAATACAATGAATATATTAAGGATTCTATCATTCCTATGTTCCATATGGATGGAAAATTAAAACTTTTAAGTAATTATTCAACCTCTTTACCAACACCTCCTAGTGATATGTTATCTCTAATGACTACCATGGGAGATATTGAACGACAAATGACTATTCTTAAGTTGGAAGTTTCCTCCCATTGGGATACTTTTAATGATAATATCTTAGAAGACCAACCCCTTACTAGAGATGTTTTTTATTATCCATATTCTTCCACCTTTAACATGCCTATGTTCTCTTCCTTTGATGTCGACGGAGATCCTTCAAATCATTTAAAATAATATATACACTCCTTTGAACATTGGGCTAAAAATGGATGGTTGTTATTAAAATCTTTCCATAGAAGTTTAGCACACGAATATCTTTATTGGTTCTATACACTCTCAAATGGTTTCTTATCAACATTTAAAAAACTTGAGGATGTATTCTTATCTAATTTACATAAGTACACAATACCCAAGTTATCATTGGAATATTTGTAGTCCTTAACTCAAAATAATAATGAATTCCTTCAATACCATGCCATTAGATTTAAGGATATCTTATATTCCTTAAAATACACCCCCTCAAATTTGGAATTATAATTTATATTTAATAGGGGTCTTCTTTCTCCACTTAGATAAAGAACATTGCCTAAATTTTTTGCATCATTTGATACTTTAATATTAGGATGTGCATAAATATGCATGTGCTTTGACTAATACGAAAATAGAATTATCTATTTCCCCACCAAAAGGCAAACATGCTATAAATAATTTTCCCAAAGAAAAGCAATAAACCAAGAAGGGACAAAAACCACTTCCAAAGCCTTCTAAAAAACCAATAGTAACCACCAAGGAACAAACAATACAATTTTTACATAGAGGAAATAATTACACATACCAAGTACCTCCTATTGTCAAACCTTATATCTCTATTAAAATACAACCACTTCAGTTTGATTGGTTACATGATAAACCACATGATATATTTCATTCACTATTGGATAAACAAATGATAAATTTTCCTCCTAGTTACTACTGCCTACCACACTGATTTGAAAAGGTAAAAGAACAACCCTTTTACATTTACGATGACATTAACAAGCATTGAGATGATGGTTGTTTTACACTCAAGCAAAAACTTAGCTTGCCAATCACGTGGTCATTACCTTTCACAAAGACACATCAAGGTATCTTTACCTTCTTCTAGAGGTTATATTAAGAGGGTTGGGACATCCCATGTCACTCCTTTCAGGGAACATGTGGTCCATTGACCTTCACATAAATCAACCACATGTCAAAGTCCCTCTAGTGTACCCTCTACCAAGATCAATCTCTCCCACATTGATTCTACTAAGGAACCATTGGTTGATCGAGCTCTTGATAGAGGGACATGTGGAGAATGCAAGGACACACATTTAATAGAGCTTACTCAAAAATTCACATAGAAAATTTGGGTACCAAAACTGACATGTACAAATACAAATTAGATAGATACATGTGATATTTATACCTGATACATGTGATATGTATACAGATACATTAGATCCAACAACATAAATAAAACCATAATTTCCATTATCAAATGATCATCATAGTCAACATTTCTTATTTCCAACTAGATTTCATGGCATACGGTGATTGGATCATTGCACTAGAGACACATAGTGTATTCTATGGAATCTACATCCATGCCTATACCATATACTTAGTTACCTAGAGAAACAAAACATGTTTCTATATATACTATTCCAAGGAAACCATAAAACACTCAATGATGGGTTCTACAAACCCTCATTCCTTTTATTATTTCCTCATGACCATAGAGTCCTATTTTAAATTTAGAGAGCATCACAGATCCTACAAGTCTAGATATTACATGTATACATGCTCCTTGGCAGTACCACTAGTTTATCACACCAGGTTTTGAGTGGGGAGATACATATGAACATCCCTTGGATGAGATCATAGGATGGTATTTTCTTTTCAAATATTCCAAAAATACCAATAAAATTTAAAATACAAAAATATTTTTAGCTTGTACACATTCTATTAGCTACTTGACATATATATTGTTAGTTGCATGTTGGAGATAACATATCATCTATTTATATATACATATATGTTTCACACATCTTTTGAGTGTGATACAAGCATACCTAGGCATATGATATATATACTTTCAAATGTTGGGCCTTCCCTCTACTCATGTTATATGGACATTGGGGGCATCTAATTATTTGACCATGATACAACTAGGGTATATCATTCTATGACCATTTTCCATTATCACGTTTGAGCTTATATACTTACACATGATTTTATCCATGCTTATGTCTTTTGCATTGTACTTGATATAACATTTTTTGATAAAACATATATCGTATATCTAGGGACTAATATCATATGATTTCTAGTAACTTATGTTCTATGCTTTACTTTTGGTACTTCCTTGAGTGTGTTCCTTACTTGTTATTATCATGCATTGTGTTACTTGTTTGAGCATTTGTATATGCTCCATTAATTGTAGCCCATGTGTCTATGTTTGCTTATTGTGACATTTGAATATATCATAGTTTGTTGTATGTGGATATTTAAACATGTATTTCTATGCTTTGTGGACATTTTTCTAATTCATGTCCCTTTGATTGTATGGCATTTGAACATGACCCTTGTTTGAGGTCTCCTTTGACCATTGTATTTGAATTTGCTTTTGAGATATCTTATATGTGTGATTGATTACTTGTTGAGCTTGTATTGTTACTATCTAGATGTTTCCATAATTCACATCATGCATATAGGATTTGATGTGATCACATACTATATACCTCATTGTTATATCTACCTTGACATGTAACTCATATATACTACATGATCCATACACATATTATATAATTATCTTATCCTTTTGAGCTAAGTTAACTACCGGTGTCTACTTACCCTACCTCAAAATGAGGGGTATATTAGTGGGGACATGTCATAGAGGCATGGATTTTACACCTTCATTTTTTCAAATTTCAATGGTGGCATGCAAAAAAGCATGGCATCCACACTTATTCAGTACTTAGTATTTTCAGGTTACAGTGGGGGCATGTTATGAAAACATGTTCTCCACACTTATACCATATCTCAGTTTCATATTCCATAGGAGCATGTCATAGGAATATGTCTTTCACACTTTCAAATTTTAAAATTGGTCAAATTGAATAGCGATATAATTCAGATACACATTTATGGCAACATTATATACATTGGTATCATTTTTATACCAAAGTTTTATCTTGAGACATATATGAAGTGCATAAGCCATGCAAAAGAGCACCTTAAATTTATAAATCAAATCAAATTTTAGATTTCAAATACTTATATGGATTTTAGCATAAATTAGGATGGACTTTTATGGATTGTTATTGAGTCAATCTATTGCAGTAGTTGGTTAGATTTTGACAAGGTTGTGTCAGAAAATCTAGAACAACAAACATGCTCTGATTCCATTGTTAGGACCTAGAAGCACTATTGATTACCATGTACAAGCAACTTAAATATGCAGAATTAACCAGAAGTAACAAGTAACTAGAATTTAGAAATAACATAGAATATGAGAGACAATACCCAATTATATTAATACTCTTCCAGAAGGAAATACAACAAAGAAGATGCCACAGTCTTCTTCCTTACACACCTCTAGGGATCCCACACCTCTAGGACATAAACAATAAATCTCTTCAAGAGCTCACTCTCTCTCTTACGGTCCCAACACACAACTCAAACACAGAGTTGGTGTTCACCTCCAACCAGTCAGTATCACTACTGCCAGTACACCGAGTATACATACATACTCAACAGAGTACACAACGTACTCCAAGTAGATCTCCCATGAACTTGCAACAACTTGCAACTCAAATGATCTTACTTTGGAAGGATCTACCTTGCCTTCCTCTATTGCTCTCTAACTGAGTACACACCGTACTCCAAGTAGATCCTGCTTGATCTTGCTACCTGTTGTGTTGCTGATCTCCCTGATCTTGCTGCCACCTACAGATCAATCTGGGCTTGCAGGCCTGTCAACCAACCTAGTTTTGCACACCTGCAAACCTAGATCTTACACACACAAACACCTACAAATCAATGATCTTACTTACACATGTAGATCTCCAAACGTGGCCTTGCACACTTGCTGACCAAGATCCTACATACATGAAGAATCCTTCTGATTCTCCAAACCAACACCCACACTTGGCATTGTGGCACTAAGAGGAACACACCTTGCTCTCTTCACTCTGAAGGAGCAAATATTTGCTCTCTTACTCTCTAGCACTCCTGTGGAACTAGGAGGAGCTACCCTTGCTCTCTTCACACACAGAAGGAGTTGGCCTGCTCAACTCTAACTAGCACAAATTACAACACAACCCATGAGTCTATTATATAGATCTCATATAAACAATAATTAGACACCTAATTATAATAATTAGATCCATATCTCTAAGGCTAAAATTAGCCTTCTTCATGTAAACAATCGGTTTGTTAACGAACTATCCGTGGAACTCACAGTTTGGAACCGCACAGGCGATCAACGTCGATCCCTGTTAGTCTAGAGGTGATCGATGTCGACCGACTCTTGTTGATGTTAGTTGCATTCTTGTCTACCCTTGACCGATGTCGGTTGGCCTGATCGACACCGGTGATTGTGACACTCAAAAAGCTCCTCCCCTGTTTGCATCAGTGAAGCTTTTAGCTCCACAACCTAATAGGTTGAGGTGATTACATTACTCCATCTTACCAAGTTTACAGGATGGAATGATTAAATCATCTACCCTTACCATATTTATATTGTGAGTAGACTTAGATCACTCATGCTTACCAGGTTGTAATTATGATTAGGTTGCATGGTTGAGCTAATCTCAACTATCAAGTGGCAATTCACATTTTATCCAAGGTTGGGGGCACGTTTTCCTTCAATATATATATATATATATATGCACTTGTAATTTTTCAAATTATCCTAATCTTAGCTCCAATACTTCATATTGGAGCATCTATTCAAATCAAATTTCTAAAAGGCAAGATGGTTGCATTGATACATAGGTGTAATCCTAACCTTGCTTTTTTTACTTTCAAAAATTTTAAATTATTTCAATTATAGATTATATGTGCTAATTATACACTATAACATGCTCTTAATTGCAGGTTAGTCACTAATAAAGCACTTAAGTGGGACTCATACAAAGACAATGTGTGTGATACACACCTAGGTACACAATTCTTTTCCTTTAAACTAATAATCTCATTGCTAGAATGGGGGGGGTGGGAGGAATTCAGACACTAATTTGAATTATATAACACCTCAGTCTTATATACTTGGTAAGTAATTATCATGGCTATGCACTTCAGTTCTTAGACCTTCCTACTACTGAAAGACTCACATCTCTATCTTTTATGCCTATTGCTTATCTCTTAGTCCAACCATATGTTATTCTGATGACTAGGCCTTCTATACTATGATTTTTTTTTATAAATTTGATTATTATCACTCTCTACAAATTTTGGACTTGTACATATTTTATAGCTTCCTAAACACTTGCATACTAGCTAGATGCCTATGTCGATGTTAGTGTCCATGTTCAAACTAAGTGTATAGTGCCCAAAAGTCATCCAATTTGTAAATGAAGCATATCCTAAAGGTTGGCTTAAGTGATTTAGTGTGAGATATTTTCAAAAGGGATCATATATATATATATATATATATATATATATATATATATATATATATATATATATATATATATATATATATATATATATATATATATAAGATCAACCCTCATTCATTCCTCAACTAACATAGACCTAGCAACTCACAATATAACTTACCAAAAGCATCCAATCAAGCATTCAAGTGATAAAAGCTTCCCTATTCTTTTATGTTTCAATAGTAGGCACAAAGATAACCCATCTACATGTCTAAAGTATTGAAAGATAATTTCATAAGCCATATTTGCCAAGTTACAAGCTAGGTCACTCTATGTACTTATTTATCACATGTTACATCCTTATGTACACGTAAGCCAACATGTATGAGATAATTATACAAGTCTAGGGCCCTCTTTAGAGTATTGACTATGTAGATAGTGCCCACTAAAATATGGGTCCTTGGGGTAGCTCAACACTATGTTCCCACTATCCATTTTTACATAGTCACTCCAAGGGGGAAGAAGTTAACGTTTGATAATTTACCAAAGAGCAACAACCTGTGTGTGAGATATGAACACACCAGAGAAAATAAAAAAAAACCCATAAGGTTCTAGGTGGTCACATCTAGATCTAGTCAATATTTTGTACTAGATACCTACATTTAGGTTAGATAGGTGCAATGATGCAACCATCCAAATGTGATGCAATAATCTGAAGCCATAGAGTGAATATATATAGAATATGATGATTGATCCTAAATCTAAATCTAGTCTACTTCCAACATGTTTCAACTTAGATATACATGCACACAATAAAATAAATATATACTCTTATTTTTCATTTATTATCAATAGTTGTACTTTCTATTTCTAGCATATCTTAGTATTGTAAATTCAAGATATTGCTTATCTAAGTTTGTAATTAATTGGCATGTTATAGATATATTTATATCCCTTATGCTTATTCATTTTTGTATTCTTAACCCTATACTATATTGACCCATCTCAATTTAGGTTAAACAACTATGCATTAAGTCTCTCCATGTGAAACAGTATCATGGTAATACTTGATACCTACATGTGATTGTCTTTATTTTGTGATGCATGGAAGGAACCATTATAAATAGTTTGGCATTGATATAAAAAATTGAAGTTTGCCTAACTTTTGTACATTTTGTGGAAGATCATGGAAGTTAAAGAGATAGCCATGAAGCCAGGTATTCTAAATGAATATTATGATTTTGTCATAAAATTTAGTTTAAATAAGTAATAGAGTTGTTGTAGTGGGCAGGAAGGAAGAGTAGAGTAGAGAAAAATAAAAGTAGTTTTGATTTTCACGTTTTATCTTAGAAAATAAGCCTATATGGTAGCGTGATGTATTGTAGATGAAACAACCATTGAATTACTTGAATGAATGAGAATCCAAATGTTTGAAGTATTATTGTTATCTACGTGTATGGTTTTAATTTATTTATTGATTTGAGTGAATAGCTAAGCATCACAGAAGTAAAGGATATCCTTAGGTGAGTACCCTATCTGCATTTCCATCACCCACCAATTCCCTACACTTACCACACCCACACACACACACACACACACACACACAAACTACAATATATGAGAGCATGTTATACAAGCTAACTACTCTCCAAACCCTATCCCTAGTCTTTTTATTTTATACATACATACATATATATATGTATATATATATATATATATGTATATATATATATGTATATATATATATGTATATATATATATATATATATATATATATGTATATATATATATATATATATGTATGTATAAAATAAAAAGACTAGGGATGTATATATATATATATATATATAAGAACATAAGACAATGCATTGTGGAAGAGAGTTATTGTTATTTTACCAATTCAGGCTAGTGATTTTTAATATAAATAGGTAGTCATGATACACGTGTTAAATGTGTGTATTTTTTTAATTTATTTCCTTCATTGTTTTATATTGTTGCATGTATTATGGGTTTATGCATTATAGTAGCTAGCCTAATTTTGAACCCTATCTAAAAAAAATAATACATTATGTACCTATATATATGATATTATGATTTATATGGGTTAATATAGATTCCAACATGTGGCACATATCCCCCTTAATTAGTTATATATAAGATAATGAGTCGACCTACATTGGGTTTAGGGGTGTACTATTTGTGAACTAGGAATTTGACTAAGAAGAGGAGATTAGTATGGTGTTAGTGACAAAATGTATAAAACAAGTTGACAAAGAACACACTAAGCTAACATCTTCATGCCTAGTTACTAGGGTGAGCTTGGTGACAAAAAAAAATGACACACAACTAAAAATTAAGGAATAAAACATAAGAATTTCTTCACTTTCCTTGGATGTTCCAAATGCCTTTGTAGTAGTGGCTTGCTCGGTTTGTACCCATGAAGTCCTCATCAATGGAATCTTGGCTACCTAATTCTCTCCTTCATACCTTTGGCTTTGGATTGGCTTGGATTGGAATCAATTTAGCATGGTAACACTAGTTTTTATGAAACTTTTAGTACCAATCCTGCATTATAACTTTGCACCAATTAAGCTTAGAAATGATGTTCATGGCCTCTCTATTTATAGATTTTTGAGATTGATCATAATGAACCTAAACCATCCATCTTGATATGAAGATGTGTGGTTGAGGATTAATTCATTTTTTTAGAATTAAGTTTATAATTATCCTCATCATGACATTGAAAAAATGAGAAATTAAGAGGCATGAAAGGCATGAATCCTGATATTTGTGGCATTTATGGCCTAGGGATGTCTTCCCAAGAAATGAGGTCACCTGATGATATAAATATTCAATATTCATTTATAAAAACAATTTTTCAACAAGTTTCTATGGAATTATTAATTAGGCCTTGATTTGGATTAATTAGCTCTTAAGCATGTTTAAGCACTTTGTGCACAAATTACTCAAATTGATCAGAATGTCTTGTTATTGGTCTAAAATTTAACTCGATTAGAATTAGAATGTGATATTATATGTGTTGGATCCATTATCCCATTTAGGATGTTACCAACACCAAATAACAAAGGCATGTGTCTCATGTAAGAGATTTGATAGGAAAGAGCAATCTAGAGCACCTAGGTGCAAAATTGGTATTTTGACTTGAAATAAATTGATCAAAGTTAGCTGGCCCATAAATTACACTGTCCCATTTAATGATACTCTAGCCAAAATTAACACTTGAATATATCAATTTCACATCTTTTAGTGTGTTTTAGTGTTTGTAGGCCAAATTGTGTGCTTTAGGTGGAAAATGGTCAAAATCTTGATTAGAGGTTATTGGTGGTCAAATTTAAGTGTCTACAATTTTCCCTTATTTAGAAAGGCATTATAAGCTTTAATCAGAGTAACACCTTCTCAAAGAATGAAAAGGTCATGCATGCCTATAAATACAATGATGATAAACTAACTATATGATGCCCTCTCAAGGGAATGATTGGCATAAGTAGGTCAGTAAATGGTCCCTCGATAAGAAGAGAAATGAGGGGACCAAAGAAAAGAAAAATGATTGGGAGAAAAACATAATGATTTTGAAAAAGTAGTCAAAATCATTGAGAATGAAATTAAGATGGTGTACAATGATTTGCCAAAAGGCAATTATAAGCATTGTACTTTGATAGTGGCAACGTGGTATGATAACACAATGACTTTTCCAAAGGCGGTTATAATCATTTAGAAGATAGAGCTGCCCAAGTTAGGACATACAAATAAGATAATAACATGCCCTTGTATGGGTATAAAAATTAAAATGGTGACAACACAATGATTTATCCAAAGGTGGTTATAATCATTGAGAAATGTAGGTGAGATGGTGTGCAATGATTTGCCCATAGGCAGTTATAATTATTGGACCCTGATTATGGTAAACATGATAAACTTGACCAAGGATTATGATAACTTAAAACTGAGGGTAATGATGAATTGTAACAACCTACTAGTAGGGAGATTCTCATTTTAACTAATAAAGATTAAAATTCTTTCATGGTTAATTACTCTATTTGGGATATGATTGGGATTGAATTAGGATGTCAGTGTCGAAGAGATGTTGATGTCGCTATTACCAAATAGACTTCTTGAAGTTGAAGTTTATTGTATCACGTGTTGGTAGGCATCATGGTATAACATCAAGAGGACTTGGCTAAAATATGCATAAAGTCTGACTCCTGTAATCCAATACTCAATAGAAAATAATATACCAATGATAGAAACCATGATGACAATGTAAGCATATGAATGTGGATAGATTCAAGTGTAAGTGTAGGCAAGGAATCACCCAATGAACACACATAAACTGAATCAAGGCAATAGTAATGAAAGAAAACAAATAGGCACACAAATAAAATAGTAAATAAATAAACAAAGAAACATTCAATAGAAATCGTATGAACATTGCCCCTAGAAAATAGGCAACAACTTAACAAATGAACAAAATGGGGGAATAGAAGAAAAGGAAGGGGGTGGCTGAGCTATCTCTATATGCACTAGGTAAGTGGACGCTACTTAGTTTTATGAATGTAATATCCATAAAAAAACTTTAGGATAAATGTAGTTTTCCCAGGGAATGGGAAGAAAAATGATAACTGGTGAAAATAAATAGAATGGATGCGATAGAAGAATAGGAATAGTCTTGCAAAAAAGCAAGTGTGTGAGAGAAAATGCCAAAGAGGATGGGGAAACTAAGTGACAAGTGGTTTGCTTGAAATTTAGTAAGGCTTCCTATAATCCTTAAGGCAAAGAAGTGGTTAGTGTTTTTGGTTTTTTCTAATAATTTACAAATGTTTTTGGAATTTTCAAAGTATCTTAACTCGATCAAGAATGACAAGACACCAAATGGTTTAGTCTCACAAAATGGTGAGAGCATGGCTTAGGTTACTCACAAAATGATGAGAGTGTTATGAAAAGGGTGACTGAGTTGACCTCAACAAGTATCAAATTCTACCTACATAGTACCATAGTAGGACCTCCAATCACTGTAGTTTCACCCTACAGTAGAGGAATTCAACCAGTGTAGCTGTAGACACCTAAATCTAGCCATTGATAACCTCTAATCAGGATTTTGGCTAATTTCCACCCAAAATGCATAATTTGGCCTAAAAATACTAAAACACTCTAAATGATGTGAAAATGACATATTCAAGTGCCAATTTTGGCCAGGGTATCATTAAATGAGGCAATACAATTTATGGGCCAACTAACTTTGATCAGGTCATTTTGAGTCAAAATGTTAATTACACACTTAGGTGCTTTAGATTGCTCTTTTCTATCAAATATTCTGCACAAGATACATGCCTTTATTATTTTTTATTGGTAACATCCTAAATGGGAATACAATTCCAATGCATCTGACATCACCTTTCAATTCCAATCCAATCAAATTTTGGACCAATAACAAGGCATTTTGATCAATTTGAGTAATTTGTGCACAAAGTGCTTAAACATGCTTAAGAGCTAATTAACCCAAATCAAGGCCTAATTAAGAATTCCATGAAAACTTGTTGAATACTTGTTTTTAAAAATGAATATTGAATATCTGCATCATCAAGTGACCTCATTTCTTGGGAAGACATCCTTAGGCCATAAATGCCACAAATATCAGGATTCATGCCCTCTATGCCTCATCAATGCCTTCCTTGATTCCCTCCATGAATCTTAATTTCCTCTTACTCCAATGTCATGATGAGGATAATTAAAAAAGTAATTCTAAAAATTGAATTAATCCTCAACCACACATCTCAATCTTAGGATGAACAGTTCAGGTTGATTCTAGACATTCTCAAAAATCTAAATTTATAAAGGCCATGAACATCATTTCTAAGCTACTTTGGTGCAAAGTTATTATGCTCAAATATTTTCAAACTCTTGATAATTAATGTTACCATTCCAAATTGATTCTAAGCCAAGCCAAACCAAAGCCACAAGGTGTCAAGGAGAAGAGGAAATAGCCAAGCCTCCTTTGATGAAGACTTCAGGAGCACAAGTTGAGCAAGCCACTACACCAAGCATTTTAGAGCATCTAAGAGAGGTAAAATAAAATTTTCTTTTGAATTTTAGTTGTGTGTTTTATTCATGTTTTTTAACTAAGCTCTTCCTAGTGCATAGGCCTAGAGATGTTATGCTAGTTAGTGTGTTTCATTCATTTTGTTTTTATTTTAGAATTAACACCATACTAACCATCCTCTCTTGAGTCAAATTCTTAGATCACATAATGGCATGTTTGATGGGACTAGATGCATCTCACACTTGAAGAAGATCATTTTGAAGCTTTAAAATATTCATTTAGACCCTTAAAACTCTTACAAATTGATTTTTTAAATTTAGTTTGCCATTTTTATTTGCCATGTTTTTACAAAATAATCGACATCAGCTAGTAAAAATGACATCAGTTGTATAGCTTAATCGACGTTGGTTAGTAAAACTGACATTAGTTGTATAGCTTAACTGACATCAGTTGGATACCTACCATCGATCACATTGATATAACTGATGTCAGTTGGATAACTAACACTAGTTAGAAAATGTAACCATCGTCAGTTATATAAATTAATGTCAGTCACTATGTTTTTCTTAAAACATAGACTCAAGAGCTCTTTTTCTAAAGTTCATTATTTCAAACCCAAAAGAGTTTCAAAGCTAAGTACATGCTAACATTTTTGTTGCAGGACCAAGCTTGACATTTGCTAAAAACATGTTTTAAGTTACCTTTTGCATGCTTAAAAATCAATTTGGAACATTGTTTTGGTGTTTAATAAAATAATTTAGGTGTTTATGGTGAATGTTTTCAAAGTTTACAACTAAGACCAAGGGGTCAAATGAAATCCACCTCATTTTCCATTTGGGCTTAAAAATGAACTCACCGTTTCAAAGCTTTTTGTATTTACTTAGTTGTTTAGATTAAATTTTTGTTTGGCAAAAAGAGAGATGTTACATGTATGCTCTTCCATTTCTCCCCTTTAGGGAACCCTTGGAATCAAAAGCACAATTTTTATTATAAATAGCTTAGTCCAAGTCTTAGAAAGAAAGTCATCTAAAGCACTCCCCAAAAAAATTTCAAAGTTTTTGCTTCCTTGAAAATGACCCTAAAGTCTTTCTACTTTCATGCTTTCTTAATTTTTATGCAAACTTGGCTTATGAGGGGGACTTCATCACCTTCTGTGAGTTCTTTAGGGAAGCTTTAACTTAGGGTTTCACCTCCTGGCATTGACTTCATTTGGCTCCTAATTAGAGTTACACATGGGACGTAGTGGCACTTTGGACATCACACTACACTGAGTGAAAAGGAGGATGTAGTGGTTGCAAAAAGGACTAGACCTTTTTGAAATAAGCCAAGTGATACAGACCCAAAATCCATGCTTTTATTTTGTTTTGTTTGGCATAAAAGTCATTATGCAATTGATTCCCTTAGATCATTCAGAAACTTGGTAGATCTTAGACAAATCCCCACTTACCACAGATGTATTATTGGTGCAAGGTGCGCCTCAAGGTCCATGTCATAGTACTATCATTTGAGAGAAGGGGGTGTAAAAACCCTACTATATAATGTGCATTTACTTTTGGATGAACACTTAAAATCCTCTCAAATGATGTATATTGATGGATTCTAATATACCAAGCAACCTTGTCAGTTTAGGATCTAAAAATGATTAATTAGTTGGTCTTGTCCTAGATTAAAGTCTTGTTTAAAGTCAAAACTTGGTGTAAACAAACAATCCAATCCAAACACATAGTCCTAATCTTCCTTTGAACAAAGAGGCATTATGCTGCCCATGTGAAAACATAAATTTACCTTGTTCAAAGTTCATCAAAAGCTTGAGATTCATATCATCCACTTTGATGTAGTTGTGCTACCCAATTGAGTCTAAACCTTTACCAAAGTTGTTTTAAGTCCTTCACTTATAATCTAAATTTAAAATTGCACCTTTACAAGTTCATAGGGTTTATGTGCTATGTCGGTTCACCATTTGCACTAAACTTGAGAGCACTTAGGTTTAATTTCCAATCTAGGTTGAAGGTCATTTAAGACTCATAATCATTGTCATCACTTGATAAACTTAAGCCATTTTATGCTAAACACTCTAACTTTGAGTCTATGCACCACAACATTTTGAGTCAAGAAAAGTAGTGTTATGCTGTCAAAATTGTGGGATATTATCTTTGCCTTAGAGAGTTTTTGAAACAAACTTTTTTGTCACACCTTTTAGGTAGTGTAGCATTGTTATGCTGCCCAAAACATTACAAATATTATTTCATAGACCCTCTCGCATAGATTTTCAAATTTGTTCCTACATTGTCAAGACCAATCCGAGTGTAATTTTGTGATCCATTGTCTAAAGCACAATTATATCGTGCACTTTTTTCTAGATTATTTATCAAAAGAACCAAGTTTTATACCATTATTTATAAGAAAATAAACTATATTTAAAAGTGCCTTTTGTTTCATACCTTATCTATTTGATTAAGTTCATGTCTAAGAATCAAATGCATAGTGTTTGTTAGAAGTGTTTCAAATCCGTTAGATTAAAACTTTCATCTATTTCAAAGTCTAGCTTTTGACACCATTTGGTCAAGAGTCTTAGTGCATGACTTATTTGAGCTTATCTTTTGACGTTGCATTTAGCCAAAAGACCTAGAAGCTTTTAAATTCTTAGATTAGACTGATTTGAAACACTTCAACCTTAGAGTTTGACATTTTGATTTTTGGTCCATTTACTTGCTTATCTTTGTGTGAATAGTGAAATGTTAGATACTTTATGCTAGCTTGTTTCCTCACATATCTTTGCATAAACCTTTTGATCATTTTAACGAATCTAGACCAAGTTAAAACAACATTTATTTTAGATTTTGTCCTTTTTAGAGTTTGTAGAACTCTTTGACCTTTTATTGAAAAGCATTGACTATGGATCCCAACATGTATTCCTACACTCATAGTGGACTCATGTATAATTTAGGGATTAGTAATGTGGTGGCATAGGAAGAAATGGTTCAAGACCCCTATGCAGATAATATTGCTTATGAGATGTATTCTTATCACTCTTATATTACTCAATCAGGGGCACAAAGCCAAGATCCATTGGCTAATTATTTGGTTAACACACTACCTTATTCAGAACAAGACCAAAAAAAAACTACATAATACCTAGCTACAATACCCACAATGGATGAGCCAATTCTTCAACAATCATATTCTACTAAAACGGCTTCCACATATGATCCATTTTTGTTTGAGCGACATTTGTTAGAGAACAAAGATGAGATTTTGGTTAGAGCCATAGAGGTACTAACCAAGTGTTCAACAAACTTCCCTCATAAAAATTGACCAAGTCTAGTAAGAGTGCCCCACATTATCATTTACAAATAATAGGCTTCTTCTAGTATCCTATGGCTCTAGTTTAAACAATGTATCAAGACCCTAATATATCTAATCGAGGAAAAAACATAATGGAAGATCACCTTAACCAAATGTAGACAACATATCAAACCTACCTAAATCTAGCATGTGATTTAAATCAAATGAACATGGTGAGTAAGCCTCTTATTGACTTAGTTCCTTCAACAAGAGTGTTGATGGAGTTAATTGGATAAGAGAATCTAAGTTCCAATTCATTCATACAAACTACTTCGATAGATAACTTAATGCATATGCCCATTATTGAAGAAGTGTTTTCGACCTCTACACAAAATAGTGAGCCAAATAAAGTGGACAATGTGCAAATAACGTCCAATCTTGATCAAAGTGGTAGTAACGCACAAACAAATAGCCAACAACATGTGCTTGTAGTTAATCCCATGAGTAGATCATCATATCAGGGAATAGGAGTTTGTAAACCTCAACCGACTTCTTCCTCAAGTGTATAACCTACAGGATTATAAAACCAAACAACAACCAATGTCACACCTTAATGACATAATGTGATGAATCCTAGACCTCCTAAAAAAGTAACGAGTGTATTCCACAACAACGGACATAATCTAATGTATCAATGCAACAGAGGACAAATACATTACCACCTCAATTAGGGGCAATTAATGTTTTACCTCACCAAGTAACAATGAACATACCTCTTCAGTCACAGACTAATATGCTAATTCAAAACCAAGAAATGACTAGTCAATAATGTGCAAATATTGGTCAGTGACAGATACCAAATCTGCAACCTAATTTCACTTCCTCATAGGGATTTATGCAACAAGGAGGTCCCCATGTTTCTCAAGTACCTACTAGACAACCGTTGGTTCAAAATGTGCCACAAATTTTGAGATAGGATCTTGGTCCACAAGTTCCCACTCCATAACAAGGTTTGATTAGTTGGAAGCATGTCCCTTTTCAACCATAGTAGGAACAATATAGTTATATTCTACCATCCCAACCACAAAATCCTTTGAGTCAAACCTTTATTGCCAATCAAAACTAGAATATTGTGTAACCAAATATGCAATTTCATGTACATCCTAATCCACGTATGTGTATTCTTGGTCCACTCCCTAACCAAACCAATACACCCCAATAGGAATCTCCATTATACCCTAGTCAAAGTGTCCCACTAGTGACCTCCCAAACATCTACCCAAACCAATATTCTCCCTCAAACCAATGTTCCTTCTAGTTTCATATCCCAAGAATTGCAACAAATGAAGGATGCAATTGCTGCTATTCAAGTTAGGAAATAGATTAAAAAGCTGAAATTGGATGATGTGTATTCCTACCCATTCAACATGGAGTATTCGTAGATACCATTCCCTCCAAGATATGAACCACTAAAATTCGACAAATACAAAGGGAAAGGTGACCCTAAGGCTCATTTGACTGAATTCTTTATCGCAGGTCAACCAGTGGCATATAACAACATATACCTTTTGCTATTATTTCCAAGGAGCTTGGATAGACAAGCTTTGGAGTGATTTTTAAATTTGACCAAAAATTTACTAACGGATTTTGATGATATTTTTGATAAGTTTGTGCAACACTTTTCCTATAATCTTGAGCATGAGATTTCATTAGTGGACCTAACACTAGTAAAACAAAAAGCTAGTGAGAGTTTTTCAAGTTATTTACAATGATGGAGAGTCCTTGTAAGCCATTTCACCCATAGTTTACTAGACATTTAATTAGCTGCTGTGTTTACTAAAAATTTGCATAGTGAGATAGCTTACCATCTACAACTACAATGTGCACATATGTTCAGAGAGATCATTGATAAAGGTTTGTTGATCGAACGGACGCTTGTTAATAAAGAAATCATTAAGCTTAATTCAACTGATTGAAATCAAGGTACCAATCAGGGAAATGGCCAACATCAACATCCTATTCAAGTGCAAACATCACAACTAGCATAAACCAATAACCAAGAAAGGCCGAAGCAATTCAACCATAATAAAAATGTTATGGGAAATGGAGTAACTGAATCCCATCATGTCTAAATGGTGCAAACTCATCTGTACCAAATTTTTAGCTTACTCTTACCCCACAACCTCTCCAACCAATGCCACAAGCACAACAACCAAGACCTACACAACAAATACAATAACCTTTACCATTGCAAACCCTTACTCTTAGGAGAATTGTGCCTGCACATCGTATCTTTAATAACATGGAAGAACCTATTGAGTTTGTATGTCACAAGCTTGCTATCATTAATATGATTAGTTGGCCTATACCAAAGCATTATCTGTAAGGTATTCCTTATCCTGATTGGTACCATGAAAATGAATTCTATGACTATCATCGGGTTAATGGGTATAATCTATGAAGATGTGTCTAAATCAAGCTTTTAATTAAGAATATTTTGGAGAATGGGGAGATAACATTAGATAATGGTGCTTTTACTTCCATTCAAACTCTTGGTATTTATGAAAACCCCTTTCCTTCACATAATAATCAATAATATTAAAATAATTAACAACAACAACAACAACAACCAGTGCAACAACAAAATCAATAGTATCAAAATCAAAGGTCAAACCAACAAAATAAAAAATAGAACCCACAATGACAGAATAATGGATAAAACGAAGGTCAAAATGGTAATAACGAACAAACCTACCATGCAGTTGCACATGACTACAATAATGTTGTAGGTCATATTACAAGGGGTAGCATCAATACCATCTCCATTAATCCTAGACCAAACACTAATCAACCTAGACTATTGCTAAACAACAATATTCAACCAAATTACATGGATAATCCTTCTTTGACTTGGGAGCGCATACATGCAAACTAGAAAACTAGGACTTCCCCTTTTAGATCTTCTATCTACAACTTATCCCTACCACATGACCACATACGAGTGCATCGACAACTGAGACTTGTCTTGTCTAGTCCCACACCATTCCCAACATTGGTTAGCAATAATGGTCCAGTATTTAACCTTGATTGTGCAATCACAACTTGAAGGTCAAAGATTACTATCCTAGGCCCATAACCATATGCCACTTTGCCTGCCATCTAACTAACCATTCAACCTCAAAATAAACTATTCACTACTGACCAAGATAAGAAGTTTAATATTATGGAACAATTGTAGAAGACACCAACACAAATTTCTATTTTATATTTGCTGCAAACATCAATAATCCACCAGAACATCTTGAATGAGTTTTTAACCCAATCCACTATTGCTAGTGACATATCCCTTGATAAATTTCAAGCTTTGGTTGGACACCTAGTTCCAGCCCAACAAGTCACATTCAACCAAAGCAATATCTCTTCCCTTGGCTCGCTCCATAATAATCCATTATACATAAAAGTTTATATAAGATGGCATAAAGTGAAATGTGTCCTTATAGACAATGGATCCAGTGTCAATGGAGTGCCTCTAAAGCTCATTAAGCTTCTTGAGTACACAATGGTAGATCTCCAACCATAAATAATAACTATCAAAGCCTATGATAATTAGGAAAGAGAATCATAAGGTACCATTAGTTTGTTAATTATCATTGGGCTTTTGATGCATGATATACTTTGCCATGTGCTTGATCTTGAATTATCATACAATATACTTCTAGGCAAGCCTTGATTACATGAGATTCATGAAGTCTCGTCAACATTGCACCAATATATCAAGTTTTCCCACTTAGGGATGGAGGTAAATATTCCAAGAGATTTACACCCATATAAATATTGTAAGCATCTTGAGGCTGAATTTCAAAGCTATAATTATCAGTACAAAATGAATCCAAGTTCTAAGGAAGATAAAGGAAAGGCTATACTTATTGATCCTTCACCATATAATTGCATAGATCTTAATACCTTGGATTCCCTTTCCCACATGCCATCTCCTGAAGCTTCTAATCATTTCACCATTTCACATAATAGACTAGAAGAGTATGTAACCCATGATACATTTTATATTGCCAATATTCCTCAGAATCTGAAAACCTTTGGGTGACCTAAAGTCACCCTACATATGCATTGGCAACAAAAAAGCAAAGATAAGGGACCTGTCACATTTGTACCAACATCTAGCCTAGAACCTGAACCTCTTAAAGGGGATGAATTATGTTTATATAATGACAACTAAGCTGATTGTTATAAAAGTACAAAGTATCCTATTCCAATAGGATCATGGAGTGTCACAATTATGAAGGGAGAGGCCTCAGACCGAATCAACAAGGAACCATCAAGCTATTTTTTATGACTAAGTATGAAAGACCTTATGGACTTGGATTTAAATCACTTGGGGGTGACCCCACATATCTTATTCAACTTTCATCACTAATGACTAGTGATGATGATGTCGATAATGAAGTATAGTTCGATCATAGCTTCACCTTTGATGACCTAGCTAAAACCAACCTATTTGATAACAATGCCTTTATATCCTTACCCTAGCCATTCATCATAACCCATTGCCATTATATTATCCCCAACTGATATATTGGGACCAATAAAAATCTAGTCTACTGATTGATGAGTTCTAAAATGATGAGGCATTCTATGACTTTTTAGACCTTAGAGATAACGTTCCATTGGGAGATCACAAATCAGGATTCTCAATCACATTAGATCCTACAGCCTATTTTGGAGAGCGAATGAACGCTCTTAGCCAAAAATAAATAAGTAAAACATTGAGGTCTCAAAGTGAAAACCTCTTTGAGGTGTGCTTTCTGACCAGGGAAAAAGTAAAGATAAAGGCCAGTCGAGTGGTGAAAACCTATTTAAGGCATCATTAGATGGGGGTGTTCATTCTTCTTTGAATTTAGAGGAAGAGACCACCAATTATGAACTTGCTTATGGATCCAAGTTCAACTTTGAGAAAAAATAAGTATTTGATTAAATTCTTCAAGAATTTTTGACTATTTTTATCACATGGCCAAATCTCCCATTAGGGGACTCAGATTTATCATGCTTATGAGAAGTTTAAGAAAAAGTCCTAACAGAGGACCCTGATATATTCCAATAATTCAAGTCATTACCTACTATCCTAGAAGATGGTTCGACCATTCTAGTTGAAGATACAACAAAGGTAAACATCAAAACTCCATCAGACCTAAAATAGATAAAATTAGGCACGTCCCTCACTAAGGAGGAACATGACATTTTTACAGCTCTATTGAGAGAATTTGTAGATATCTTTACATGGGCCTATTTTGACATGCTAAGTTTAGACCCTACCTTGGTTCTACATCACCTTGTAGTTAATATTGATGCCAAATTGGTAAAACAAAAGCTATGTAAGATATATCCTCGTATTGTTGTATTGGTAATGAAAGAGTTGGAAAACTCTTAAAAGCAAGATGTATCTGATCCATTGACTACTCAGAATGGATCTCTAATGTGGTATCTGTTAGTAAAAAGCCTAAAAGGATCAAAATTTGTATTGATTTTCAAGACATTAACAAAGCTTATCCTAGAGATGATTTTCCATTGCATAATATCGATATGATCATCGAATCCATGGTAGGTTATGAAATGCTTTCACTCATGGATGGATTTTTAAGATACAACCAGATCACAATAGCATCAGAAGACCAACATAAAACAACATTCACCACCCCATGGGGAGCATTTTGTTATCAGGTAATGCCATTTGGCCTTAAGAATGCTGGAGCTATGTAAGATATTTGATAGATTATGAGAGTAAAAAGTCAAACTCAATCCAAAGAAATGTGTGTTTGATGTAACTTCATGCAAATTACTTGGCTTCATCGTGTCTCATAGAGGTATTAAATATCAGAGTTGTTGCTAGAATTTGGATAATGCAAGTGCAATGGAGACGTGATCACACAAGTTGAAGCAAGTGCACACCACATAGATGCCAAAGCAATTTGAAAATAACACAATAAGAGAAATTGCACAAGACAAAATGTAGAAAACCAAAATCTGATTAGCATGAGATGGCCAAAGTGAGGAATACAAATAAGAGAGTATGTAAGTAACTCCTCCACAAAAGGTGGACAAGGCACCCCAAGAATAGAATGTAACTCCTCCATGAAAGGTGGTGACAAGGTGCTAATAATAGAGAAGTAACTCCCATCAAGGGAGTTACTTATGACATTCTTATGACACCTATGACACATCTATGACACACACCTCCACATAAGCTAGCCTATCTCACAAATGTAGGAAAACTCCATGTATGCACAAGAAATACAATTTTCCTAATTCATAAATAGGGAAAAATAAAAACCTACACTAATACCCCTCATAAGTGCAACTTAGGTGAGCAGTGTGGAAATATAAGATGGGTCCTGACAACTAGGCCTGATGAGGTACCCATGTACAAATGCAATCTCCCATAAAATAGAGAAAAAGAGAAAACCCCTAGGAAAAAAAACTCCCCCCCAAAAGAGAGACATAAAAGAAAAGAAGAGGCTAGAAGGCCCCCCTAGAAGATGATGCTACTGCAGATGTGGACTGCACCCCAAGAAGAGCTCGTAGATGAATGAACTTGCTCTCAGTGAAAGGTTTGGTGAAGATGTCTGTAACCTGATCTGAAGATTAGCAAAATATCAAGTCAATGACCTAACTATGAATAAGCTCCCGAATGAAATTCATGTGAATCTCTATGTGCTTGGTCTGCTGGTGTTGAACTGGATTCCTGCAAATCTATATGGTACTCTGGTTGTCACAATAAATGATGGTGGGCTGCCTGATAGGAATGCCAAACTTAGAAAGAATCCCCTGAAGCCAAATAGCCTCAGTAGCTGCATTAACAACTCCCCTATACTCTGCCTCTATGGATGATATAGCAATAGCATTCTGCTTCTTGCTAGACCAACTGACAGGACCAGAACCTAGAGAGAAACTGTAACCAAAAATGGACTTGCAAGTCTGTGAATTTCCAGCCCAGTCTGAATTTGTATATCCAACCAAGTCAATATCTATGCCAAATCTATAATGAATCCCATATCTATGTGAACCCTGTATGTAATGCAAGATCCTCTTAGCTACTTTCTAATGCAGCTCATGGGGTTCCTGCATCAATCTAGAGACAAGTCCCACTGTATATGATATGTCGAGCATGGTGTGAGTCAAGTAGATGAGACTACCAACAAGTTCTCGATACCGAGTGGCATCAACCAATGGTGAAGAACAATCAGCCTCAAGCTTGACTCCTGATAGAAAGGGAGTTGGAGATGGCTTGCAATCAACCATGTGAAATCGAGCCAATAAGTCAAGAGCATACTTAGGCTGTGCAAGAGAAATCCCTAAATCTGACTATGAGATCTCGATGCCAAGGAAGTAGTGCAACAAACCCAAGTCTGTCATGTCAAATCTATCTTGAAGAGATGCCTTCACCACTGCAATAGCCGATGACGAACTCTCAGTGATCAAAAGGTCATCAACATATAGAACCAAAATCAAGAGCGAATCATCCTGCCACAAGAAGTAGACATTGGGATCAGAATGGCACCTAGTGAAACCCGCTATGAGAAGGAAGAAATCCATCTTGGCATACCAAGCCCGAGGGGCCTGTTTGAGGCCATAGATAGATTTCCTAAGTCTGCATACTAAGGAAGAATCTTGAATAAATCTTGGTGGCTGCTCCATGTAGATCTCCTCCTCTAGGTCTCCATGAAGAAAGGCACTCTTCACATCCATCTGATGCACATCCCAACCATGTGCTACGGCAATAGCCAAGGTGAGTTGGATAGAAGTCATTTTTGCAATGGGTGCAAAGGTCTCTAATTAGTCAATGCCTACCACCTGTGAGAAACCCTTGGCGACCAATCGCGCCTTGTACTTATCAACTGACCCATCTGCTACAAACTTGGTCTGATATATCCACCTACATCGAACCATCTTTATTCCCTTAGGAAGTGAAGTCAAATCCCAAGTGTGATTTTTGATTAAGGAAGAATATTCTTCCTCCATAGCATTATCCCACTCAAGTACCCTCGATGCCTCTTGAAAAGTCTATGGATCTGAAACTGTAGCAAAGAAGGCATGTGGATCTCTCTAAAAATCCCCCTAGTACATCTGTCATTTGCGAGATCTCCTGCCCAAGTGCTAACACTCTCAAGTGTCTGTCTGGCCCAAAGTGGCCCAAAAGTGGGTGAGTCAGGTACCAACTCCTCATATCTGACTGACTAAAGGTGGATGACTCTACATCACTGTCTGAACTCGAAGAAAAAGAAGATGACTTTGGCTCAAGAACCTGCTGTGACTGGTCTGAATCTGACGAGGAATCATCATGAAGAAGTAGATTCGATGAGGGAGAAGTGTTAAGTGTTGAGTCTCTAGGACTCTCCTGAAAATGGACACTTCTCTCGATGAACAACTCATGTGTGACTGGATCTAGAAGGTGATATCCTTTAATATCATCCAGATATCCTACAAAGATGCAAGGATTGGACTTATGTTCCATAGCTTTACATTTCTTCTTCAGAATGCGGGCCATGGCTGGGGATCTAAAAACCCTAAGGTGCTCAACATCAGGTTTCCTTTTATGCCAAGCTTCAAAGGGTGCTATCCCTTTCAAAGCCTTATGAGGAACCCTGTTCTGAATGTAGCAAGCACAATTGATGGCTTCGACCCAGTACTGTGGTGCTAAGGATTTGGAGTGAATCATACAACTAGCCATCTCTTTCAAGAACTTATTCTTACATTCTGCAACCCCATTCTGTGAAGGATTGTAGGTGACTATGCACTGCAAATCAATCCCCTCTGTGGTGCAACTGCTCAAACCTAATGCTGACATACTCCCCTCCAATATCAGTTTGAAGAACTTTGATGGATTTCTCACTCTGTTTCTCAACAAGAGCCTTGAAGTCTAGAAAATTTTCAAACACTTTAGACTTTTGTTTGATAAAATATATCCAAGTGTACCTAGAGAAATCATCAATGAAAGTGAGGATGTACTTGGCCCTTGTGAAAGATGGTTTGGGAAAGGGTCCTGATACATCACTGTGGACTAACTCCAAAGGTTGTGAAGCCCTCCAAGCTTTGTCTTTGTCAAATTTTGCTTCTGGATGCTTCCCAAGGGAGCACCCCTCGCAAAGTCCTTTTGAGAATTGGACACGAGGCAAGCCAATAACCATGTCATGTTTGCAAAGTTACTTAAGGTAGTGGTAGTTAAGGTGGCCAAACCGCTCATGCCATAATTTGCTAACTCTATTTGAATGAGTCAGCAATGCTATTGGAGAAGAATCTGATGCAAAATGTGAGAAGGTGTATAACTTGGCTTGGTGATTTGCCCTTCTCACTGCCACTATAGTATCACTATGCAACTCCTTGATAGACACTAAATCTGATGAAAACTCAACTCTCATGCCCCGACCAATGTGAGTGATTTGGTACACTGATAGGAGATTAGTTGAAAGAGAAGGAACACTTAGAACATTGTTGAATGTTCCTCCTTCCATTTCAACTGACCCTTTCCCTGCAACGAAAATTGATGTGTCATCACCCAAACTAATTAAAGTCATGCTACAAGGTTCTAAAAATGAAAACTCAACTAGTGAAGAGCCCATGTGGTGAGAAGCACCTGAGTCTATGACCCATGAAGATGTAGAAGCTGTAGTTGCTACAAGGGCCTTGACCTTTTCTTTCTCCTTACCCTTGCCTTTTGCCTTAGTAAAATCTTGGGTTGATGAATTCTACTTGATGGACTCAGGAACACCTATGTTGTTCTTCTCTAGAAGATGAGTTAGGTGGTCTATTTGTTTCTTCATGCACTTGTGTTCATCATGCCCTATCTTTTTACAATAGGCACACTTAACCTTCTCCTTCTTAGGTTTAGCATTGGAGGATGAAGACTCAGTGTTGTTTTTCGCAGGATTGGTGTTTTCTTTCTTCTTCTCCTGGTCTTTGTTCTTTTTCTTCTTCTCCTTTGTTGAAGTCTTATCCTTACCATTTTTAGCTATCAAGGCTTGAGGTTGAGTAGACTTCATTGTGCCCATCTGAATTAGCTTATCTTGCTCCCTAGTCAAGTCAGCAATGAATGAATCCAAAGAAGGCATTTTCCATGTAGTGCCAAGGGCACTTTTAGTGGCATGGAAAGTGGAGACAATGACTGAATAGCTTGGACCTAGCTTTGCAAGAATAGAAATTATGAGTTGATCATATTTCTTCTCTATCCCGCACTCTTTCAATTGCAATCTAAGGGCCTTAAACTTAGTGAAGAAGTCCTGTAGGGTGTCAAAGTTGCTAGGACTTAGACTTATGAGTTCATTTTTGAGTTCATGACCTCTCATCTCATCAAGCTTCTCAAATAACTTTTCTAAGGTGTCCCATATGTCATTAGGAGTTTGGGAGGATTCTAAGTGGAAGAGAAGTTCTAGAGACACAAACAAGCTCAGTAACCCAAAGGCTTCATCACTACGGTTGTACCACTTAACCTTTTTAGCATCTGTGTTGGGTTCTACTTCTGTACCCATGGTGATCCTATACAACCCTTTGTTTCTAAGAATGATTGACATTTTAACTTTCCATTCATGATAGTTGAAGGGTGTTAGGGGTTTAAGTTGAAAAGAATCCATTTTTAGCTGAAATTAGGTGAAGTTGTGTTGATTGCAAGTTGTGAATGTATGCAGAAAGGAGAATGAAAGCAAGTTGTGAAAAGCAATCACACCCCCCCAAAATATTGAGCACCCCCCCAAATATGCAAGTGCATGCTCAAAAGACTTCAAACTCAGTTAAAAAGGTGTTTTAGAGCAATCACTGCAAGACTAAAGCAAATAGGACATCAGACTCAGTCGAAAATGCGTCCCAGGAGACCCAAATTTTGGTACTTTATAAACTAGTGCATTTTTGAAAAATAACAAGTCTACGCTATGGAGCATGGAATTAAAAGCTCTTTTTCAAAAAATGGCACCCAAAAATGAGCTATCATTTGCAAGATTTTAAAGTTACAATTTTCTTGTAAATTAGTGTTTTTGCAAAAAAAAAAGCACTAAGACATTAAAAAAATGCCTATTATGGAGAGAGAAAGTGGCATTCCAACCACTCATTGGATTCGACACAAAATGAAGAATCCAAAGGAGGTTTTTGTGAGGGGGAATTGGCCTCCCACCAACCCGGGCCTCACCCTTCATCTTCGTAGGTCGAAGATACAAGTTGAAATTAAACCTCTAAACTACCTTTTTGAATGCTAATTTCAAATTTGATTTTAAATCAAATGTTCAAATTACTGATTTAAGAATATCATAATAATTAAAAAGGTAGATTTATAAAAAAAAGAGAGTGGGCCCACCAAAAGAGGCGTTGGAAACCAAGAAAAGAAGCGCCATATGCAAGAAATCACAGTCCAAAATTTTAGCAGAAAAGACAAAACCAGAGACCTGCTGGAAACACCGTATGACATGGCGCCTTGCTAGAGAAAGATTAGAAGCTAGGTGCAGAATTCTTTACCAAAAAAATAGACCTAATTTGCTGACTTGCTGGAAGGATAGAGACTAAAGTTGGCGCTGACTGCTGACCAAAAGGGTGCACCGTACAGCCTGTGGCAGAACTGAATGCTTGCTGAAGGCTTGGCAAATAGAAAACCAATCAAAAAAGGACACTATATGGCCTGCTGAAGGTGCTTTGCTGCTGAAGCTATAGAAAGGAGGCGTAGACTAGAAGAGCAAAAACTAGGTGCAGACCATAGGAAGGTTGGCACAGAGTTACAGAATGTTGCTCCTTCTTCTGCTATTGAATGCTGCTCCTTTCTTCTGCTTGTTGAATGCTACTCCTGAAGTGAAGATAGCCAAAAAAACACCCAAAGGCCAAAGATTTCCAAGGAGACTACCTAGAAAAGATTTTGAAAGTTTTTTTTTAAAATTTTTTAGACCAAATCTAGAATAAAAAAATAAAGAGAACTCCACTCCTCTTGATTTCAAAATAAGTTAAAAGCATAAACACACACAAGATTACCGAGAAAGCTCTGATACCATATCGGAGTTGTTGCCAGAATCTAGATAATGCAAGTGCAATGAAGATGTGATCACATAAGTTGAAGCAAGTGCACACCAGATAGATGCTAAAGCAATTTGAAAATAACACAATAAGAGAAATTACACAAGACAAAATGGAGAAAACCAAAATCTGATTAGCATGAGATGGCCAAAGTGAGGAATACAAATAGGAGAGTATGTAAGTAACTCCTCCACAAAAGGTGGACAAGGCACCCCAAGAATAGAATGTAACTCCTCCATGAAAGGTGGTGACAAGGTGCTAAGAATAGAGAAGTAACTCCCATCAAGGGAGTTACTTATGACATTCTTATGACACCTATGACACATCTATGACACACACCTTCACATAAGCTAGCCTATCCCACAAATGTAGGAAAACTCCATGTATGCACAAGAAATACAATTTCCCTAATTCATAAATAGGGAAACATAAAAACCTACACTAATATCAAATTTGATCCAATTAAAGTCCATGCTATAATCGAGATGCCACCACCAACCAATTTAAAGCAACTCCATAGTTTACAAGGTAAGATCCAGTCAATCTGATGCTTCATCTCTCAGTTAGTAGATAAGTGCCATCCATTTACATATCTTTTGAAGAAGGGAATTGCATTTCACTGGGATGATCACTACCAAACAACTTTTCAACAACTCAAAGACTATCTTGTTAATCCACCTATTTTATTACTTCCTATGCCAAGAAAGCCATTCTTGTTATACCTATCAGCTATTGACCATGCGCTAGAGGTACTCTTGGCTTAACATGATGACAATGAAAAAGAGCATGTCATATACTACCTATGTTTTACTTTGATTACATATGAACATAAATATGCATGTATTGAAAAAGCTTGTTTATCCATGGTTTTTATATCTAAAAACTATGTCATTACATGTTGAATAATAAGACCATGGTTATTTCAAAGTAGATCTACTCAAGTATCTACTATCTAAAATAGATTTGCAAGGTAGAATGGCTAAATGGATCATGTTTCTTAGTGATTTTGACATAGAATATGTCAATTAGAAGGCATTCAAGAGACACGTTCTTGCAAATCAACTTGCTAAAACACCTCTTAGAGATGCATAACCACTCGCATTTCAGTTTCTTGATGAGTCCATAATGATCATCATTGACACACCCCTTGTGGAGCAACCTTAGAAGCTGTATTTTGATGGTTCATTTACTACACATAGATTAGGGGTAGGCCTATTGTTTATTACACCATAGGGGGATCTAATTCCTAAATCATTCAAAATCAGCTTTCTCTTTCAATCATGTCTTGGATGATCATGACTATCGAGTAGCTCATCTGCAAGAGCGAGACCTACTTTATGAGAAACACATAGCCGTGCTCAATAATCTTCAAGCATATCAGAACTGACTCAAAGGTGACTATAATTAGTGTGTTAAGTATCAAACATTTGAACTTGGTGATCTTGTTCTTAAATAAAACTAAAAGAATACCATGACTGAAAAGAAGCATAAAGGAGAATTCAAACCAAACTAGATAGGGCCTTTCATCATTACTGTAGATTATGGATCAGAAGCATACAAGCTTGCCACACTAGACAAATATGAACTTGCTGAGTCGATGAATATTATTCATCTCAAGAGGTACTATGTGTGAACACTGAGGTGTATTGTCTATAAGGACCATTTTAGTTATGCCATTTTATTACTATTCTTCAAATACCATTCTTATCCATCCTCTTCATTCTATCCACTTTTCACTTTTGACCTATCAACCTAGTGTGTTGTAAAGCTTAGCCCATTTAACCTTGGTTTTTACCATTTGTTACGCATTTTTAGCATCAAGGTATCTGATTAATGTTATCAATTGGTTCAAGTACTTCAGATAGAGATCATATTTTGGGATAGTGTGACAGAAGTTTTGGTAGTTGCATCCTTTGTTTGCTATTCCTTTCTTACCACTAATATTGTTACTAATTATAACTACCTTTGGGAAAATTAGTACCTTTAATCTATGCCATTGTGTCTTAGTTATAACCACTAATAGGAAAACTAGGGGCAACATTAAGCCTTAACATACCAACTTTCCACTTCCTATGTCATCCTATGCCTTTTTATCAACTGTGACTATTTTGTTTAAATTGACTGCTACACTAGTCGAATTTCTCCATTGTAAGGGTGGAACTATAGTGACTTGAGGTCCTACTCTAGGCATATGTAGGCAACACTCAATACTTGTTGATGTCAGCTCAGTCACCCTTTTCCCCATGCTTTCACCATTTTACAAGCAACTTAAGCCATTATCTCACTATTTTGTGAGCAACCTTAGTTTAAAGACTCTCACCATTTTGTGAGCTTGAACCATTTAATGTCTCATCATTCTTGATCAAGTTGAGATACTTTAAAAAAAAATTCCAAAAACATTTGAAAAATTGTTAGAAAAGAAAAAAACATTGATCACTTCCTTACCTTAAGGATTCTGGGAACCCTCACTAAGTTACAAGCAAATCACTTGTCATTTAGTTTCTCCATCTTTTTTGGCCTTTTTTTTCTCATGCACTTGCCATTTAGCAAGACCATCCATATTCTTCTATCATATCCATTCTATTTGTTTTCCTTAGTTATCACATTCTTCCCATTCCTTGGGAGAACTACATTTGGCCTGAAGTTTTTTATTGGATATTACATCCATAGAACTATGTAGGCAACGTTCACTTGCCTAGTGCATATGGAGATAGCTTGGCCACCCCCTTCCTTTTCTTCTATTCCCCTATTTTGTTCATTTGTTAAGTTCTTACCTATTTTCTAAGGGCAATATTCATAGGGTTTCTATTGCTTTGTTTGTTTATTTATTTTTGCTTATTTCATTTATTTGTTTGTTTGTTTGTTTTCTTTTAGCACTTCTACCTTGATTCAATTTATGTGTATTCATTGGGTGATTCTTTGTCCACACTTACACTTGAATCCATTCATATTCATTATTGTCATCATGGTTTTGATCATGGGTGCATTGTTTTCTATTGAGTATTGGATTATGGGAGTCAGTCCTCATGCATATTTTAGCCAAGTCCTCATGATGTTATGTCATGATGCCTATCGACACGTTCTACAAAAAACTTTAGCTTTAAGAAGTCTATTCAATAATGATAGCATCTCTTCGACATCAACATCCTAATTCACTCCTAATCATATCCCAAATAGAGTAATTAACCATGAAAGAATTTCAACCTTAATTAGTTCAGTCAAACATCTCCCTACTAGTAGGTTGCTCCAATTCATCATTACTCTCTATGTTAAGTTATCATCATCCTCAACCAAGTTTATCATGTTTGCCATAATCAGGGTCCAGTGATTATAACTGCCTATGGGAAAATCATTCCACACCATCCCACATGCATTTCTTAATGATTATAACCACCTTTGGGAATTGTCACCACTTTAATTTTTCTACCATATAGGGGCATGTTATTATCTTATTTGTCTGTCTTAACTAGGGTAGCTCCATCTTCTCAATGATTATAACCACCTTTGGGTAAATTATTATGTTATCATACCACGTTTCCACTATTAAGGTACAATGTTTATAATCGCCTTTGGGAAAATCATTGTACATCTCCCACTTACATTATCAATGATTTTAACTACTTTTTTAGTATCATTGTGTTTTCACCTCATCGTCTTTCCTTTCTTTGGTCCCCTCATTTTGCTTCTTTCTTTTCAAGGGACCATTTACCGACCTACTTATACCAACCGTTCCCTCAAGGGACATCATATAGTTAGTTTATCATCATTACAATTATAGGCATACAAAACCTTTTCATTCTTTGAGAAGATATTACTATGTTTATATCTTGTAACACCTTCTCAAATAGGGGCAAATTGTAGACACTTAAATCTGGCCACCGATAATCTCCAATCAGGGTTTTGGCCAATTTTTAACCAAAATGCATAATTTAGCCTAAAAACACTAAAACATGCTAAATGATGTGAAACTAACATATTCAAGTGCCAATTTTTTCCAAGATATCATTAAATGAGGTAATGTAATTTATGGGCTAGCTAACTTTGATCAAATCATTCAGAGTCAAAATGGTAATTTCGCACCTAGGTGCTTTGGATTGCTCTTTCCTATCAAATATTCTACACAAGACATGTGCATTTGTTATTTATTATTGGTAACACCCTAAATGAGAATATGGTTCCAACGCATCTGACATCTCCTTCCAATTACAATCTAGTCAAATTTTGGACCAATAACAAGGCATTCTAATCAATTTGAGATATTTATGCACAAAGTGCTTAAACATGCTTAAGAGCTAATTAACCCAAATCAAGGCCTAATTAATAATTCCATATAAACTTGTTGAATAATTATTTTTAAAAATGAATATTGAATATTTGCATCATCAAGTGACCTCATTTCTTGGGAAGACATCCCTAGGCCATAAATACCACAAATATCAGGATTCATGTCCTCCATGCCTTCCATGCCTCTTAATTTCCCCTTCTTCCAATGTCATGATGAGGATAATTATAAAATTAATTCTAAAAATTGAATTAATCCTCAACCACACATCTCAATCTCAGGATGGACGGTTCAGGTTGATTCTAGACATTCTAAAAAATCTATAAATAGAGAGGCCATGAACATCATTTCTAAGCTATTTTGGTGCAAAGTTATTATGCTCAAGTATATTCAAAGTATTGATAATTAGTGTTACCATACCAAATTGATTCCAAGCCAAGCCAAGACAAGGCCACAAGGTGTCAAGGAGAAGAGGAGATAGCCAAGCCTTCTTTGATAAAGACTTCATGACCATAAGTCGAGCAAGCCACTACAATAAAATTTTTGGAGCATCTAAGAGAGGTAAAAGAAAGTTTTGTTTTGCATTTTATTTTTGTTTTTTATTCATGTTTGTTAACTAAGCTCTCCCTAGTGTCTAGGCCTAGAGATGTTATGCTAGTTAGTATATTTTTTTCATTTTGGAACTAACACCATACTAACTATCCTCTCTTGAGTCAAATTCTTAGATCACAATAGAAATTTATTAAAAAAAAAGGCAAATGTGGTAAAAAGGCACAACGTGGCATAGAAAGTGTCAATTTGGTATGTCAAAGCTTAATAAATAAATGTTGCCCCTAGTTTACCCATAGGTAGTTATATCTACGAAACAATGTCATAGATCAATGGTACTAATTTTCCCAAAGGTGATTATAATTAGTAGCAAGACTGATGATAAGAAAGGAATAACAAATGAAGGATGCAACTACCAAAACTTCTATCACACTGCTCCAAAATACAATCTCTATTTGAAGTACTTAAAATAATTGATGAAATTGATCAGATTGTTTAATACTAAAAATATGTAATAAAAACCAAGGCTAAATAAACTAGGCTTTAGAACACACTGGTTGATAGAACGAAATGGTAAAATGGATAAGGCTAAAAGGAAAAATAAGAATGATATTTATACAAAGAATAATAGTGATAAAATGGTAGCACTAAAATGATCTTTACAAATAATACACCTTAGCACTTAAGTATAGTACCACTTGAGGTGAATAATATTCATTGGCTCAGGAAGTTCATCTCTATCTAGTGTTGTAAGCCTGTATGCTCTTGATCCATAATCTATAATAATGATGAAAGGCCCTATCCAGTTTGGTTTGAATTTACCTTTATGATTCTTATCAAATATGGTATTCTTTTGGTTTTATTTAAGAATAAGATCACCAAGTTCAAATGTTCTATACTTGACACACCGATTGTAGTGTCCTTTGAGTCAGTTCTGATATGCCTGAAGATTGTTGAGTGTAGCTATGCATTTTTCATCAAGCATGTTTAGCTCCTATAGGTGAGCTACATGATAGTCATGATCATCTAGGACATGCTTGAAAGATATGTGTAGTGAAGGTAACTCGACCTCAATGGGAAGGATAGATTTAGTACCATAAACAAGTGAATATGGAGTGGTTCCTGTGGGGGTACAATGATTGGTATGGTATGCCCAAAGGGTAGGAAATATCTACAGGTGCCAATCATGACTGGCATCATTAACAATCTTTTTAAGAATAATGACAATGGTTTTATTTGATGCTTTGGCCTGGTCATTACCTTGAGGGTAATACACTATAAAAAAATATTATATGATATTATATTTGGTACATAACTTGTCTATATCCTTATTCTTGAATGATCTTCCATTATCAGATATAATGTCAGAGGGGATACCATAACAACAAATGAGATGGTTGAAAATGAATTTGTAAATTTGCTTTCCAGTCATGTAAGTGAGGGGTATAGCTTCAACCCACTTAGTGAAATACTTGGTGACGGTAAGGATATGTTTATGGTTGTCAGATGAAGTGGGGTTGATCTTCACAATGAGGTCAAGTTCCCATGTAGCGAATGGCCATGGTGTTAATATTAGTTTTAGAGTTTGGGTTGGGGCATGGATTAGATTAGCATGCCATTGACATGTGTCACACTTCTTTACATATACATCTGCATCCATCATGGGCCAATAATAACCAGTACATAAGAGATTTTTGGAAAGGATTGCCCCTTTAGAATGAGCTCTAAATACTCTATGAACTTCTCTTAATGCTAGTGTGGACTTTGCTAAAGTTAAACAATGAATTAGAGTTCCATCAAAACTATGATGGTAAATGGTAAATCCAAGTAGAGTATAATGAGTGAAATGATGAATAAAGGCTTTGGTTTATTTCTAAGATAGGTTAGGTGGTAGAACTTGGTCATGAAGATAGTTGTAAAGGTTTAAGTTTCAGATAGAATTATGACCAATTAAATCACAAATCATTGCAATAGTTGAAGATTCATGAGTTGGTGTTGACAAATTCTTGATGATGAACTGATACTATTTACCTTTATCTATTTGTCGAATTAGAGAGCCAATAGTAGCCATGTCATCTGTAGTTTTATTACTAGCCTTTGGTATGTGCTCAAACTGAATGTTAGAAATTTGTTGCTTAAGAGTGTCAACCATGGATTTAAATTCAATTAGCTTGTCATCTTTGGTTTAAAAATGATCTGTGACCTAATTGATGATTAATTAAGAATCACCATAAACTTGGAGATGAGATATGTTCTAATGCACTTCCTATTGAAGTCTTGCAATAAGTGCTTAATACTTGACCATGTTGTTTATACAAGGAAAGCTGATTCTAAATGATTTAGGGATTAGATCCCCCTGTGGTGTAATAAATAAGAGGCCTACCCCTGATCCATGTGCAGTAAATGAACCATCAAAATATCACTTCCATTACTGATCCTCAAGAGGTGTGTTAATGACAGTCATTATGGATTCATCAAAGAAATGAAATGTGAGTGGCTTTATGTCTGCAAGAGGTGCTTCAACAAGTTAATTTTCAAGAACTTGTCCCTTGATTACCTTTTGATTGATATACTCTATGTCAAACTCATTAAGAAGCATGATCCATTTGACCATTCTACCTTGTAAATCTATTTTAGATAGTAGATACTTGAGCGGATCTACTTTTGAAATGACCATGGTCTTATTATTCAACATGTAATGACATAGTTTTTGAGTTATGAGGACCATGGCCAGACACTTTTTCAATAGGTACAAAGTTATGTTCATATACGACCAAGGTATGATTGAGGTAGTCTATGACATGCTCTTTTCTATTATCATCATGTTGAGCCAAGAGTGTCCCCAAGGCATTATCGGTAGCTGATAGAAATAACAAGAGTGGCTTTCCTGGTATAGGAGGTAATAAAATAGGTAAATTAACAAGATATTCTTTGAGTTGTTGGAAAGCTATTTAATAGTAATAATCTACGTGAAATACAACTCCCTTTTTAAAATGATGTGTAAATGGATGACACTTATCTTCTAACTGAGAGATGGAGCGTTAGATTGATTGGATCTTACCTTGCAAACTATGGAGTTGCTTCAAATTAGTTGGTGATGGCATCTTGGTTATAACATGGACTTTAGCTAGATCTACTTCAATACCTCTATGAGACATGATAAAACTAAGTAATTTTCCTAAGGTGACACCAAACACACATTTTTTTAGATTGAGTCTGACTTTGTACTGCCATAATCTTTTAAATATCTTATGCAACACTGCTAGATGGTCAGCCCTAGTTTTGGATTTTCTTAATATGTCATCGACATAGTATTCAATAATGTTATGTATCATATCATAGAATATGATAGTCATGGCCCTTTGATATGTAGCTCTAACATTCTTAAGACCAAATGGCATTACCTGATAACAAAATGTTTTCCATGGAGTGGTGAACATTGTTTTATGTTGGTCTTCTGGTGCTATTCTGATCTGGTTGTATCTTGAAAAGACATCCATGAGTGAAATTTTTTTATAGCCTACCATGAAGTCAATGAGCATGTCAATATTAGGCAATAAAAAGTCATCCTTAGGACAAGCTTTGTTGATGTCTCGAAAATTGTTATAGATTCTGATTCCTTTAGGATTTTTGCTAATAGGTACAACATTAGATATCCAGTTTGAGTAGTCAATGGATTGGATACATCCTACTTTTAAGAGTTTTTCCAACTCTTTATTTACCAAGACAATAATGTGAGGATGCATCTTACATAGCTTTTGTTTTACCAGTTTGGCATTAGGATTGACCACAAGGTGGTGCAAAGATAAGTCCATGCAAAGATATCTACAAATTCTCTCAATAATGCTGTAAAGAATTCACTTTCCTCCTCAGTAAGGGATGTGCCTAATTTTATCCATTTCAAATTTTATGGAGTCCTAATGTTTACCTCTATTTTATCTTTGACTAGAAGGGTTAAACCATCTTCTAGGATAATAGGCAAAGACTTGAACTATTAAACTATATCAGGGTCTTCTACTAGAACTTGCTCTTCAACTTCTCCTAGGCATGATGAATCTGAGTCCCCTAATGGGAGATCTATCCATGTGACAAAAACAATCATAAATTCTTGAAGAATTTGATCAAATAATTGTTGTTCAAAATTGAATTCAGATCCATAAGTAATTTCATCATTGGTTGTCTCCTAGTCTAAATTCAAAGAAGAATGAACACCCCTGTCTAATGGTGCCTAAGATAGGTTTTCACCACAAGACTCTTTATCTTTACTTTTTCTCTATTCAGAGAGCACCTCAAAGAAGTTTTCACTTTAGGACCTCAATGTTTTATTTATTTGTTTTTGGCTAAGGGTGTTCACCTGCTCTCCAAAATAGGCTTTAGGATCTAATGTAATTGAGAATCTTGACTTGTGATCTCCCAATGGAATGTTGTCCCAAAGGCATAAAAAATCATATAATGCCTCATCATTTTGAAACTCATCAATCAAAAAATTGGATTCTTGTTGGTCCCAATCTATCAGTTGGGGATAGTGGCAATGGGTTGTGATGAATGACCGAGGTGAGGGTACAAATGGCATTGTTATCAAATAGGTTAGTCTCAACTAGGTCATCAAAGGTGAGGCTATGATTAGACTCTGCTTCGATATCAACATCATCATCACTAGCTATTGGTGATGGAATTTGAATAAGATATGTGGGGTCACCCACAGGTCGTTTAAATCTAAGTCCATAGGGTCTTTTGTACTTAGTCATGGAAATTAGCTCAATGGTTCCTTGTTGATTCAGTCTGAGGCCTCTTCCTTCATAATCTTGATGTTCCATGATCCTATTGGGAATAGGATACTTTGTAATTTTATAACAATAAACTTGGTTGTCATTGTACAACCATGATTCATTCCCTTCAAGAGGATCTGGTTATAGGCCAGATATTGTACAAATATGACAGCTTCCTTATCTTTGTTCTTTTGTTGCCAATGCATGTCTGGGGTGACTTTAGGTTATCCAAAGGTCTTCAAATTTTGAGAAAGATTGGAAATATGGAAGGTATCATGGGTCACATACTCCCCTAGTCCATTATCTAAAATGATTGGAAGCTTCAGGAGGTGGCTTGTGGGAAAGGAAATCCAAGGTATTAGGATATATGCAATTATCCTATGGTAGATTAATAAGTATGGCCTTTCCTATATCTTGCTTGGAACTCAAATTCATGTTGTATTGGTAATTGTAGCTTTAAAACTTAGCCTCAAGATATTTTTAGTGTTCATATGAGTGTAAATATCCTAGAATATTCACTTCCATCCCTGAGTGGGAGAACTTGATACATTGGTGTAACATTGATGGGACTGCATGAATCTCATGTAACCAAGGCCTACCTAGATGCATATTATATGAAAACTCAAGATCAAGCACATGACAAAGTGTATCATGGGTTAAAGGCCTAATGATAATTGGTAAGCTAATGGTGCCTTGTGATTCTCTTTCTTGATTATCATAGGCTTTGATAGTTATCATTTATGATTGGAGATCTGCCATTGTGTATGCAAGAAGCTTAATGAGATTTAAAGACACTATGTTGAGGCCTAATCCATTGTCTATAAGGACACATTTTATTTTATGCCATTTTATATAAACTTCTATGTATAATGGATTATTATGGAGTAGTCCAAGAGAAGACATATCACTTTGGTTGAATGTAACTTGTTGGGTTGGAGCTAGGTATCCAACCAAAGCTTAACATTTATCAGGGGATATGTTACTATAAATAGTGGATTGGGTCAAGAACTCATTCAAGATGTTCTTGTGGATTGTTGATGTTAAAAGCAAATCTAAAATAGAAATTTGTACTAGTGTCTTCTATAATTATTCCACAATATCAAACTTCTTATCTTTGTCAATAGTGAATGGTTTATTTCAAGGCTAAATGATTGGTTGGTTAACAGGGAAAGTGGCAGATGGTTGTGGGCCTGGGATAGTAATCTTTGACCTCTAAGTTATGATTGCATAATCAAGATTAGATATTGGACCATTATTGATAAAAAATGTTGGGAATGGTGTGGGACTAGATAAGACAAGTCTCACTTGTCGGTGCACTTGTATGTGGTCATGTGGCAAGGGTGAGTTGTTGATGTAAGGTCCAAAAGTGGAAGTCCCAATTTGCTAGTTTGCCTATGTGCTATCCTAGGTCAAAGAAGGATTATCCATGTAATGTGGTTGAGTGTTATTGTTTAGCAATGTTCTAGATTGATTAATGCTTGGTCTAGGATTAATAGAGATGGTATTAAGGCTACCCCCTATAATATGACCTACAATCTTGTTGTAGTCATGTGCAACTACATGGTAGGTTTGTTGGTTATTACCATTTTGACCTTGGTTTTGTCCATTATTTTGACATTGTGGGTTTTGTTGTTGATTTTTTTGATTCTCTTGGTTCAGCCTTTAATTTTGATACTATTGATTTTGTTGTTGTACTAGTTGGTGTTATTGTTGTTGTTGTTGATTGTTCTACTACTGCTGATTGTTATATTGAGGAAAGGGGTTTTGATAAATCCCAAGAGTTTGATTGGAAGTGAAAGCACCATTATCCAATGTTATCTCCCCATTCTTCAACATATTCTTGATTTTCACACATCTTCATAGATTATGCCCATTGATCTGATGATATTCACAAAATTTATTTTCATGGTACCAATTAGGATAAAGAATGCCTTACAGATAATGCTTTGGTACAGGCCAACTAATCAGATTAGCAATGATAAGTTTGTGATATACAGACTTAATAAGCTCTCCTAGGTCATAAAGACATGATGCGTAGGCACAATTCTCCTTAAAGGAGGGGTGTGCAATGGTAAAAGTTGTTGTATTAATGCATGGGTCTTAGTTATTGTGCTTGTGACATTGGTGGGAGAGGTTGTTGGGTAGGATTAAGGTAAAAAGGTGGTGTAGATGATGTTTGCACCATTTGGACATGATGTGACTCAGTTACTCCATTACCCACAACATTTATATTACAGTTGAATTGCTTTAGTCTTTCTTGGTTATTGGCCTATATTGGTTGTGATGCTTACACTTGAATTGGATGTTGGTTTTGGCCACTTTCCTGATTGGTACCTTGATTTTGATTAGTTTATGTAAGCTTGATGATTCCTTTATTAATAAGAGCTCACTCAATCAACAAGCCTTGTTGATGATCTCCTTAAAATTATGTGCACATTGTAGTTCCAGATGATAAGCTATCTCACTATGCAAATTTTTATTAAACACAATGAGTAATTGTTTATCTAGTAAACTATAGGTGAATCAGCTTGCAAGAGTTCACCATCACTGTAGATAACTTGCAAAACTCTCACTAGCTTTTTGCTTTGCTTTTGTTAAGTCAACCAATGAAATCTCATGTTTAAGATTATAAGAAAAGTGCTGCATAAAATTATCAGAAAGATCATCAAAATCTATTACTAAATTCTTGGGTAACTTTAAGAACCAGTCCAAGGCTTGTCCATCCAAGCTCTTTAGAAACAACAATAAAAGGTATATATCGCTATATGCCACCAGTTGACATTTGACAAAAAACTCTATTAAATGAGCCTGAGGGTCACCTTTCCTTTTATATTTGTCAAATTTTAGTGGTTCGTATCCTGGAGGAAATGGTATCTGCAAGTACTCCATGTTGAAAAAATAAGAACACATGTCATCCAGCTTAAACTTTTTAGTCTATTTCCCAGCCTAAATGGCAAAAATTGCATCCTATATCTATTGCAATTCTTGGGATAGAAAACTAGAAGGCACATTGGTTCGAGGGAGAATATTGGTTTGGGTAGATGGTTGGGAGGTTATAAGTGGGACACTTTGACTAGAGTATGATTGAGATAGCTGTTGGGGTATGTTGGTTTGGTTGGGAAAAGGACCTAGAATATACATACATGGATTAGGATGTACTTAGAATTGTACAATTGGTTGTGTGATATTCTAATTTGGGTTGGAAATAAAGGTTTGAATTGAAGGATTTTGTGGTTGGGATGGAGGGATATAAGTATATTGTGCCTGTTGTGGTTGAAAAGGGACATGCTACTGACTAATCAAACCTAGATGTTGAGTGGGAACTTATGGACCAAGACCCTATCTCTAAACTTGTGACACATTTTGAACCAATGGTTGTCTAGTAGGTACTTGAGAAACATGAAAGCCTCTTGTTTCATGAATCCCTATGGGGAAGTGAAAGCAGGTTGAAGATTTGATATTTGTCACTGACCAATATTTACACATGGTTGACTAGGCATCATTTGGATTAGTACACTAGTTTGTGATTGAAGAGGTATGTTTGTCATTATTTGGTGAGGTAGAATGTTAGTTGCCCCTTGCTATGGTGGAAATATATTCATCTTCTATGTTGGTACACTAGATTGTGCCTAATTTTGTGGAATACTACTCATCATTTGTTGAGGAGGAGTAAGATTCATCACACTCTATTATTGAGGCATGACATTGGTCACTGGTTGACTATCTAATCTTATAGGTTTCACACTTGAGGAAACAACTGGTTGAGGTTGGGATGTAGAAACTCCTACTCCTTAGTATGATGATCTACTCATGGTATTAACTATAGGTACATGTTGTTCACTAGATGTTTGTGCATTGGTACCAATTGGATTGGGATTGGATGCTGCTTGCACATTGTCCACTATGTTTGGCGCACTATTCTACATAGAGGCTAAAGAAACTTCTTCAACAATGGGCATATGCATCAAGTTATCTACCAAATTATTTTGCATGAATGGGTTAGAACTTGGATTATCTTGTCCAGTTAACTCTATCAACACTCCTGTTGAAGGAACCAAGTCAATAAAAGGTTTGCTCATCATGTTCACTTGATTGAAATTGTATGCTAGATTCAGGTAGGTTTGATATGCTATCTGTATTTGGTTAAAGAGGTCTTTCATGATGTTTTTTCCTTGATTAGATATATTAGGGTCTTGATATGTTATTTGGACTAGAGCCATAGGATTTCTATAAGAATCCTATTGATCATAAATGATATTTTGGGGCACTCTTACTAGGCTTGGTAAATTTTCATGGGATAAGTTTGCTAGAAACTTGGCCCTTACCTCTATAGCTCTAACCAAAATCTCATCTTTTTTCTCTAATATATGATGCTCAAACAAAAATGGATCATACGTGGAAGCTGTATTAGTAGAATATGACTGTTGAAGAACTAGTTCATCAGCTATAGGTATGGTAGCTAGATATTGTGTAGTTTGTTCTTGGTCTTGTTCTGAATAAGGTAGTGTATTAACTAAATAGTTAGCCAATGGATCTTGAATTTGTGCCCCTAATTGAGTATTATAAGAGGGATAAGAATCCATCTCATAAGGAATATTATCTACGTAGGGGTCTTGCACCATTTCTTCCTATGTAGCCACATTACTAATCCCTAGATTGTACATGAGTCCATTATGAGTGTAGGAATACATGTTGGGATCCATAGTCTATGCTTTGTAATAAAAGGTCAAAGAGTTATACAAACTCTAAAAAGGACAATATCTAAAACAGGTGATGTTCCAACTTGGTCTAGATTCATCAAAAGGATCAAAAGGTTTATGCAAATATTTGTGAGGAAATAAGCTAGTGTGAAGTATCTAACATTTCACTATTCACACAAAGATAAACAAATAAATGGACCAAAAATTTAAATGCCAAAATCTAAGGTTGAAGTGTTTCAAATTAGTCTAGTATAGGAATTTAAAAGTTGCTAGGTATTTTGGCCAAATGTGACATCAAAAGCTAGGCTCAAACAAGGCATGTGCTAGGACTCTTGGCCAAATGGCATCAAAAGCTAAACTTTGAAAATAGAGATGATTTTTAATCTAACAGATTTGAAACACTTATAACAAACACTAGGCATTTGAATTTTGGAGATGAACTCGATCAACTAGGTATAAGGTATGAAACAAAAAGGCACTTTAGAGATAGTTTACTTTTCTCACAAATAATGGTATAAAGCTTGGTTCTTTGGAAAAATAAGCTAGACAAAAGTGAACAACATAATTGTGCTAGACAAAGGTTCACAAAAGATACACTTGGAATGGTTTCAAAATGTAGGAACAAATTTGAACTCTATGCAAAAGGGTTTATGAAACAATATCCAAAATATTTTGGGTTGTGTAACGACGCTAGACTACCCAAAAGATAAGATAAAATGTTTGTTTCAAAAAATATCTAAGGCAAAAATAGTTTCCCATAATTTTGATAGCATAACACTACACTTCTTAACTCAAAATGTTGTGGTGTATAGACTCAAAGTGAAAGTGCTTAGCACAAAATGGCTTAAGTTTATCAAGTGGTGATAATGATCATGAGTCTTTAAATGGCCTTCAACCTAAATTGGATATTAAACCTAAGTTCCCTCAAGTTTAGTGCAAATGGTGAACCCACTTAACACGTCAACTCTATGAACTTATAAAGGTGAAATTTTGAATTTATATTATAAGTGAAGGACTTAAATAGCTTTGGTAATGGTCTAGACTCAATTGGGAAGCATAATTGTGCCAAAGTCGATGATATGACTCCCAAGTTTTGATGAACTTTGAACAAGGCCAATTGATGATTTCACGTGGGAAGTATAGCACCTCTTTGTTCAAAGGAAAATAAGGACTATGTGTTTGGTGTAGAATTATTTGTTTACACCAATTTTTTCACTCCAAACAAGACTCTAATTTAGGATAAGACCCAACTAATTAATCTCTCTTAGATCCTAAACTGACAAGGTTGATTGGTATTGTTGAATCCATTAATATACATCATTTGAGAGGATTTTAAGTGTTCATCTAAAAGTAAATGCACATTATATAGTAGGGTTTTTACACCCCACTTCTCTCAAATGATAGTACATGACATAGACCTTGAGGTGCACCTTGCACCAATAATACTTCTATGACAAGTGGGGATTTGTCTAAGATCTATAAGTTTTTGAACATTCTAGGGGAATCAATTGCATAATGAATTTCACGTAAAAAGATGCAAAAGAAAAGCATGGATTTTGGGTCTGTATCACTTGACTTGTTGTAAAAAAGTCTAGTCCTTTTTACAACCACTACATCCTATTGTTTGCTTAGTGTAGTGCGGTGTCCAAAGTGCCACTACGTCCCATGTGCAACTCCAATTAGGAGCCAAATAAAGTCAATGCTAGGAGGTGAAACCCTGGGTCAAAGCTTCCCTAAAGAACTCATAGGAGGTGATGAAGTCCCCCTCGTAAGCCAAGTTTGCATAAAAATAAAGAAATCATAAAATAGAAAGACTTTAGGGTCATTTTCAAGGTCACCCAATACTTTAGTGAGTTTTTGGGGAGCATTTTAGATGACTTTATTTCTGAGCCTTGGACTAGGCTATTTGCAATAGGAATGACACTTTTGATTTCAAGGGCTCCCTAAAGGGGACAAATAGAAGAGCATACATGCAGCATTCCTCTTTTTTCCAAACAAAATCTAACTTAAACAACTAAATAAAGACAAAAATCTTGGAAATGTGAGTTCATTTTTAAGCCTAAATGGAAAATGAGGTGGTGTTCATTTAACCCCTTGGTCTTAATTGCAGACTTTGAAAAACATACTAAAAACTCACTTAAGTAATTAAATGTTACTTTAAACACCAAAATAATGTTCCTAATCCATTTTAATGCATGCAAAAGGTGATCTAAACATGTTTTTAGCCACTTTAAAGCTTGATCATATAATAAAAATGTTAGCATACCTTTAGCCTTGAAGCTACTTTGGTTTGAAATAATGAATTTGAAAAATAGAGCTCTTGGGTTTTTACATAGAACAATCTCGCTACTACATAGAGCGATCTCACTACTTGCAGGACAATATTGCTACTGTGAGAGTTATGGTATTGTAACAACTGTAGATGGTTTGTCACAATACCATGACTCGATTCGATGATCTTGCTAATAGCCAGATAATCTCGCTACTTAATGAGTCATGGTATTTTTACTTAACCATTAACAGTTAGATAATACCATGACTCAGTTAAACAACCCTGCTAATAATAGGACAATCTCACTACTGAGCTAATAGCAGTATTGTCTAACCTGCACAAAAACATAAATAACTAAGCACAATTCCATTATTCAAATTTATAATATCTTTAGTTGCAGGACAATCCTGCTACTAATAGGACAATACCATGACTGTGTTTTTACAAAATTGACTTACAGAAAAACATTTTTTAGACAATTTTTTCACTCTCTTTGGCCTCACACTCCAAGATTCTGTAAGAAAAAGATTAGTGATTTACTTGAGGGAGATTTGTGACCATTTTTGTAAGGTTAGGGAGGTCCCACCGGATGTGCCATTATGTGAACTAGGAATTTGACTAAGAAGAGGAAATTAGTATGGGGTTAGTGACAAAATGTATAAAACAAGTTGACAAAAAACACACTAAGCTAACATCTTCATGCCTAGTTACTAGGGTGAGATTTATGACAAAAACAAATGACATACACAACTAAAAAGTAAGGAATAAAACACTAGAATTCCTTCACCTTCCTTGGATGCTCCAAATGCTTTTGTAGTAGTGGCTTGCTTGATTTGTGTTCATGAAGTCCTCATCAATGGAAGCTTGGCTACCTGTATCTCTCCTTTGCACCTTTGGCTTTGCCTTGGCTTGGATTGGAATCAATTTAGCATGGTAACAATAGTTTGCATGAAGCTTTTAGAACCAATCTTGCATTATAACTTTACACAAATTAAGCTTATAAATGATGTTCATGGCCTCTCTATTTATAGATTTTTGAGATTGATTAGAATCAACCTGAACCATCCATCTTGAGATGAAGAGGTGTGGTTGAGGATTAATTCAATTTTTTAGAATTAATTTTATAATTATCCTCATCATGACATTGGAAGAAGGGGCAATTAAGAGGCATAGAGGGCATGAACCCTGATATTTATGGCATTTATAGCCTAGAGATGTCTTCCAAAGAAATGAGGTCACCTGATGATGCATATATTCAATATTCATTTCTAAAAAAAAGTTTTAAATAAGTTTACATGGAATTATTAACTTGTCCTTGATTTGGATTAATTATCTCTTAAGCATGTTTAAGTACTTTGTGTACAAATTACTCAAATTGATCAGAATGTCTTGTTATTGGTCCAAAATTTGTCTGGATTGGAATTAGAATACAATATCAGATGTGTTGGATCTGTTATCCCATTTAAGATGTTACCAACACTAAATAACAAAGACACGTGTCTTGTGTAAGAGATTTGATAGGAAAGAACAATCTAGAGTACCCAGGTGCAAAATTGGTATTTTGACTCAAAATGAACTGATTATAGTTAGCTAGCCCATAAATTGCACTACCCCATTTAATGATACTCTAACCAAAATCGACACTTGAATATGCTAGTTTCACATATTTTAGTGTGTTTTAGTGTTTTTAGGTCAAATTATGTGCTTTAGGTGGAAATTGGTCAAAACCCTGATTAGAGGTTATTGGTGGCCAGATTTAGGTGTCTACACTATTACCCTAAATCAAAATTATGAGTATAGGGCTAATAATATAAAACTACTTCTAACACAAGAGTGATAAACTAATCTATATAAGACCAATTAATAAAAAATTTAGATAAAAATATTCTCAATTTATAAAATTGAGATTAAAAAAATAAAGTACAACTATTGAAAGATATTGCAATAAATAAGTAACAATGATACTTAGCTAGTTTACTGTGTATAAATAGATATAGACTAGAAATATATGTAAAATATGTAGGATCAATATTCTTGATCAATCATCATATTTTGGAAATCATACTTTTGTGGCTGTGGGCACTACCATTAAATCTGGACATTACTGTTGATGCTAGTGTTTGACTATGATGCATGTGTCCTTTATAGAATAATGATTGGATTAAGATGTGACTAGATTCACTGCTCTAGGTTTTCTATCACCATTAAATTGATATATTAATATTTGAGATACAGGTTGTCCCTCGTCTCTGATTGATCAAATCTTATCTCTTCATCCTTCCTCACCCTTGGGATGAATTTACTAAAAACTAAGTTAGTTGGCTCATAGTGTTGAGCTAACCCAAAGAATATTTTATTAATGGGCCCTGCCTACATAGCCAATACTCTAAGGAGGGCCTTAGACTTATGTATTTATCCCCTATGTGTAGGAAAGTGTGTGCACAATGGTGTAATATACTATATGAAGATGCATGCAATGATCTAGCTTATAATTTGAAAAATATCGCTCATGGGCTGCTCTTTGAATTCTTTAACCTATGATATGACTATTCCTATGCTTGATATGAAAATATGGATGAATAGGGTATAATAGAGTGCTTGTGTAGTTGATTGAATTAGCTTTTATAGGTGCTTATTTGGTATTTTCTAGATGAGGATTGAGAAGGCTTAGACTTGTATTTATATCATACCTTTTGAAAATATATCACGATAGGGTTCAATAAGAAAATTAGGATGACCCATGGGTTTTGATAATTTTGTACTTTGGATGACTTTTTGCTACTAGACACTAGATAAAGATCTAGACACTACCACTGATAGTAGTGCCCCTCTGTGGCCAATAGTGTCCAGAGGGCTAGAAAATAGGTATGGATCTAAAACTAATAGTGAAGGATGTTTATCAAAATTTAAGATTTTTGTGTAGTAAAAGTGACATGGTTCATCAAAATGATATGGATCAAACTAAATGATAAGCATTTAGGCATAATGAGATGGCGAATGAGATCCTTTTGGTAGCAAGGAGGTCTAGAAATGAAGGGTAAAGCCCTGATTGACATTTTTCAAATGTATTCGATTGAGATGCTATAAATATTCAATTTTAGTATATAAATTTCCCCCATTTTAATCTATTAATTCATAAGGATGAAATTACTAGGTTAAAATAAATACATGCATACTTGAGTGTGTATAACACAGCTTGCCTTTGCTTGAGCCCACCTTGAGTGATTTGATGGTATATGATCTGTAACCAAGAACCTGTTATAGTGTAAATCAATGGATATAATCTAAAATTTTAAATAATTGAAATGTTTGAAAAGAAAGAGATTAATGAAGGAGTACACCTATGTGTCGATGCAATCATGTTGTTTCTTGATGCTTTGACTTGGTAAAAATGATTTCTTATGAAGCATTTGAGTTGGAGAAGTTTCATACCCAAAACTTGGATATTTGAAGAGGGGGATTGGAAGGTATTATTACCCCAATCTAGTTCAAGGATTATTTGTGACATGGTCATTAGGAACATTATATCTCACACATCCATTGAGATCATTATATCTCAATCATACAACTCAAGTGTAAATATATGTAATTTGGTGAGGTGAGTGATTTAATCAACTCATCTTATAAATATGGTAAGATTGGATGATTTAATAACTCCAATCTATAAATATGGCGAGGTTGAATGATTTAATCACTTGAACCTATAAAATAGACCCATAACTGCAGTAGAAAAGGCTCGATAATAATACATCCTAGTGTAATTAGTGCATTTGGTGTAATTAGTGCATCTTGGTGAGTAGTATAATTAGTAAATTTTTTAATTTTGGGTGCAATAGCATGGAATATTAACTATTATATGTCTTATTTTGAGTATATGTGTCATAAATATAAAAAAACTATTTTAAATCTATGCAAAATTGGTGCAATGTATCAGATTATAACCCAAGTGTATCTTTGAATCATGAAATTAAACTAGTTGTGTAAGTGTGGATGTCATGTATCTGTGACATGCCCCCAATGACATATAGAGATAATTAGTAAGTGTATAAGTGTGGAGGTCATGTTCTTATGACATGCCCCCACTGCTATCTAAAAACTATGAAAATGTATAAGTGTCAAGATCATGCCTTTTTGACATGTCCCCACTCCAATCTAAACATTTTTGAAAATATGGAGGTCATGATTTATATGATATGCCCCCACTAAAAAAAACCATTTTTTGGTGAGGGAAATAGAAACTTGTAGGTACCTTATCTCAAAATAATAAGGTATCTGTATAACATAAGTATGAATCATGTAGCATATGGGGATAATATGTCAAAGTAGATATATCAATTAAGATCATAGTATGTGATCACATAAATTCCTAAGATGCATGATATAGATCATGGAAATGTCTAGAGGGTAACGATACGAACTAAAAAATCAATCAAGCACACACACAAGATCACTCAATGTAATGCAAAAAGGAATGGTCCAAGGAGACCTCATACAAGGGTCATGTTCAAATGCTACACAATTGAAATGAATAACATATTTAAATGTACAATTAATATAGAATGACATATTCAAATGTTCCAAAAAAATATAATGCCATACAGGCCAAAAGGCAAGGAACATATTCAAATTTTTCATAAGCAAGACAATAAAAAGTGATGGAATATACTTAAGAAGTGAAACATAGATGAAACATAAGCAACCAACATGAGCATATTATATTAGTGCCTACATACGTGTGTTAGAAAAAATGTTACATAGTATATCATATCAAGTACACTATGGAAGTTATGCACATGGATATAGACATGTGTAAGTGCTAGTATATAATATCAAACATGATAATGTAAAAATTATCATAAAGGATAAGTAACATGTATCAATCATGATCAAAGAATTAGATGCCCCCAATGTACTAGATGATGTGAGTAGAGTAAAGGTCCAACATCTAAAATGCATAGATCATGTATATATGTATGATTGTATCACAATCAAAGATGCATGAAACTTGTGTATGAAATGAAATGTTACATAATAACATAAAGTAAACAACATAAATGCCAAGGAGCTAATGAAATCTAGGAATGTTGTATATTTTTGACTTATTTGAATGTTTTTGTATTTTCCTAAATATTTGATTTTTTTTGTATTTTTGGAATATTTGATAGGAAAAAGGATATCCTATGATCCCATCAAGGGATGCTCATAAGTAGATCCAAACTCAAAATATTATATGTGAAACTGGTGGTACTACTAAGGAGCATGCATACGTGTCATATCTAGATCTATAGAATATGTGGTACTCTGCATATGTGCAATAGGAATTTGTGGTCATGAATAAAAAATATAAGGAATAATGGTTCTTGGAACCCATCATTGAGTTCTGTATGGTTTATTTAGAGTATCTATAATTAGAATCTATGTAGTTACTCTAGGTAACTGAGTATGTTGTGTAGGTGTAGATGAAGATTCTATGGAAACCACTATGTGTTTTTGGTGTAAAGGCCTCTCAAGTGTGGGTCACCTAGGAAAGGGGATCACCTGTTGCTTACTCTTTCATGGAGAATTAATCTTAATAGGTTTTATAATTATTTATGTGGGAATAAACTTTTTTGTCCAAGTGTATGCTCATATGGAATTCTAGGAATTATGACTATTGTGTTGGTATGAATGCATTTAATAAACCCATGCACTATGATAGGTATAGATGGATTGTATGTATCCAATTTCATCCTAGTAACACATCAAAGACTCTTGTATATGGTAGAACTGAGAAAGTGGTAACCACATGTGTTGGACAACACTGTAAAGGTAAATCAATCTCATAATTAACATGTTGTGATGCGCCATCAAATGATCTAATGGTTTTGGTTGAAGGGTATAAATCATCATGTGTACATCCCAAATGTGTAAGTAGTGTCATGGTACATATGTTATCACTATCACCATTATCAATCATAACACTATATATAGGTTGATTGTCTAGGTATGCTTGAATAAATAATGAATAAAGATTTGAGTCATCATCCACGACTTCACTGTCATCAAAGGTAATATAAGGTCTCTGAACCATATGAGGTATTATGTGTGTATGAGTACCAATAATCCCATATAATGGGTGCCCATAATTTGATGGAGGAGGATGTGAATTGTACGCCCTTTGAATTTTTGGATCTTTCTTAGAATGATCTTGCAAAAGGTTATTAAATATTTTTTGATTATGGTGATCACCAAGTTATGAACCTGAATCCTTTAGAGGATCATCAAAGGTGATATTTTGGTCATCAATAATTTATTGAATATTATTCTTCAAGTTATAACATATGTTCATATAATGTCCAAGGCCTTAATGATAGTCACAATATGCATTAACATCATATCCTTTGGGTAGAGGTCGACTCATATCAACCTCTATGGGGGTAAGGAGAGATATGATATGACACTCCAAAAGCTTCTAAAGTAAATAATTTTGAGACTCAAGTAATTGTGTAAATTATCTCTTAGGTGTATTGAATAAGATGAGTCGATTAGGTTTTTGTGACATTGCATTAACCATTGTGGTTGTTTCCTTTTTAAATCTGTAGGTTTTACCTTGTAGCTTGGTTTTATATGAAAATTGGTATTTGATGTAGTCAATGTGTTTCTTAAATATTTTAGGTTGTTCAAGGAAATAAGTTTCATTTCATGGTCTTGAAAACATACAACGTAAGTCATCAAAATATTTGAAAATTTTGAAAATAATGGACTCATGTAATGGGGAAAACAAGATTTGATTGAAGATGTTTTGAAGTTATTTATCTACCGTTGGACCTGTCATTTTGGCCCACATTGTTTTGTATCTCAAAACATATCCATTAATAATTTCATTGGTTCCTTGTTTGATCTTTGTAATTTGAACATATGACATCTTTTTAGTGATGTTGATAGAAAAATGAACTTGGAACTGATTGGATAGAGGTTTGGATGTTTTCACTAATTGGAGTGGTAAGTCATAGAAATTTTATAAAGTATAGTCCTTGAGGCTCCTTGGAAATATTTTGGTCAAAATTTTATCATTGGAGGCATAATCAAGGAATGCCATATAAAAAGATTGGATATGTTATTCAAAATCACCTTTTACATCTTAAAATGTGAACTTGCATGCAATAAAACCAGTTGGAAAAGGGTGCAAATATATTTCAAGTGTAAGAAGATTGTGTAACACATCTTGTGAATTAATAGCATAAGGTGACTTCATATATTTTTTCTCAATATTAGTAACCTTAGCTTGCAAAAGTTTTATAGCTTATACAAGATCTTGCATATTTCGATCACTAAAGTTTGAAGTTGGAGAAGTCACCAAAGGAAGTGTACCCATGACTTGAGTTGATATAGGCATTGAAATCGGTAATTAGGTTGAAGTGATAATGATTCCCATAGAGGATGGAACAATATTGGGATTTGGTTTAGGGAATAATTGTGTAAATACATAACCTGTGCCCCCATTAGATGTATGAAGTGATGATGTGCTCAAAGGGAGGGTTACAAGAATATGTGAATGTCTCGTAGATATGATATAATGATCAATAGATGCACTTGGTCATTTATATATGATTTTATAATTTTTTAATTTCTAATGTGGTTTTAAGTATCTCATCAAAATCTTTCGGGTTTTGATGGATACACTCTCGAGACATAACAAGAGTTTGTACTTGTTCTTGATCTATTTGTTCATGTTCATCATTTACATTAGATTCATTATTTTCCTAGTCAAATTCATCTTCTATGATAACCTCTTCAACATTTTATTTATTTTCATCATTGACATTCTCATTAGGCACAATATTTGATACTTCATTGGTTTGAGCGATCTTATGTGGTAAAAGAGGAAGCTCCAAGTGTTCAATAGAAACACCACCTAATTTAGGGCTACACCTAAGTTTCATATAAATAATAGAATAAATCTAACAAAAAACAACAATGAAAAATCTTAGGAGGATGAATAACCTAGGGCAAGCTAGGATTTGCATAGGAGTACTTAGGGGTTGGGTTTACCAAAAGTTTAACACTAAATTTAAATTATGGGTATAGGGTTAAGAATATATAATTAGTTTTAATATAAGGGTGATAAACTAATCTATACTAGACCAATTAATAGAAACTTAGATAAACAATATTCTAAATTTATACAATTGATATTGCTAAAAATATTAAAGTATAACTACTAAAAGATATTGAAATAAATAAGAAATAATGGTACTTAGCTAGTTTACTATGCTTAGATAGTTTTAGACTAGAAACAAGTGGAAAATATGCAATATTAGTATTCTAAACCAATCATCATATTTTATAAATTGTACTTTTATGGTTGCATATATTATCATTGGATCTGGACACTACCATTGATGTTAGGGTCTGACTATAACATAGGTGACCAGTACAAAATAATGTTTGGATTGAAATGTGACCAACTTCATTATTCTAGGGTTTTTTCCACCTTTCTACTGATGTGTTTAGATTTTGGATACAAGTTTCTTGTCTTCATTTATTGATTAAACCCTAGATCTTCACCCGTCCTCACATTTGGAATGAGTTTGCTAAAAAATAGGTTAGTGGACTCACAATGTCATGCTGCCCCAAACACCCCTCTATCAATGGGCACTACCTACATATCCAATACTTCAAGGAGGACCTTAGACTTATGTCTTTCTCCCCTATGTGTGGGAAAGTGTGTGCATTAGGGTGAAATATACTATATGAATATACATGCAATGATCTAGTTTGTAATTTAATAAATATTTCTCATAGGCTACTATTTAAATGCTTTAGACTTATGATATGACTATTCCTATGCTTGATATGAAAATAGGGATGGATAGGGAAGAATAGATTGCTTCTACATCTGATTGATTTATCTATTTTAGGTGTTTGCTTGGTATTTGCTAGATTATGAATGAGAAGGCTTAGACTTGTATTTATACCACACATTTAAAAAATATCTCATGTTAACATTCAATAAGACAATTAGGTTGACCCATGGGTTTTGATAATTTTTCAATTTGGATGACTTTTGGCTATTGGACACTAGATAAGGATTTGGACACTACCATCGGAGGTAGTGTCCCTTTATGGCTGGAAGTGTCTGGAGGGATAGAAAATAGGTATGGATTTAAAATTGATAGTGAAGGATGTTTATTAGGTTTTAAGCTTTCTATGTAATACAAGAGACCTAGGTCATTAGAATGATATAGATCAGACTAAGAGATAAACATTTAGGCATAATGAGATGGTGAATGCGATCCTTTTGAAAACATGGAGGTCTAGAATTAAAGGATAGAGCCCTTATTGATATTTTTCAAATATAAAAGACTTAGATGCTATAAATATTCAATTTTAATATATACATGTACCCATCAATTATTAGTAAAAGAGGTATATATATAAAGGAAATAAATATAATTATAAAGGATGTTAAGTAAGATAAGAGTCTCATATTCGATAAAATCATATTGGAGGATGCTACTCATGAAGTGAAAATTTAGCATTCGGATATCCTGTGGAGTTATTCATTCTTTAAAGAGTATTGTATGGTGTTTCCCTACCTTAAGGGTATTATTTTATTTCTACATATATTGCATATTAGGGCATCTTGGCCCATAGTTGTCAATGTGCATAATCATACATTTATGTTTCAATATGAATGCATTTATTTAGTCTTCCTATGAAACCTCAGGGATTAAAATAAGATGAGGGGTTCACAAAAAACTATTAAAAAATGATTTTTTATGCCTTCTATGACAAGCATATGGGTAATTATGAGCATTAGTTAACATCTAGATTTAACTATGCCCTACACCCTGATAGTTACTCAAGTCCTCAAAATATGATTTTACTTTGGAACACTTGGCTAGAGGGTGCAAGAGAAATTGAGCATTGAATAATATCAAGTACCAATGGTAGTTTTCCTGGGCCAAAGGCAAGCTCTCAAGTATATTAAATAATTAAAAAAGATCAGTAAATCTCAAAAGTAATACATATGAAAAAGTTGAATAATGTCAAGTATTAATAATTTTATCTACCCTTTGTAGAATGAGTTGGCCTAAAATGAATTATATATATATTTTTATTTGATTCAAAAATGAATAATTACATAACATGTAATGAAATTACTGAGATGATAATATATACCTAGAAAAAATGGTGTTTATATAGTTAACTATTGTAATTCACCATGCCCAAATTTATCTTTGTTTCATTTAAAAAAATCTAATTTAGCCTCAATTTATTATATCAATATTTTAATTCACCTTTAATACACTTTAAATGACAATATTAAAATTTTTTACATCCTAAAGTCATTCATTAGTGACAAAATAAAGTCATATTTAGTGACATCATGACATTTGTCACCATTAGAGACAACATAACATCATTATTCAAATACACCCTAATGTCACTATCAGAGACACCCCAATGCCACCTTTTTTAGATAGCCTAAGTTATCCCCCTAAAGTTGCATCCAAAATGCAAATTTAAATATGAATTTAATGTTATAAATTTTAGAAGAAAAATAAAAAAACTTAAAAGTAATATTACTATTGGAATGCTTTAGTATATCTATTTAATAGAAAATAATGAAGGTTACATAGCACGGCAACTGGTAGGTATACATAGCCCAAACTCCATGTCAAATGAAGAAAATATATCAAAATAGAAAACACCAAAAAAAACATGACAAATAAACACAACCCACAAAACTACCTTGTTGGGGTGCAAAACTAAGCAAGTGAAATGTACATGGCCCTAAGAACACCCCAGTTGGTTAGGCACAACCAAATAGGTGAAACAACAAAGAACCTATCATAATCCTAAATAGGATCCTAAATTGTTAAGGATTCAATATAAATCTCATCACCATACAAGGCCATTAAACCTCCAAGCCAACAAACCCCATACTAACAACAAATTGAAAATAAATAGTAAACTTGCAACCAAAATCATTGATAAAATGTCATATATTTGAATTTGAAAAAATGTCATATATTTGAATTCGACCAAGGCCACTACCAATAGAGGATAAAAATATAAAGATAGCTAACAACATCCAAAAACTCCAAACTTTGGTAGATAATTCAACCATTGAAACCCAAATAAATAATAGGTTATCCCAAACTGTAAGGAAGTAGAATAAACCAAAGTAAAATAGAGTTGCTACAATTATTAGCTATACATTAAAACTATAAAAACATTACATATAAAACCCATGAAATTTATCAAAGGTGTATTGGGGTCCATGCTTTCCTCCCTTGGCCATTGATTCCCTTTGAGCCTTGCTCAACAAGGGTAAAACCTAAATCCAATGTTTCAAGTTGAGGAGAGAGGGTGCCTAGGAGTGCCTCCCTCTTTTCCATCATTAATTTTTAAATATTATCAAGGCCACTTCCAATAGAGGATCAAAAGACAAATAACATTGACACCATCCACAAACTCTAAACTTGAGTAGATAATTCAACCACCAAAACCCAAAGAAACAATAGGCTATCCCAAACCGCAAGGAAGTAGAATAAACCAAAGTAGAATAAAGTTGCTACCATTGTAACTTATACAACAAAACTACAAAAACACTACATGTAAAACCCATGCAATTTATCAAAGGTGTATCGGGGTCCATGCTCTCCTCCCCTAGCCATTGATGCCCTTTGATCCTCACTCAATAAGGGTAAAACCTAAATCCAAGGTTTCAAGTTGAGGAGAGAGGGTGCTTAGGAGTGCCTCTCTCTTATCCATTGTTAATTTTTAAATATTTTCCAAGCCACTGCCAATAGAGGATAAAAAGACAAAGAGTACTAACACCATCCACAAACTCCAAACTTCAATAGATATTCAAGCACTAAAACCCAAATAAATAATAGGTTATCCCAAACCACAAGGAAGTATAATAAACCAAAGTAAAATAGAGTTGCTACCATTGTAACCTATACAACAAAACTACATATAAAACCCATGCAATTTATCATAGGTGTATTGGGGTCCATGCTTTCCTTCCCTAGCCATTAATTCCATCTAAGCCTTGATAAATAAGGGTAAAACCTAAATCTAAGGTTTCAAGTTGAGGAGAGAGGGTGCCCAAGAGTGCCTCTCTCTTCTCCATCGTTAAGTTTTAAATATTGTAATGCGAGTAATCCACACAAATTTTAAATTTGTTATCCATCTTGATTTCTTCAGAATCATAACCCATAGATAATGAAAAATTTAGAAATTTTATAAAGGGTTATTTTACAAGATAAAGAACCTCTCTTTTATAATAATATTAACTTTATTATTGATGCTAAAAAAATGCACTGAAGGATCTATTTTGGCTTGGCAATTTTGACAATGACATGTGACTTGGCCAATGCTTATCAAGATGAAAGATAGAAGATAAATGAGTCTGTACAGAAAATAATTAAAAAAAAAGCATTTCTTTATCAACTGAATCCATTTATTCATATAATTCCTCATAATCCAAAGGAAGGTCTCATATCAAATTTTTTATGAAATAATGGACATTTGGATGAATTGGGCATTTTAGAAATTTGTAGTAAGACTTATTTCAAAGATTATAAACTATTACCTTGACAATATTCTTTAGGTATTCCTAATTGGTTCTTTGGCTTAGAAATTAGACATAATCTTTAACCACCTTGAATATATGCTAATGATACAACTCACAAGCTTCACTATCATCCTTCCACCCAACTATTGGTAGGCATATCTTTGTAATATGTTATTGAAAGTCATTGGGGGGATCTATATCCCTATGCAACAACTTTCATATGGAAATGCTTATTTTATTAATATGAGGCACAAGAAGAACTGATAACTTGCTTATAAATAGTTGAGGAGGAAGCTTGGAGCCATAACTCATTGGCAAAGCCACAAAACTCCTCAATTCAAAATCCTGGAGGTTACAAACCATAATATCTTTTGGATTCTAGATTAAAAAGGGAGAGTTATATGGTTTTTTGATCAAAATGTAATAAAATCATTGCATAAAATCATAAAACATTAGAATATAGATATTTCAAAATGATATGGTAGGCAACCTAAAATCCTCCATGACTTGTAAGCAGAATCATAGACTTCTATAGTGAAATTATCATTACCTGGAGGCATATTTGTATTCAACCATGTTTCCACCACTTTTTAGGACATAAATTTATTATTCTCCTCCATAATGGATTTATTCACAATATGGTTGATGGATAGCATGGGAGGAAAATTGGATAAGGTTTGTTGAAATGGACTCCAACTAGAAAAGGTAGCTATCTCTAAAGTGTACCATATCAACAACCCTATACTACCTAAAGCTCCACAAAAAAACTTCACCCTATAATTTTTGAAAGAAGGAAAGGGAGAGAGGTTTTCATGTGGGTGTAAAAGGATTAGGGCATAGAAAACTTCTCATTTTCCCCAATCAAGAGAAACCATGGAAACATTTTGGCACTTCAAAGAGTTAATAATTTGTTGTAGAATAAGAGAGTATCCCACTCTTTACACACTAAATGATAGTGGAGGATAGACTCCAATGGAAGCAATGATAGTATCCCATCTATTATGTGATGTGGAGGTTTTCACTATTGTGATTCCCTATTTACATTTCTATTAAATGAAATTCATATATTTCCCATTTTCATGAAAGTCAATTTTGGCTAAGAAGTTTCTAAACAAACAATTTATGGGAAATTTTAGACAACATGCAACCCTCAAATTTTTGATAGGGATATGCCCTTGACTCTTAATTATTTTAAACTCTAGACATCAGTTATATTAAACTCCAACCAATTTACAAGAGACTATAGGGAGTCTTAATGAGCATGTAACCCCTTAGATTAGGGGCATATATCTACCCCATTATAATAGTCTCCAACTCCCTTCCCTACATGAAGACCTCATATTATGGACATATATCTTTTGCACTCATATCAGTTTCCAGCCACCAATCATATCAAACTTAAAAGGCTTTAGTTGTTTGAAATTTGATGGTCACATTTATCTATCAAATGAGAAATTCATGATGGTTTGAGCAATTATTAGTACCTACATGCGTCATGTACTATAGCTTTCACCTAAGTGAATTAATTAGCATGAGAGTTTCAAATCCACCAATCGAATTTCATTTGCAACCCAAAATTATAACTATTGCATAATGTTTTGGAAAAAGTTAAAAGCTATAGATAATTTATTAGTTTTCCTATTATTTGATAAACTTCAAATAATCTTTGTCAATAGGATCTAATAAAAAACTTTTATTTAATTACAACTATTTTTTCATAATATCGAAGAAAATTAAAACAATGCCATGTTATTTATTTTGGCTTCATACAACCAAAAAGTTGGTTGCAATTTGAAAGGATAACTCCTATTTACATTATTTTTTGGATAAAAATAAATTGTAATGTTTTGAATAATGTATTATTCCCCACCTTTGGTATTAAATAGTGACTAAATTTGATATCCTGCTTCCAATGAAATTTTCATAATTTTTTTGAATTGTAATTTTATAATGTTTGCCATAATAAATCTGTAGTAAATATACATACAGATTTTTCTTTTGGTTGCACATGGGGAACATCTCAAATAAATTTTGTGGTAAATATAAGGGTCAATAATTACAATTGTGAATGTCAATTTATAGAAAACCAATAATTTGCACATATGACAGATAGGGTTATAACTGCATAGTGTGACAAATTTTGATTTTGGCCACATATGACACTGCTTGTTCAAAGTAAATATAAACTCAGGTAAGCAATTATGGTTGTAACTATAGATTTGTCAAAAATTAACCTTCCATTTCCAATCATCCCATAGAGGTACATCCTTTCTAGTAGAAAACTCAATAGTATTTGATACAAACACCACAACTACAATCACTGTAAAGTGAAATACATTCAACATAGTAGCTACATCAAAAATAAAATACACATTATACACAAGCCTGATATCCAATTGGGTAACCCAACGAACCTATAGACAAAAATACCAAATACATAAAAAAGCATTTTGGATTTAATTTTTTAGACCATAAAAATTGTTAACCGCATCATTAGATGCAGAAAAAGGCATGAAATTAAATGGAGATCTAGGCAAAGAAATAATGATAAAGACATGTGGGTTTTGTGTGTTTCTTACAAAATTTGAAGTCATACCCATCTTTATATGTGACTTATTTGTAAGCCATGATGATGCCCACAAAATTGACAATATTCATGGCCCATGCTTCTACATCTGATACTGCTGCTGATTTTTCTCTAAAACCATTATAGTAAAATTCAAAATAAAATGATTGGGCCCTTTAAAATTTAAGTGGGCATGAATGGATTTACATGAAATAAATTTGGGTTTGCTTAAAGTTTCTGAAATCAATAAGAGAAACCTAAAATGAATAGATCCAGATGTTGAATTCTAATTATTTTTATGATGAACATTATTTATATATACATTTCTATCATTTTCCCTAAATTTGATGCATCTGTTTTGAAAACTAATGATAACTTCATGTTGGATTCTTCTCTAATTTATTGTATGGGGTAGATTTCAAAATACATTATAAAATTTTCTCTTGATACAAACAAAAATGTACCAAATAAAAATAGGAGAAATGGTTAAAAATAATACATTCCATTTTAAGAATTAAACTCCTGCGCACATTAGAAAAACTTTACAAATAATGTATGCATAATTATTACATCAAAAACCTTAAGATACTAAAGAATACACAAATTAAACAAAATAAGAAACAATAAGTGCAAAACTCTGACAAACAGAGCTCTAAAGATGATTCAAATCCATGAGAATTTATTGTATAACACATTGGCATGCATAGGAGACCACACCCTAGTCATATCCCCACCTAATAAATGATTTTCCTAGACCCTAAACTCAGTTTCGTAAAAGACACTACCCTATAAAAGTTTTTTTTAATTATCATTGATTTAGTAGGGGTGTCACATAAAGTGCAGTTCTCAATAGTCAAAATCCTAATGATCTTGGGCTGTTGATCATCTTGTCCTTTCGGATCCAGACTATTAGATTATGATTTGGCTGATGCATAGAACACTGGCCTCATTATCTCCCCTATGGTCATGTGCAATGTGGTTCCATAAAAAATGTTTAACTAGAGATGATTTTAGTCTTACTACATATTATGTACTTATCCCAAGTCTAAAGCTTTCAAAATAGTAAATTCATCATAAATTGAAGTTAAAACATGGTATAATACATTTAACCACAAAACACAACTTAAAAGAAAATCAATAACTTTAAATTCTCTTCCACAAGAATTTCTCTCCATATGTTGCATGTTGAAGACCTAATCATACAATTAAGACACGTGTTGCAACTGTCAGATGCATTTTGTTAAATTGACAACTTAAATTTGTTGGAGAATATAGCTTAAAAGAATTGACATGGATAAGTTGACAATCTATTTTTATTTTAGGTTAAAGTCTTTTTAATTAAATTAATTCTTAATAAATAACTAATTTATTTCTTTTATTAAAAAACATCGTTGAATGCAGACAATGTTTGAATATGGTGGGGGCATCACTCCTATGTGTAGTTGATTATTATTTATACACATGTTATCAAATCTTATACAAAGACTCAAAGCATATATTATATTGGTATTTATTAAATAATAAGGATTAGTGCGCTCAAATGTTTGACTTTTTTAAAATTGGAAGATGAATATTATTAAGATATATATATATATATATATATATATATATATATATATATATATATATATATATATATATATGTAATTTATTAAAGTTCTATGCATCGATGAATGTTTTAATGATTCACTTATATATATATATATTTGTAATTTATTGAAGTTCTATGCATTGATGGATAGATATATAGAAAAGTAAAATCATTAAAACATTCATCAATGCATATAAATTTAATAAATTACAAACACACACACACACACACACACACACACACACACACACACACACACACACACACACACACACACACACACACACACACACACACACACACACACATGTAATTTATTAAAGTTCTATGCATCGATGAATGTTTTAATGATTCACTTTTATATCTATCTAGAATACATGTGAACACTCAATAAATATATGAAATGTTTAATGCACTTAGTGATAAATGACTTATAATGGTTATATATTAATTGATAGATTAATTTCAAATTGAGACCATATTGGCATATGAAACATTATTTAATAGTTAAAAGTATTAAAAAAGAACAAGGGATCATGTACACATTTGCTAGAATATACTTTTAGTGGGTTCGAAAATATTCATTCTAATATACTAATATTATATATTTAATATTCTACTTAATAAAATACAATAATATAATTGTGATATAAATATTTATTATTACATAATAAATATTTTTATTATAAAATGTTGTGTTTATAGACACATATTATCAATTATTCCAAAGGGGATTTGGGTTGGTCAAACAGGGTTTCGTACAATGAAAGTGTAAATTGGTATTTGTACCTCACCCAAAACTTATGGTCATTTAGTCCATTAATTCTTTGCTCTAGTCATCAATAATGACTCCTAAGCAAGAACAATTTGCATGGACTAACAACTTCATTTCATTTTTAGTTATTTTATAAAGACAATATGAAATTAAACACCTAAGAAAACATTTTAAGTTTTTCAATAATCTTGAATAACTTTTCCATAGAAATTACAAGTTATGTCAAAAGTAATATAATTCCCTTGTTTTGGTCAAGTAGGGTCTCATAAAATGAAAGTGCAAATTGGCAATTGTACCTCACTCAAAACCCATGATCGCTTAGTCCATTAATTAAAAATCATTTAAAATTCATTTTATAAATCTTTTTCTACTTTTATACTTTCAATTAATGCAAACAAAAAAATTTAAGCAAAAGATCATATTGCAAAGAATTCAACGAGCAATAGATATTTCTATTTGAATGGAATACCTACACAACAAGAATAATATGCATCAACTCATTACTGAACATAAAAGACACTTAGGATCCCTTTTTTAAGGCATACACACATTATTTGACCACTTTGTTTACATTATGCTTGCAACAAGAAATACATTCAATGAAATTTTACATATTTTATATCCTACATTGAAATGTTTATGCATGTTGCATAAAGCTCAAGGGGAAAAAGGCCCCTACTCATTGTCACAAAAAACAACAAACAAGCTTTTTAAAATGTATTTTAAAAATGATATCAATAGATTCAATATATTTGTATAGAAATTCACAACTACAATGTATTATTACTTTTAATCTTCATAAATATATGATTTTAATGTTTTCTTTACAAATTATGAAATACGACTATTTATTTTTCATTATACTCCAATTTTATTAGATCTCATAAAAAATGATAATTACATTTATAAATAACCTACTCAATAGAAATTCATGCAATAACAAATTAATCTTCAATGTTTTGTCAATGATGGGGTTTTTCACGGATTTTGCTACCAGTTTGCACAATGTGTTGCTTTCAATGATAATATTCATATCATATGTACTAATATGCAAAAAATATTTGTATTTTTCTCAATGATATTCTCACTACAAATAAGACTATCTTTACTTAATTCCCAATCCAATTTATGTAGCATCCCAATCATCTATGCTATAAAAAGGCAGGTACTATAGCTACAACATAACCCTTGTTTACCTTTCAATGTACATTGATTTGAGTAGTTATTTACCTTGAAATTTGCATCTTAAAAAAATATTATAGATCATTTTTTTTATTACAATATGGAATGGCTTATTTATCATAATTTCATTTTTTTTATTGAAACCTTGTTTTTACATAGATTAGGTGTACAAAATGTGTCTTTGGCTTAGTGTCATGGACTAAAGGGTATCTAATCCTAGTTTTATCTCAAAAAATGCTTCTTATATTGAGGGGTATCTATTTTGAGGTATGATCTTGGATTCATTCCTTTTGACATCTCTTCGAATTTGTATCTTGGTGGATGGCTAGGCAACGCTTTTTTACATCGTCATCCTCACAATTGACTACAACCCACTTAATAAATATTTATTAGATTAATTAAAAATTTAATAATTCAATTAAAATGTAAAATTTTAACCATCTTAATTTATTAAAATTTTCAAATTATTTTATTTCTTATGTAAATTATAATAGAAACATTTTTTTATAAAAAATATACAACTTATTTCTTACACTGATTATAATAAAAACTATACAAAATATATCACTATTGGAACACTTCACATAATATTAACAAAAATAATAATTGATTCAAGCGTAAGGTTATAAATTAAAGCAACCACAGACATCATGGCTCAAACTCCTTATTGAGGAAACATACCAGTTCTGAGACAAAAATCAGTCAGTCAAGGCATGTCCCATAGAATTACAAAAAACTAGAGAGCAAATATTTAAGCACATGCCACGACCCCAGGAGGTAGAGGCAAAGGCTCCTCCTTGGAAATCACTACCCAAGTAGTTAGCTCTACCTCAAAAATATCCAAAGTAGTCCAGCCATCAAGGGGGTCATCATGAATAGTGATAAGCCATCCATCATTCAGATGTGAAGGAACAACAATGCTAGCTAGAGAACAATATGAAGGACCAACATCAGACTTACTATGAGAACTCTAACCACCCCTAGGAAAGGGTGAGGAGAGAAGTGACCCCTACTTTTGGATAGACTTCTGCTTCGATGCCTTCTGGGAGGAGGAGGTGGTAGATCGTAGAGTAAGCCATTAAATGGTATCTAGCTCATGGGGCAAGGGGCACTCCCAAAGTGGCTGAGGAGATATTACAGGTGGCATAGGTCTAAAGCCATATTTTTCACTTGAACTTGAATTTGCATATAGACCAAGGAAATAAAAATAACATTTTCATTAATAGAAAATGAAATTTCATAAGTCTCATGATTAAATATAGCATTATTTCTATCTTTCCATAATCGAAAGAGAATATTTACACACAAGAATTGCTAGAGAAAGGCAATAGAGGCCATAAAATTAGAATAATCCCTAAAGAACACTTGTCTCCAAGAGAAAGGCTTAGGGTGGTAAGGCTATAATAATGAATGAATCCATTGCCAGGCATATTGGGCTTTCAAATAAAACTACAACATATGTTTAGAGGACTCTAGATATTGCAAGTTAGACATAAGAGCTAGGGAATGCAGAGGTGGAGTAGTATCTCACCAAGGGGAAGTCTTTGATATATCAAAAACCATAAAAAGTAAGAGCTTGGACTCTAGGCTATGATGCCACACATAATCCAGATGGGCGATCCAAGTCATGGGAGAGGATTGGAGACCCCAACACCTATTGAATTTGCCTAAAGCTAGGGATAAGGGACTCCTCACCTAATAAAGAAATCTAAGAGAATAATTCTTGAAATGAGTATCGTAGTTCGACCTCTAGTCCTTCCACTAGGCCCTAGGAGGTTGCAATCCAAGTTTATGCAACATGACATCAGGTAACAACTCCTAAACATAAATAATTGAAGGTAAGTCCACATTGTTTAACAAAAAATTAAATTTTGATTTAGGCTAGGAGATCCAATACCTGGAGGTAACCAAATCTTGAATAGTGCAAATCCCTTTATGGAATAAATACAAAGCTTTAATACGAGGTAATTTAGCTAGGATAACATAAGTAGTAAGAATGGGGGACCACCACAAGTTATGGTCATTAAAAGGCAACCCTATGTGAAAATCATCCCCCAACCACCTCAAATGGGTTTTGATGGCTTCAAAATCCTTCCAAATTCTTTTGGCCAAAAAATTGATAGAGATATTGATAGGAGTAGTAGTAATGAGAAGGGATTGGAAGCCAATATTTTTCCAACTAGTTTTACCATAGGGAGAGCCCACATAGATACAATGCCATAGAAATTTTTTCTAAGATTTATTACCCTTAATATCTTGAAAAACCCAATTAGCACATAATGCCATATTTTGCTGATAGGTGTCAATGATGCCCATACTACCTTTATCATAAGGGAGGCAACAAATATTCCAGGACACATGATGAAAACCTTGGGTGTGACTAGAATTGGCCCTGAGGAAATACCTAAATATTTTGGCTAGTGCATCATATGAGGCCTTAGAAGGAGCCCAATAGGAAGATGATAGACATCATTAGTGGTCAATATTTTGGTGCAAACCTAAAAGTTGCCTACTAGAGATAAGGGCTTAGTAATCTAGTATTCAATCTTCTTTTCAATCCTGTTGAGGACATACTACCAAAGCTCAGATAAATAACTATCAAAATGCAAAGGGGATGCCCAAAAAATTGAATTTTTCTCCCTGAGTAATCCATTTTTAATTATATTTAAGAATCCAATTAGGCATAGGCATCATGTTTTATCATAAACATTACATTTTCCTCCATTGAAGGCTTGAACCAAAATCCAAACAAAAAGTGTCAAGGCATTATATAACTTCATTAAAGGTGGCCTATTATTATTTGAGCATGAGGAAGGTGTCATATGCAAAGTGTCCATTAATAAGCTGGGAGGTGAGATCGGGAAAAAAAATACCCTAAAAAAGCCCTTGAGAAGCTTTAGAATCCAAGAGATCACCTAGGGCTTTAGTAGATAACACATAAAATGTTAAAGCAAGGGGAAAAACTTGGATAATATATCATCGAACCTCAATCCCCTCAATTTTATAACCATTAATAGTGAGGTAGGCTAAATCATCATAAAGCAAAGTCTAGACAACATAAATGAAATAGAGGCCAAAGCCAAGAGCATTGAGCATGTCCCAAATTAATTGCCACTCAAATCTATCACAAGATTTTTCAAAATATAATTTAATAAAAATGGTTCTTTGGAGAGAGGATCAGGCCTAAGCCATGCCCTCTAAAATTATAATAAGATTATCCAAAATATAATTCCATATAATAAAACCTATTTACTCTAGTCTAATAATGGTAGGTAAGATGAGATAGATTTGGATGGAAAGGGGTTTAATAATAACATTGCAAAAAACATTGAGCAATGTTATAGGCCTAACTGATAAGCAACTCAGGATCTCCATCTTTAGGAATAAACTTGATATTATCTTGGTTGATCATGGTTCTTAGAGACTAATTACATAAGGCTTCCTTATAGAATTGTAATAAATTAGGGCCAATAAACTCCCATGTGTCTTTGTGAAATTCATAGGGGAATCCATTGAGGTTGGGGGCTTTATTGTTACTCATGTAATGCATAACCTTTATGAGTTTATACAAGGTGAGCAAGGTATCACATAGTTATTGATTGATAGGAGTGAACTTGTAAAGAACCACATTGAGGCACTTCTAAAGCATTTGGGTTCACGTAGATGTGTAAGGTTGATATTTAAAAACCATCCTATAATGATCAAAGAAAGTTGAAGGGATGTCTAATTAAGAGGTAAGCCAAGATTGAGCCACTTAAATAGATTTGATTTGATCGTGAGCTTGCTTGACTTTCAACACTTTGAAAAAATCCTTAGAGGCCTTGTCACCAATTTTAAGCCAATGTAGTTGAGCACACAACTGAGTGCCTCTTGTTTCATGGTTATCTACCACTTTAAGGTGGTGTTTGAGAGAGGCTGCAAGCTATTACAGCTATGCATTGAAGGGGTTGAATTTAAGAGAGACAAAAACCTACTGAAACTCATTGAGTGTGGCCTCTTTTGACCACTTTATAATTTGAGAAACATGTTTGACATGGTAGTGAAGGAAGGAGGTGGTGTGCATAATGGATTCATTCCAACACTCAGTCTAGCTAGTGACATATGGAGGTTGTGGGGAAAGATTTTATATTTGCACAAGGAGTTAGATCATTCCATCATGACTCAAAATAAAAGTATTAAGAATGAATTAATCCCATGGAATATTGTACTATCTTGCATTCCATTCCACTTTGTAGGAAACAAGGGAATGGTCTAATAAAATAATACCATAATGGACGTTGATAGGGTGGTCATCAATGCTAGAAAATGAAAAAAGCTTTTGCTCTAACAACATAAAGTAATTGAGCTGTTTTAGAATACAGTGATCCCTAGATCGATATTTTGACCACCTAAACCAAGATGTGGGGTTAAATGTCCATCAATAGAGGAAAGGGTTGACTAGACCCCATTTATTTTTCAAATAATACCAAGGCTCACATTCACCAATGCACCATCACATGGGGAGGTTTCCCAACCTTGTTTCAGGGGTGTTCAATCATGTTGATATATCCACGTGCTAGCCATGTGGTAGCAAACAACCCATTAGCTAAAGATCACCATAATAAAGAACAATCAAGACCATCATTAGGTGCATAAATGATGAGAATGCCAAAAGTATGACCATTAATGTCAAGAATAATCTATACTGCTTAATGTAAATGGTCACCCTCCATGGAAATAATGCCAAGGGAAATCTTAGGGGAAACTAAAATACAAGTGCTACCATATCCCTCCTCATGAAAGGTGGTGATCTGGGTGGCATCAAGCCAAATGCTTTGTAAGGATGTCTAAAGGAGAAATCCAAACACTTTAACTTCCTACAGACATATAATATCTAGAAAATCAATATGCTAACAAGAAACATGAAAAGAGTATTTATGGGTATACTATGTAAGACCCCTAACATTCCACGATAAAATATTCATGAGGAAGGGTCATCCATCTAAAGATCTTATTAATTAAAATTTTTTCACCCTTTTTAAAAAAATTTCAAACGTAAAAAATTATGTCATCTTTCTAAAATATCTGGCATGGGTTAATGACTTAAAATATTATGGTCTTATTATACCTTTTTCATTTTGTGTGATTAGATTAAATATGGCTATTGAAGTGTTTACCATTTTCATTACTTTTCAATCTGCATTAAGTTATCTCATGTGATTCTTATTTTTCACTTCAATAACAGGACCATTGTCACACTTGTCTCTATTTGGCATATTGAATAACATCACAAATCAGGGTGGTAACTTATCATTCAATTTTCCTTCATGAGCTTAGTAGATACTGTAATCTCCTTGCTTTTTGGAATTGAGCATCTGTTACACATTTCATTACACATGACAGTAGTATCTTTTTATAGTTGGTATAGCATGATTATAATAAACTTCATTTCATAATCCATGGATTTGGTTTTGTTTACCAACAAAATAATAAACTGAAGTCTTAATGATCGAAGGCATCAAAGTTTGTAGGTCCTAGTTTATAATAGAAGTTTCAAACTTAAATATAACTTATATTGATAACTTATAAATGAGTGGTATTGTTTTGATTAATGAGGTATTTTTGATTGCAAGGACATGAACATCAATTCTAATCCAATTAAATATCCTAGCGTTAACCCATTGGTAAGGATGTGGAGATCAAGTGTGGTAAAAATAAAATACCTCTCTTCATATTGCACAAATATGACACCAAGGGATGTTTGTGCTTAACTAAATAGCATGAGAAAAGGAATGCATGTTTTGTTGAACACAATAATTAATGAGTATTTAATGCACCTTTAAAAGTTGGAAGTTTCATAGTTATCCTCTATTTGGGATGTCTAAATTTGAGTAACGAATTAAACAAGTCTTAATTTACATCTTAGCTAAATGTGGAAGTCTTCTAAACTTGACCAAGATTTTTGGGTGGCTTGTATGAGTAGGTATGTGTACATATCCTAATTTACTTTTGATACCTTCTCCCTTATAAATAAACCAAAAAAAAAGAAATCTCCTTCAGGGTTTAGTCTTCAAAATGTAGATGGTAATGAAGTTTATAAACATGCTTTTCTTGAAATTTTGATAAATTTATTTGGGACACACTTTCAACATAGCATACAAATCAAAATGTGCATGTTTTGGGTTTTTATTTGGTCTATTAGAGTGCATTTTTTGCTAACAGGTGAGTTTTCTTAATAAAAACTCACTCAAATGGTTTAATTTTTCTTTATATTCCTAAATTCTGTCATGCAATGAAGATATGGTTTGGACTTGATAAAAGCCTTTATTTCTCCACATTGTTATCAATTTATTCATGCAAATAGATGAGATACAGTTGGGGTTTTGTTGGGTTCAACTCCACTTATTTTATTTTTTGCCCTCTTTGAGTCCATTTTGTGACATATGGTGATAATGTTGAATATCCAAACCATGACAGTGAATTTTGTGGAGGCTTGCCAAATTCTGATTTGGGTATTTGAGGGATTAATTTTTGAGTTATATTTCATCATGCCATGGTTTAATGTGTCTTAAATTTGTTAGAATTTACATGCTGAAATGAATTTCTTACCAGATGGTTTCAACTCAGTGTGGGTATTTTTGCCCAAAATGTTTGTGTGTTTATAAACTTGGGGTTTTCATAAAGACTTTATGGTAGAATTCCTAGTTTTCTGAGATAAAGGATATATTTTTGGTGAAATGTTTTAGAATGAAGTTTTAAGTTTAGAACCTAATGGTTTTGATCATAAAAATTAATAATTTGTTTTATTAAACAAATTTCTATTTAGGGTTTGCAATCAAAATCAATATATTTGATGAGATGAAGATATATCATTCGCCCTTGAAATTTGATCTCTGTGATAGATTTTTCCCACACAACAATAAATTTTGTTGTTGATTCATTTATTGTTGGCAAAGTAGATGTTTTTGCAATCAGGAAATAATATTGGTTTGTTCGATTTATGTGAGATTATAGAATGGTTACTACAATTTTGACTTCATGATATGTGAGCAATATTCAACATGATTGGTCAAGTTGATTATGTAAAAACCAGAGAATAATGTTTTGTTGTCTGTAGTGTATTTTAAAAATTATTTTATTTTTGTGAGACCCCATTTGATGGATCTGGTTGCTTTATATAAATTGTCAGAATTCAGATCAAATAAATGATAGTGGATTTGAGCATTCTTAGAAGACATACAGACTGATTGTTGAAGTTCCTTGTTTTGATCATTTGTTTAAATCAATTATTTTGATAGAACCTTGCTTTTAAGCATGCAAATAAAAGCTATCATTAGGTATCTTCAACTTTGATGATATTTGGCATAATATACAACCTCGTGTATGGTTGATTCAAGTTGAAAAAGTTCAATATTTGATTAAGTAATAAAAAAATGTATTGTTTAGTTATTTTTTATTTTAATCATGTCATTATGGATTTATATTTTAAGACTAGTTTATTAGAGTCATTTCATTACAAAGCCCCCACCTGAGTGTTTGTTTGGTCTTTATAAAATAAATATTTTAAAGAGGTTATTATTAAGTTCATTATGAGATTAAAGTTTACCTAAAACCTATAACTTTATTTTATAAAGTTAATTTAAAATTAAATTAAAAAGTTCCTTTTCTAAATTTTAAATTATAAGTTAGTTATTAAACCAACCAACTACTTGACAAAGATTATAAAGGCAAAGCAACCTCATTATCAAAAGGAGGAACTCTGATAGGGAAATGCGAGAACTCTTGCTTTCATTTATGCTTCTTTTTTGAGAATAATTCTCTGAGATGATCATTGTTTGCAGAAGATCGACGCTCACTCAATCTGATGGCATAACCCTATCTCATCTATTCTAGGTATATCTAGGTTTATATTCAATTATTTTTTGATTATTTAGTTAATATTTTGAAAATTTAATGCTTTGATGAATACATATTTGCATTCATATATGCCAAAATCTAGCTATCACCTAAATACTGATGAACACATCATGCTTTGCATGATAGAAGTTCAATGTTTACACATGTTGCAATGTCTCTTTTCAAAACTTGTAATTCATGTGATTTATTTTATTAATAAAATCATTTCTTATTTTAGGTTTCTCAATCATCTCTTATTATTTGATTTAGCTTGGCACCTCCTCTATGTATTATGTCTTTTAGTGTAATGTTTCTTTCTTTATTTACCTTTTACTATTTAGTTAGTTCTTTTTCTTTAGTTAGTCATTCTTCTTTGTTTGCTCTCTTTTCTCTTTCCTTGTTGCCTTATTTGTCTCTATTTGCTGGAAATAGCTTACTTTTCATTTGGATAAGCATTTATGACATTTAAAATTGAAACATTATTTTCAAATTTAAAGTATGCTTATGATTCTAAACATAGGCCTATTTTGATTTAGAATTTGCTTCTTATCACTTATCTTAAATCTATTTCTTTATATTTTGGATTTATCTTTGAAGTTACTTGGGGAATATTACTATAAGAATATAGGACATTACTTGAAATATGTATTTATTGAATTAGGTTTATATTCTTCAATGGATTATCTAATTAATAGATTTTTTGCGTCAGATAGAATAGATTATAGTTTCTTATCTAAACTAATTCATAATTTGGTAAAGTGGATTTCTAATTGCTATAATGAAATATGTTAAATTTAATGACTTATTATCAACATTTAGTTTATCTTTTATAAAGTATCAACAAACTCAAACACATCCTTAATATTGATGAGTTATGATTCAAAGATATTCAAATGTAAGTGTATTCATGAAACCATTATCCAAGACCATATTCCTTTTGAAAGCATTCCATTCATCTATCATTCATGTGAATTGAAATAATTCCTCTAAAAAAGATATTATTTTACTAGAACTCAATCAAGTGTGTAACCAATGCCACTTGAATTTTTAAAACTCACTACATGCCTTACACTAATTTTTTAGTCATAGAACTCCCATGATTAAATTGTTATGATTCTGACTTAACCTTCATGATAGGTAAAAGGGGTGATTCATTAGCATGACAATTTTTAGCATCAACATCTCTCCCTGTCCATCCTCAAAATATGCTAATAATGTAAAGATGTTATATTGGTGAGGGTATAGATTTATGATTATCATAATAAAGCGGTGTTTGGTATCGTGTTCCTTTTGAGGGGAGTCTATGCCCCCATGAGGTGGGTTGTGAGACCGCTAAGAGAATGAGTTGCTAGTTGAGATAACCTCAACCATAAGCATTTAAGTATTTTTGGAAACCAAAGAAATTATTTGTGGGTTAGAGGAAACTTAGATAGCAAGGGATAAAAAACAAGTACCTTGAGAGGGTTTGATAGCTAGGGAAGAATTATCCCAAGGTGGAAACTAGGGTGAGCCTAATGGCTTGGGGCCTGACAACCTTTTAGGGGGCACTATGGACCAACCATCTCTTTTGTCTATCAATTTAGGCTTCTAAGTCTGAGGAGGTGATTAAGGGAGATTTGGAAAACCCATGTGAGGATAATCATTGATGCGATGGTTTGAAGCCTAACAAGTGTTTGACAAATTGAAATAAATAACCTTTTGTGACCACTAGGCCTCACCAAATTAAATTTCAATGAATTCCTTCAATTATTTGGAGAGGTCAACCTCTACCCAAACCCATTTATTAGGGAGAGGGGAGAACCACCTATCTAGCTAAACTATAACAACACACCCTATAGGAGTAATGATTTGGGTTATGAAGGCCCACAGGTGAACTAACATACCATGAAGCTCAACCTAGATATAAACACAAAGGGATGCATTATTAGAGACTTTAAAATCTCAAGACCAGGAAGACAAAATCATAACCTAGTTGTAAAATAACTAGACATTAGACTTACAAGGACAAGCTGAGTCTTAGAAGGCTCCTTGAATGTAAAAAAAAAAAAAAACCTTTGTTAAGGTTTTGGATTCTAGTCACATGGATGTCCAAGTGCTCCTAGTGGTTGCGGAGCTAGTTATGGTAGTAATCCTTTGAGGGGATATATTCGACAAAGTAGGCAATAAAAGAACAATTTTCATACCATTTACAACATTGATCAATAGATGAAACATGAATGCTTACCTCCAGAGTGGAGGGGGGTTGAGGGATTACCTCATCATAAACTTTTGAAATGAACTTTTGAGCTCACTTTGGTGCCATTAGCTCTAAAGAATGCATCAACAGACGTATTAGAGTGTGGATAAGCCATAAATAAAGGGCTTACCCTCCCTAAGGGCCATGCTTTAAACACAATTAATACACTGAAGCCCTATAAAGTCTTATAGGGCAAGTGATATGAGCAAGGTAAGTAGATGAAGTAATTAAGAAAACAACACAAACCATGAAACCCTATCAGAGTGATTCCCTCTTCATATTTTCAAGTCTAAATTATACAACATATATCTATTTATAAAAATGAGGAGAACAAATATAACATGTTATGATTTTTATCAAAAAATATATTAAAAATAAATATTTTAATATTTAAATTCTTATGAAATATGAATCATAAATCTTTCATATATATAATTGAAATCAAATTATTATTATACTTAAAAAAAATACAAAGATAATAATAAATAAAAAAATAAAAATAATATTATATTATTTATAACTTATTCATTGCTTGGATTATTTTCAAATTATTCAATACAATCTACAATGTTCCATAATAATACTTGTGTGTATATTAACTATGATGCTTTTTAATAAAATATTGAAAACCAATTGGAAAAGAAAAGGAAGTCATATTCAAAATCAATACTTTAAAATTAGAGATGATAGTTTTTTTTAATAAAAAATAAAGAAAATTATTTGTTTTAAAGTTTGTATAAAAATAGATATTCTATAATTTAATTTTATAAATAAATTATTAAATTTATAGTTTATAATTCAAAAAAAAAATTTAATTATATTAAAATAATACATATATAAGACTATACATAAAAAACATGCACTACAAAAATATGCCACAAAGTCACTAAACTAGGCAAAGCCTAGGAACAACACAATAAAAAACTACAGTGAGTCTAGAATAGATCTATAACATAAAAAACACCACTAAAAGCTAAGAAATGATAGCAAAAATACCAATAGAGGGGGGTATCTATCATGGGAATCACCCTACCTAGATCTTGATAGGTCATCCTCGTTAGCAACAAGATCCCAACCAAAAGCGGTGGTGGTATGTTTTTCTTTCCTCCTTAACATCTTCATCTTGATCAGATGGGTAAGGGGATATTAACATCATAAGCCTTGAAAACATGTTATCATGTGCCAGTTTCCAACCACCTTGTGAGCTCCCTAGTGGAGAATTCCATTTGTTTTGCCATGTAGGACGTACTAAGGCCCAACTTTGAGTCCATAGAGGAAGAGGAGGTAGAGATCCCCACCCTCTATGAGAAACATAGGGGGTGGGGGGGGAAAGGGGGGAATGGTGACATTGAAGAGATTCCTAGACCTAGCTATGAGAGCGATGATAAAGATAGTTGTACTGATTCCTTCCTTGGAAAGTACCACTGTTGCTTCTTGATAGATCATTCCTATGAGGGGAAGGCATGGCATGAGCCACATTACATAGGGTGTCTCCCTAATGATGGATCAATTTATGCATATGCTTAAGCTCCATAGAAAATTTATTAATCTTTACTTGAATCTACAAGAGAACATTAGATATAACCATAGACTTGTTATAAACATATAAGTGGTGATAAAAAAACAATGCTAGAAAACAAATCTGAATTTCATTCTTTCCATATCCAAAACAAAATTTCCACTCTGAAAATATGCCAAACTTGGGTTTACTTTAACGACATCCTAGGACTGTCATTGAGGAGGATATGACACCAAATGAAAGGCTTTGGATGAAAAGGGTTGAATAAATCATGAATCCAACTCCATGCATTTTGGGCCTTAGGGCAAAATCAAAATAAGTTTATAATAGTTTCCAAATACCTATAGAATGGACATGATGGATGAACCACCCCTAATTGCACTAGATGCCTCCCAAGCAGTAGTCTTCGATAGAGGAAAAACCAAGCAAAGTGAGCTAGCTTAGGTTCAACATAATAAGTCTAAATAGTTTGGAAATGTCTACCTCAAATAGATAGGGAGGACTGAGCATCCCATCTAACATTAATCTTGTCAACCATCAGAAGATGAGTGGACAACCATTCAGAGCCCTTATGAGTGGTATAAATTTAGAAAAGGGTGTGAACATACCATTTATAATCCTTCCACCAAGGGTGAGAAGAGGTCACGATGATTTTATGTAGCATATTTATGGGGATGATATCAATTATCTCCTCATAATATTCTTTATCTGTACAGGATAATTTATATTTAGATTTTGCATCCACCCAATGGAGCCAAAATCGGGTTTGTTTGAAAAATAAGTCTTGCATAGTTTGAATTCCTCTTCTAAAAAACTTTAGGAAATGAATCCAAGGAAAAATTGTAAGAAAAACTATTATAGATTCAATTTTCACCCTTAAAGAGGATTCTTCAGGCTTTCTCCAATTGAGCTACACTATTGTAATAACCCCAAGTTGTGGGTCACCTATGGTGGGGTTGGACCTCCAAAGAAGGCTAACTTCCTTATGATGAATCACATATACTAATGTTTGCACTGGGAAAAGGGTTAGAGAAGGGGTAAGGGATCCTAAAATCTTAATCAAGTGATGCATAAAATAAAATTGAGAACTCACATAAGCATGAAGTAAACACTGAGGGAACATAAGACAATGATAGCTCACACAATCTCATAAAACTTAGCTAGTTGCATAAGTGTTTCATAAATTAGGTTCAAGAAGTAATGAATGAATGTAAAGAGGAGTTCTAAGACTCACCGAGAGATTGCATAAATGATAGAAATAATACTAATTTAGACTTGTAACTAACTTGAAGACACCTAGAAATGAACAAGAAAGAAGGACAATGGGCATGGAAGATTTCCTTCACTATAACATCATGCACAAGCTTTGCTACACATAATTCAGAAGGGAGAGATAGGTAAATAAAGTCTTATTGATTCAAGAGGTCTTTCATACAAATTTTGATAGGGTCAAACCTTATCAAATGGGAGTCTCTACTCTTACAAAATTGAGAGAGAATTCATATCAAAAGTGAGAGAGTGTTTTCTTCTAAAAACTAAGAGATCCCTTACAAAATGGGAAAGAATGGGAGATATAGGAGAAATATGAGGGAGAGAGTGAGCATGCCATCCCAAGTCATTAAATTATCTACCACTTTTTGATGAATGTCTCACCATCTTTTGATCAAATTAGAGCTAATACATCATAAGCAAGATAATCTTCATTTCTCCCAATAGCCTCTGAATCATTTCATTGATTGAGAAACACACTAGAGGACAAGAGTTTTCCAAAGGTGGTGAGTCATGACTAAGTCTATTGGGGAAAATATATTTATGGTTTTGAACAACATTGAATGCTCCAACTACTTTTTCTAATCCCCCAATTTGCTCCACTTTGATCTTTCTATGCCATCTTCTCACTTGCTTCACTGTAAGGACAAATTCCTCATACCTTGAATCCAAATAGAGCCATCACTATATCTATTTTTAGATCCTATTTTTCAAAGTTATATCTTTGTCTAAATATGAGAAACTTATCCATAACCATATATCTACCCCTACTTCAATAGCTGAGCATAGGTCTTTTTTATAGATTGAAAACCAATATTCTTTATTGGTTTTATTATAGCTATTATATCGATGCAGACCTATATACTGCATAGCCTCCTTCTTGATCTCTATTAGGTTTAAAAAGACCTATCCTGCCTCTAGATTTTACGAAAGCCAAGAACTCATTATATGCATAGATATTTTTAAAGAGTAACGATCATAGTCATGAAGTAATTCTACAACCCCAAAAGATGGGCTCTACAAGTTTTAGATCTTTGAACTAGAGGTTGAGACTGTGCTTCAATGGTGAAAAAACTTCATCATCACCATCCTGAATATTTCACTATGCCTTATGCTTAAGTATGCTTGACTGAGATCTAATGGTGACATATGCCCTTTGAAACATTGCTATGGTTTGACCTATGATCATATTTACTCTCCATCAAAGTCCCTTAGCTTAAACTTTTAATGTTGGCCATTGATTTTTCATTTGGGCTCCTTGAATTTTTGACCTTGATCACACCACTGATCTCTCTCTGTATGAAAGATTGTGAGACATGGATCTTTTTTCTAGTTTAATACACTTAAGACACTTATCATCAACACATTTATCTTTGAGATCTGCTAACCTTTTGACTTGATGCTCACCGTTGATCTCTGATGCATGATCAAATATGCTATGTTAGATCTTTGGGACCCACTAACACTAATAATCACCATGCACCATTGATCTATGATCTTACTAAACACAAACCATTGATATACTTGGTCTCACTTTCTTTGTCAGTCATCACATATGATTGGTCTTTAATCTGATCGAATGTAGATCATTGATCTTGATCCAAACACCTTTTGAATCTTTAACGCCCATGTCCCATTGATCTATTATTTGATCAAATTTTTATCATTAATCTTTAGAATCTTTTAAATTCAAAGGGCTATTTGCCATATCTTGAATTTGACATCTACACACACGTTTCACTTCACAAGTCTAACTTTAAAGCTTTATATTTTGAGATAACAAGCTCATCAAGATATAAAATTTATAGAGGATGATCTAGGTATGAATAAATTCATGTCCATGTGACTCTTTGACCTTGGTTGATTTTTTAAGTGCATCTATCAAATGTTCAACTAGACTGATCTATCTTTTTTGGCATGATGTACTTATGACTATCTTGTTCTACTAAGCTTGACCTTGAAACTTCAAAGCTCAAAATGAGGCTCCATTGAACTCCTAAGACTTTGTGTAAGCTGATTCATGCCCCTGAATCCTTGAAACACCATGAAATCCTACTGGTCTTAAATTTTAACAAACTACACTTTAAGTTTATTAAAGTGTTTCAAAAGCTTTGCAAGTTGTATGTGATCTTCTTCTCTCACTTTAGGTCCACTCATTCCATTGATAAATCTACTCATTTAATCATTCCACACCAAGATGTCTAAAAACTGATCCATCTAGGCAAATTTCCATATGTAGGCCAAAATTGGCTAATAGGAACAACATGGAAATTGATAATAGGGGACCACCACAAGGAGTGTTGGTTGATAGAAATACTATCTCTAAATCCATTATCATTCCATAATAAATAGGGCTTAATATTTTCCTAAGCTTTCCAAATGCTTTTAACCATGAAGACCCAATAATTTTTTAGGGGTAGAGAGAGTGAGAATGTTATCAAATCCTAACCCTTTCCATGTGGAATGACCATGAGGAACACCCTTAAAGATACAATTTTGTATTAAGACTTTTCATGCTTTATTTCCCTTAATAACACAAATAATCCATTTGGTGAAGAGATTCGAGCCTTGGTGAGAAATGTCAATCAACCCCATCTCTCTAGCCTTCTTAGGGATATTATTAAACACCCTTGTGGAAACCTTTGTTGGTGGAGAAATTGTTCCAAAGAAAACATTTAAAAATATTTTGAAGCTTTTGAATAGATTTTTTAGAGGGCACATAATAAGAAGAATAAATTATTAAATTTATGACACAAAAATTATTTTAAAAATAATCAACCCCATCCTTCTATCATCCTTAAGGAGACAACAATACTCCCAATCAACCATGTGGAAACCATTTTCGATGGAAAAGCTGGCCCAAAAAAAATCTCTAAAATGTTTTTCAATATTTTTAATAAGAGTTTTGAAGACACTCAATAAGAAGACTAAATTATTAAATTTATAAAAAAAATTATTTATTATAACTGTTATAGCCTAAATTTTCACCCTAGAGAAGTTAATGAGGTCTTCTCAAATTTGGGATAACATGGAACTATCTCTACATATAGACAAGTTGATAAAAGAGATAGATATATAAATTATGGGTTAGCTCCCTTGATCTATCTTTTAGGCTCACACACTACACTAGACTAATCACTATTGGGGGTGAAAAAGGAAGAAAGAAACATAAACCAAATATATATCCATAAACATACTTGTATTTTCACTAGGAAAGTAGACTACTAAAAATAATCTCAAATCAAAGGTTATTTTAGCATAAGTGTTTATACATAAAGGTAGATTTACATGAAATTATAAATCTAGGTGACTAGAAGTCTGATCTTAGACCCTTCTAATCTCTATCACACTTCAAAACATACCTAACAAACATATACACTTCATGAGACTTGTTAGAAGAAATGTCACTCACACAATGCATACAAAAGTAGAATGGAAGCAAGGAGAAACATTCATCATCACTTGTCATCAAAATGGAATACTTGACATACTTAGGCAAGAGTTTTATATATTAAAATATCTTGATAAAAATTTATTCAAAGTCAAAACAAGATGTCAAACTAGCAAGGCTTAACTGTACCAATTCTAGATAGTTTACAATGCCAAAATGGCTTCAATATATAGAGTATAGGAGAGGAGAGAGGAGTGATGTTGAAGAGTCACAATTCCAAGTGTCTAGTATTGAAAATGAACTACAATTCAAGAGAAATAGTTGGAACATAGGTCATGAAGCTATCTTGGATAAGTGTCTATCTGAAACATGATATCTTCCTCAAGTTGGTGTAGGGACACTTCATTATCCTTATTGAAACTACCCTCTTGACGAGGAGTTCACTATCTATCCAAAAATAATTTGTAAGTCATTGACACATATCATCTGACTTGAGAAGGTGGAAACATGATTATGATAGTCATTATATACCCCTTAATTGAGGACCTTCTCTTTGACACTTGTTGTTCACTTCCTTGCAACTGTTCATTAGCCTTCTAGGCTCAATTCCCACACTTGTCACTAGGGTGACCTACAAATTTTCAAGGAGATTCATTATAGAGATGTGAGATGCATCATTAGAACCAATTTTTCTTCTATTCCATCAGGTATACCTCAAAATAACTCCAAACAACAGTTCTCATCTTTAACTTGGTAGCTATCTTCCTCACTATTTTGTCCAAGACTTCCTACAACAGTCATCTTAGTATAAGATTTTTCATGCATGACCAAGGTAATAAGGGGTTATGAGGAGTTATAAAGTATTTATACACTCCTTCCACAATGGATTTCATTCATCTATTCCCTTTTTCACCTCTAATTCAACTCAATTCTTGTAGAAAACACATAATTCACCTCATCTGTATAAGTGATGGTATAAAAACATTGAGTGTCAGGGAGCCTAAGAGAGTTTTAAGTTGATCTAAGTCACTTTCTAGGTCAATTGACCCCGTTTGGATGCATTATTCATCATATCTTTGTCATTGGGTTCATACAAGGGTTTTAGGTCATTTAGTTTGTTAACAATGATTCATAAAGGTTAAGCCCTTAACCTTCAAACCAATGCCAGTAAGTTTGAGTATAGGACCCTCCTCAACTACCCATACATTCTCGATATCCCATGCACATTGTTCGTACATATATGAGTGAAAGAATTTTGCTTCTTGATTAGCTGCTTGCATTCTAGACACCCCTAAGATAAATTTAAGCCAAAAATGGCCAATTTGAGTTTCTCTATACAAACCAATGATTCTAATCAATCTTCCACTCTCCCATGAAGGTTAAAACATTGATTTTAAATATTATATGATCTTATAAATTTCATTAGGCACTTGCTAGTTCATGTCCAATTCTTATGCCTAATAGGCATAGTCTATGTTTTTTAGTGTGTGGTCACTTCTAAGTGTTGAAAGTGACTATAAGACCTTATATACACATTTTTACCTTCAATTCAACTCTACGTATAATTATACAATCATTTATGACTCTCTCTTTCATCCTTTTTACCATTCATGTATTAGGTCTACATATTGCTTGCTCATAGAGTGCATCAGGTCTGAGATAAAACAAAGGATACTTACCCTATTGGTCTAACCCAAATGAGACCATGGAGGTATTTATAAAGTCATGATGACACTCTATATCAATTTTTAGATCCATATCACACTTCTAGATCCCTCAGCATCTCAAACTCTCAAAACTAGCTTTTAGGTCTGTCATTGTGTGCAAGATTTTGGTGGATTGAGTTTGAGGTTAAAAAACCTATTTGTTCAATATTATATTTACTTATTTTCATCTTATAATCTCATGTAAATGTGATATGATCACTCTGAGAGTGATTTATATGTGTCAATATTCAACTACACCTCTGTCAACCTTCCAAACTTGCATCCTTCACTAGCCTAGGTTAGCCTGCAGTCCTCACTTCAAACTATAGGTACTCATTTAGGAATATAAGGGGTTTATGTGGGTGGTGATTAATGTGTGAGTACTATGTTTCACCACTTTGGTTCCTATTAAAGTCACTATCACCATATCACACCTAAATAGACTTGTCTCTACATTGAGATCATGCAACCATTCCTTACCCTCAATGTACTAAGTGTCACTTACAATGTGCACTATTATAGATTCATTTGGACCTAAAGGTAGTGTAGTTTTTTGAGTGTTTAAATCAAAATTTTATTGAGTTGAAAACCCAACCTACCATCATCCTATCTCAATAAATGACTTCATCTTATGTCAATATGTGGCCTCTCTATCTAAGCTGCAAGAACAAAGCCATCAAACTTATCTATACCTCATAGTCACTCACCAAAAAATGACATTGTATGGGGAAAAATTTCCTTTTAGAGAATTCAAGGCAAAAATTCCCTTTAAACAAATTTCTCCTAAACTATGAACATTAGACTCAAGTGTTTGATTCTACATTGAGGTCTGAAGATGTTTCACCATTTTAACAAGTAGATATGAACTTTATCTTGTGATTAGACCCAAAAATACTCATTCTTGAATCTCTTTCAACCTCCTCAATGTCTTAGGCCTGTGTGATATTCTCATACCTATAGGTCTCTATCTAGGTTTGATTGTAATAAGTGGTATTACTATTTGGGAAACTTATCCCTCTTCTTGAATGGGTAGAATATGTCATGGGCTTTGGAGGTAATGGATATTTATTACAGAGTTCAAAGCATATACTTGACTCTCCCACAAACCATTGTCACCTCTAACTTCTGAGACATATGTGTTCAATTTGCATTCTACCTAGATGATAATGAAGATATAGATCCACTATGACCTCAAACAAAGTTTGCTTGTAAGATCAATTGGGAGTTAGGAAACAGATTGCATTGTGAGGGTATTCATCTCAAGTTGTTTTATAAACCTCAAATTCACACCTTCACCTACAACTTATCAAAAATGGTTCTTAGCCTTCACTATTATTCACTCCTAGCACAAGAGAGTGATTTTACTTATCTTATGTCCACACATGCCAACCATATTGAAGCCAACATGAAATGAGTGAGCATGATCTGCAAGTCTACATATACCACTTAGTTTACATAAATCAATCCCCAAAGTGCAATTAGATGAGAAAAATGAGATGTTGGTGTTGTATAGGTAGTTTAGAGGTGTTAACAATATTAGTGATTATTCATACAGTATGAACCATTAATCTTGAGACCATGACCATGAAATGAAAGGTCATAAGGACTATTAACATCCTCCAAATGCACTCACTCCAAATCTTCTTCTCTAATTTGTACCAAGAGAAAACCATCGACCCTTTTTGACCTGTGTAAGGGAGTGATATGAGAGAGAAACCTATTTTGATCAATTTTGAACTTGATGAAGCTTACTAATCCTAAAAATGATCTGTAGGGATCTTAAGACACCTTTTTTAAGCCTCCACTCATGCCAAATGAGTCACATTAGTCCATACAACATTTGAAATTGTTCTTTTTGTAGGTGATTTTCTTGTTTGTACGTTGAATATGCAATTCTTCAATTTTAAAACCTTCCTCTAACATTCCTTGACATGTGGTACATAGCCTACACTTTGACACGTGTCTTTTTGATGTGAAATCATATAATATATTAAAATGGCCAAAAGGTGGCATAAAATGACATAACATAAACTAGACAAATGTGACCAAGGTGGAAACATATTATGTGACCATTTTCAAACCTAGGGGACCCTATGAAAAGTTTGAATATGCAGGGGGTTGACTTAATTTGACCTAGGGTAAAATTTATTCAACAATGACTTCTAAAAATTAAAAAAATTAGATTTTTTTTACTATTTTATTTACTAATAATTTTGTACATGAGTTAAACAACTAAGAAATGAGCTAATAAATATTTTGACTTTAGTATTTAAATATACATGTAATTTCTTATAGTATGTAGGTGTTGTGTACATTCCACTTTTATATGTTTTAAGTTTTGATTATTTTATTTACTAATAATATTGTATGTGGGTTGAATAACAACTAACAAAGTTTTGGGCTGATAAAGAGTTTGAATGAATAGATACTTTATTTCATAAATATGTAGAAAATTACTCACTTGATGTGATAGGGTAAGAAATTATCCTTTCAAAATAAAGAAACTTCAAATTGTAAACTTGAAAGAAAGCACTAGATGGGATGTCATAGGGTTACATATTACATTTGACAAGTTAAATAACCAGTTAACTAGTTTGTCTGATTAAAGAATCAGTATTCCTTCCATCACCACGCCTCTATCCTCTTTATTTTTAAAAGGTGGCATAAAATGACATAGCATAAACTAGAAAAATGTGACCAAGTTAAAAACATATTATGTGACCATTTTCAAACCCAGGGGACCCTATGAAAAGTTTTAATATGCAGGGGGGTTGACTTAATTTGACCTAGGGTAAAATTTAGTAAACAATAACTTCTAAAAAGTATTTAAAAACATTTTATAATATTATATACATTTTAAAATATTTTATTATAACTTCTAAAAAAAATTCTATAATATTATATTTAAATGCAAGGGAATTTAAAGCTTATTAATAATATAAGTTGTCAAATCTAATATAAAATTCAACCTCTTTGAATTTAGTGTGTTTAATATATATTTTAATTTGACTGGTGGACTATTTTTTGCTAAAGTTTCTAGTGGTGTTTCATTTTCCTGGAAGTCATTTCATACTTTTTATTGCTAACAATGTTTACTTCTATTTTGATGGATTCTCATTTTTAGTTTTTTATTAGGTTGTGGGTTTCCTTCAAAACCCTCACTTTTACTTATACCCATTGGCTTGTTAATGTTTTTTATAAAAAACATTCTAAACACCATCAAATTCCAATCCCATACTACTATTTACATTTAGACATGAAAAAAGGGTTTACAACCATGCATGCAATGCACGACCTAGTCTAAATATAAAACCTATTATTATAGAAATGCCTAAATGAAAGCTATAGCATTTTAAATTGAAAATAGTTAAAATTAGAAATTCAAGCTAGACGATCTAAATATTTTTTGGCATTGAATTGGCCTTTGTAATCACCATTTTATGATACAATTTACTATTTTTAACATCACTATCTTGTGAAGTGGAGGATGATACATGAAAAAATAATGAAGGAAACAAGATTTGCTAGGTTTTTTCATGACCAACTTATTTTGTTCGATAGCTTGCTTTCCTAATTCCCATACCATTTATGCAAGAAACTTATGGTTTTATGTGCATTTATTGTGCTTGATGCACCACCCTTTGGATGTGCTCACCTTATTTAATGATATCCACACTCTTTTTTGTAATTATTATTGTAAGTGGTCAAAAGAATAGCACCCAAGTGAGATAGGAGGTTTTCCTAAAGGTGTATGCCAATATAACTAACCTTCCCTCTTAGCCTAAGGTATGTTTTTAACTAGATGTCATTGATAATGTCTATAAATGGTATGAGAATTATTATCTTATTACATATATTTTTTGTCATTTCCCCTCAGACGATTTGATTAACAACTGGTTTCATCACCATTAACCTTACCAAAGGGTTTTTTATTTTTTCATTTAAAGAGCCATATGAAGTTCAAGCCCTCTTAGCCAAATCAAGCTATTTGTTTCTCATAAACACTCTTGATTTTATCCCATTGGACTTTGGAATTCAAAGTCTTTGCCTAGGCCTCCTTTAGGGTATTGATCTGGATTGAACTTTTAGGCTTATTAATTTCATTGTGGTCATTTCTTGACCAAATTATCCAAGCCATCGGGAAAGTATCATGCCATGAACAACCCAAGTTATATTCTCCATTCCCTAACAAGAAAATTCATGTTGAGGTTGATTTATCCAAGGAGTTAAAGGAGTTTATCGATATCCAAGTCAACAATAATTGTTGTGTGCATAAGTTTGTATATTTAAATATTCTTAATACATGTTTTTGTTGTTAATTTATTGATCATTCACATCAAAGATTATCCCCTAAAGGGCCATTTGAAACCCTCCTCAGACCCTCTACAAATTAAGAAATGCAAGATGGTTGATAAAAGTGAAAACTGGACTATGGCTACTACCAAAAAATTGTAGTCAGAGCCAAAACCCTCCTTCTTGTCACTTCTCCTCTAATAACAAAGGCATCTTAGAGGTTCCCACCTCTCATCCTATCAAATCCTCGCATGCCCAATAGAGTATTATTTATCAAATTTCACATCCTCAAAAAGGTTCTTACTCCACTAGTATACCCTTAGCAAGACGCTCGTTATCTAGGCAGTTACCTAACCCACCCCATGGTAGTATAAACTCTCCATGAGAGGAAAATGGGGCTAAATATCACTCCATTGTGTTTGAGGGATTCTATTTTCCAAACCATCATAATAGTTTTATATCCCTTGAAGATATAAAGGATGGTTAGGGAAAGCTCTAAATGGATGAGATTTATTAATGAATATTCTCTCAAAAAATGTTTAAGGTCTCATAGAGTCCTCTCATAAATGATCTTTGTGAGCTCCTTGCCAACAAATTGGTCCATTGGATTTTGTCTATCTACAAGAAATTTTTTTGGATTTATTTTAAAGACAACTTTGAAGTGAATTCAACCTGACACAACCTAATTCTCCACTTTAAATGAAGAAGGATGTGGCAAAAAAAGCACATTGATGTCACCAAAATTTTCCCCATTACTTTTTTAATAGGGGAAGATCTATCACACATAGTGATTTGGATGCTTTTGGATATTTATGGCCATTCATTAGGTATTCTCAATATTTATGCTCCAAATGATAGCCCTAGAAGATCTTTGTTATGCAAATATCTAGTTGACAACTTACCCATTGCCATGTGGCTCATGTGCAGGTATTTTAATATGGTTTACAACACTAATACAAAGCTAGTGCCTTACCCATGAGAAGGTACATGGGATAATGTGAAGCATGGTATTATTTCAAGTATAGGTAGCATATTGTCGAATCTATCCTCCAATGACACACATTAAATATTATGGCTTGGTTTATGTGGTCCAACTACCATACTAGAATTAACCATGTCCTCAAATGGCTCAACCATACATGTTTTTAAAATAACATATTTTCTCTTTCTCCAACATTAGTGGCCAACTTGTCAATGTTCATTTTGAGTACAGTCTCTTAGATCATGACCCCATGTCTTGTAGAGTAGATTGGATCACAAGTCGATTCAAAGTGCCATGTAATCATATAATTCTTAACACCTCTCTCTTGAGCCATACAAGCACCATCTCATTTCCCTATGCTATCAACTAGGTTGAATGGTGGAATGAGGCCATTATATACACCACCATATTTCTTCGCCACTATGGGAAGTAAATCACTCATGTCAAAAAATGGGGAGATGAGGTTGTGCTTAAAGAATTTCAAAGAGTTTCCTCCCTCATCAAACATAATCCATTTGATCACCACTTACAAAGCCTTGTCACCTCACTTAAACACCAAATCAAGGTGGCAAGTGGCCCCGCTACCAAAAGGGCACATCTTTATGCTCGCTTGTATTGGCTAAAAAATTAGAAATAAGGATTCAAAGGAATTTTAAAAATCCCTTAGGGCCAAATAAACCTAGGACCAAATCAAGGCTATCAATTTAGCTCAAATAAGGTCCACTTCTTTTCTTGACATCTCCTCTTCTTTTTTAGACCACTATAAATTAGTGTTTCAAACTTAGGGGAAAATAACCGAAAGAACCCAAGCTCTATAAGAATTCCTTGATGTGATTCCCCATAAGCTAAAACATATAGACCAAATTTTTTTTAAGGCATCTTTGAGTCTTCATGAACTCATAGAGGATCTTCACTACATGATTAATGATAAATCTCTTGGCCTTGATGGTTTCCCTGTAAATTTTACAAAGCCATATAGGAAATCATTGGGCCTAATTTACTTCAAGTTTATAAAATACAAATTTGGGTGTCATCATAAATTAAGGTAATATCAAATTAATACCTAAAGTTGATGACTTGGAACTCATTACCAGTTAGCGACCTCTCACTTTATTAAATGTTTCATATAAGATCCTAGCTAAAGCTTTTGTTAGGTTGTGGAGCTAAAAGCTTCATTGATGTAGACATGGAGAAGGCCATTGGAGGAGTTGCTAAAGTGTCACAGACACTGGCATCGATCAGGCCAACCGACGTCGGCAGGAGGAGACAGGAAGCAACCAACATTGGTCAGATATCGGCCGATGTCGGTGACCCCCAAGCGGACAGGGACCGACATCGGTCGCCTGTGTGGTTTGACTGCGAGTATATTATGGGCAGTTAGTTAACGAACCAACTGTTTGCATGATGAGAGCTAATTATAGACTGAGAGCTGCAGATCTAATTATTGTACTAGGTGTCTAATTATTGTTTGGATGAGATCTATATAATAGACTCATGGTTGTATTGTAAACTTGTGCTAGAGAGTAAGAGAGCATTATTATAAGCTCCTTCTGTGTGTGAGGTGAGCAATGGTGTGTTCCTCCTAGTGCCACAGTACCAAGGTGGGTGCTAGATTGGAGAATCAGCAGGGTTTTTCAGGAGTGTATGATCTTGGTCATCAGGTGAGCATGGATTTTATAGGAGATCTACATGGTAAGTAAGATCATTGATATGCAGGTGTGTGTGTGTGCAAGGTCAAGGTTCACAGGTGTGTAGAACCAGCTTGATCTGTAGGTGAAAGATCAGATAAGACAACAACACAATAGGGAGCAGTATCAGGAGAGATCTACTTGGAGTACAGGTGTGTGCTCAGAGCATAGAGGAAGGCAAGGAAGATCCTTCCATAAGTAAGGTCTATTGAGGTGCAGGTTGTTGCAGGTTCAGGGGAGATCTACTTGAAGTATGTTTGTGTACTTGTGGAGTTTGTGGAGCACAGGTATAAGGTGAACACCAACTTAGTGTTTGAGTTGGGTGTTGGGACCTAAGAGAGAGAGCTTTGAGGAGAGAAGTACTATTCACTTGAGGTGGGGGAAGCCTCTGAAGAGGTGGTGGAGAAGAAGTGGCATCTTCTTTATTATATTCTTTTCTGTATGAGTATTAATACAAGTTGTGTATTGTCTCTCATATCTTGTGTTATATCTAGATTCTAGTTACTTGTTGATTCTGGTTATTTCCGCATATTAAGTTGCTTGTATTTGGTAATCAATTATGTGCTTCCGATGTTTCATATATCCCCAACAGCTTTCACCAACCATCTTCATCTCATTCTTCCTTCTATTGCTAGGCAAGAACAAACCATATTTATTAAAGGTAGATACAATCTTGATAACCTTATTATTTTCTGCAAAGGTAAATAATGGGATAGGGCTTCATGTCGTATAATCATTTTTATCAAATTGTATTTTGAAAAAGCTTATGATGGAATTTAATGGCCTTTTATCTTAGTTATTGTTGGGGATCAACCAACAATTTGATTACACTTATGAAAGCAATAAACACGGAATTAAATCAGAATGATAAGTAACTAGAATGATAAATAGCAAAGAACAAGAGATACAAGAAACCACCCTAAAAACTTGTATTAAACTCTTTACAGAAGGAATACAATTGAAGAAACTTCTTTCTTCCACACCTCTCTCAGATGTACAGATCTCTCTCTAGATCTCTTTCCCTCAAGAGCTCTCTCTCTCAAGTACAATCAACTCCAACAACCTGGATTGATTCACATATACAATTTTGTACTACTCTTTCTCAACATACCATACAATAAGCTAAGAAGATCTAATCCTACATATAGAATTAGGAAACTTGAGCATGCATTTACAACCAACAGTTATGCCTCTTGAACAAGGGCTCTAAAAATAGTCTTACTAATAATAGAGATGCGGACTTAAGACTATGACTTAATCTCATCATGCAAACACTCAGTTCTGTCCACGGAAATAAGTTTCTAGACACACAGGTAACCGACATCGATTCTTGCTTGCTTTCTTGTGATCGACGTCGACTGATCCCTGCTGATGCCAGCGTCTTCTAAATTGCTCTTGACCAACGTCGGTCGCTCCTGACCAACGATGGTGACTGTGTAACTGCTACAACCTTATAAAGTGCTCCTTGGTGAAGCTTTTAGGCTCCACACCTTAACAATCTCCCACTTGGAGATAAACAGCTGCACCAGTACTTGTACAACAACATCTTCTAGCTCCTCCATCTTCAACTCAATCATGAAGACCAATAGAAGTTGAATGAAGATTTAAATTCTCCTTTGTAATTAGCTTGGTTAACATATCAGCAAGATTCTTATCTGTATGGATCTTCTCCAGCTTCAACTCACCATCCTCCAATACCTGTCTTATGAAGTGGTACCTAAGCTGTATATGCTTTGTTCTTGAATGAAAGGCTGAATTCTTAGCCAAATGAATTGCACTCTGACTATCACTGTATAATCTACAATTCTCTTGCTCCTTTCCAAGCTCTTCCATGAACCGTGTCATCCATATCATCTCTTTGCTAGCCTCTGTGACTGTAATATACTCTGCTTCTATAGTTGACAAGGCAACAACCTTCTGCAACTTTGATATCCAGCTAACCACCGTTCCACCAACAATGAAAACATATCCTGTGGTACTCCTCCTACCATCCAAATCACCTACCATATCTGAATCTACATAACCATGTAGAGAAGTATCTAAACCTCCATAGCACAAATGCCTACTGCTGGTTCCTCTCAGATATCTAAGGATCCACTGAATTGCTTTCCAGTGTTCCTTTCCTAGATTGGCCATATACTTACTTACAACTCCCACTGCTTGGGCAATATCCAGTCTAGTACACACCATTGCATACATTAAACTCCCTACTACGGAAGAATATGGAACTCTACTCATGTACTCTACCTCATCATATGAATTAGGACATTGTTCTTTACTCAACTCAAAATGTCTAGCCAAAGGTGTGCTTACCGGTTTAGCATCCTACATATTGAACCATTTCAACACCTTATTCACATAATCCTCTTGAGACAAAATCAACCTGTGATTTTTTCTGTCTCTCTTAATGCTCATGCCAAGGATTTTCTTTGCTGCTCCCAAATCCTTCATGGCAAATGTTTGAGCTAATTTCACCTTAAGCTCAGAGATATCCTACATGTGTGATCCTACAACCAACATATCATCTACATACAACAATAGAATAATATATCTACCATTATCCAATCTCTTAAAATACACACAATGGTTAGATTGACACCTACTGTAGCCATGCTCAGTCATAAATCTGTCAAATCTCAAATACCATTGTCTAGGAGCTTGCTTGAGGCCATACAAGCTTTTCTTCAATCTGCACACTAGCTTCTCCTTACCTTTGAACTCAAATCCTTCCGACTGTTTCATATATATTTCCTCATCCAAATCTCCATGAAGAAATGCTGTCTTAACATCAAGTTGCTCAAGATGAAAATCCTCAATAGCAACTAAAGACAATACAGTCCGTATAGAAGTCATTTTAATAACAGGAGAAAAAATCTCACCAAAATCAATACCTAGCTTTTATGCAAATCCTTTCACTACCAACCTGGCCTTATATCTCATCTATCCATTCTCACCTTCCTTCAACCTATAGGTCCATCTGTTCTTCAGTGTCTTCTTATCTACTGGCAACTCAACCAAATCCCATGTTTGGTTCTCTTTCAAAGACTCCATTTTCTCAACCATGCCATGCTCCCACTGATTCTTGGACTCCACCTGTATTACTTCTTCAAAAATCTTTGGTTCTCCACCATCAGTTAGCAATAAATAGAATAATGAAGGAGAATATCGAATTGGAGGCTTACTTACCCTTTCTGTCCTCCTGATGGGCGTCTGAGACTCATCCACAACACACTGTCCACCTAAATTCTCTGACAGTGACCAACCTCAGTCACTTCCAGGCCTGTAACTTGCCGACGTCAGTTTTACCTGACCGACGTCAGTTCCTGTCCTACCAACATCAGTCTCTATATGACTGACATCAGTTTCTATTCTACCGATGTTGGTTCCTGCTTGGCTGATGTCGGTCTCTGTGTTTTCTTTTTTGTGATTAATTTTTCCTGCGAGCTCATTTTGGACCGTCACCTCGTCCAATTCTCCATTGCTCTGCCCAAATTGATTTAGCTTCTTTAGCTGATCACTATACATCATTTTTCATTGAAAACAACATCATGGCTCCTAATTATCTTGTTAGTTCCTAGATTCCAAAATTTGAAACTGAAATCATCAGAGCCATAGCCAATAAATGTGCACCTCATAGACTTAGCATCTAGCTTTTTTCTATTTTCCTTATCAACATGCACAAAGGCTTCACAACCAAAAACTTTGAGAAATGAGAGATCTACCTTTTTACCTGTCCATGCCTCTTTTGGAATTCCACCATCCAGAGCTGTAGAGGGTTCTCTATCAATTAGGTACACTGTAGTGTCAACAGCTTCTACCCAAAACTCTAAGGGCAAACCAGCATGCAATCTCATACACCTTGCACGCTCCATGATTGTTCTGTTCATCCTTTCAGCAATTCCATTCTGCTAAGGTGTCCTTAGAACCATCCTTTGCCTATGGATTCCATGCATATAATAATACCAATTGAACTTATAGCTGTAGAACTCACCATCATTGTCAGATCTTAGGCACTTCAGTCTTCTGCCTGTTTCATTCTCAACCATAGCTTTCCAAATCTTAAAAGTCTCAAATACATCAGATTTCTTCTTAATACAATAGATCCATACCTTTCTTGTAGCATCATCTATGAATGAAACATAGTACTGTGATCCTCCAATAAAAGCAACCTGAGCCGGTCCCCACACGTCCGTGTGAACAAGCTACAGCTTATGCTTCTTCTTTGTTGACCCAGTCTTGAGAAAACTCACTCTTTTCTATTTTCCAAAAACACAGTGCTCACAAAAATCTAGATATATTCTTTTCAAATTTGAAAGCTTACCTTTAGACTTAAGAATAGACATTCCCTTCTCACTCATGTGGCCAAGCCTTGAGTGCCATAATTTTGCATCCACATCTGAAGTAGATAATACAAAAGGAGAACTGTTAGTAACACAATTACATAAATAGAGAGTACCTACTCTCTTACCTCTGGCCATTACAAGTGCACCCTTGGTCACCTTCCAAGATTCAGCTGTGAGAGTAACTGTACAACCCTCATCCCCTAACTTTCCTGTAGAAATAAAATTCCTCTTCAAGCTGGGAACATGCATAACATCTCTCAACACCCATGTGTTGCCATTCTGCATTTTCAGCTGCACTTTACCTTTGCCAATAATTTTACAAGGCTCATCATCCCCTAAATACACTATTCCAAAATCTCCATGGATATAGTCACTAAAATATTCTCTATTAGGGGTTGCATGAAAAGATGCACCAGAATTTAAAACCCAAGATTCTATATTATTATGCAAAGAGAATATTAAAGCATCTTGTGCAATACCTACAACCTTTGCTTCTTCTTTTCCTTCGTGCTGATTGTCCTCCTTAGACTTTGACCAGCAATCTCTGCTTATGTGCCCAATCTTTCCACAATTCTAGCATTGTGGCTTCCTGCGATTTTTGGATTTGGATCTACCTCTCACCTTTGACTTAGACCTTGATCTCCCTTTCTTGCTCTTCTCTTTCTACCTTGCCCTGCTCTCAAAACTTAAAGTGTTCCCTAATGTTTCCTCTGTGCTTTTCCTATGAATTTTCTCATTCAAGATAACACTAACAACATCCTCTACTTTTAAAATATTTGAAGCAAATGCAATATTACTAACTGCCATTACTAAGCTATGCCAGCTTTCAGGTAAAGAACATAATATTAAAAGAGCTTTAATTTCATCATCAAACACTATATTGACTGAACTTAATTGATTTACAATTCCATGGAAATCATTTAGATGATTAGATACAGATCCACCTTCCTGCATACACAAATTAAATAACTGCTTCATAAGATATACCTTATTAAAAGCTAAGGGTTTTTCATACAAATTTGCTAAAGTAGTCATTAACTCTACCATAGACTTTGCCTATGATAAGTTAGACATCATAGTAGATGCTAGACTCAGTCTTATAGACCCCAGAGCCTTTCTATCAATAACTTCCCATTCTTCATCATCCATATTTGTGGGCTTCTTTTCAATCCCACCTAACGGTAAGTATAGATCTTTCTAATACAGATAGTCCTCTATCTGCATTCTCTAATGTTGATAATTTTTTCCATTAAACTTATCCATTCTCAGTTTACTTTCTTTTGCCATTGCTTCTCCCACTCAAATAGAAATCTCTGTAGAAACCCCTGTGAGTACCCTGTAATCAATACACACTACACAAATATGAACCACCTGTTAGTGAACTTGAGCTCTGATACCACTGATTGGATATCAAGCTCTGAACCTGCAACCAAGTCTCTGATACCACTTGTTGGGGATTAACCAACAATTTGATTACACTTATGAAAGCAATAAATGTGGAATTAAATTAGAATGATAAGTAACTAGAATGATAAATAGCAAAGAACAAGAGATACAAGAAACCACCTTGAAAACTTGTATTAAACTCTTTATAGAAGGAATACAATTGAAGAAACTTCTTTCTTCCACACCTCTCTCAGATGTACAGATCTCTCTCTAGATCTCTTTCCCTCAAGAGCTTTCTCTCTCAAGTACAATCAACTCCAACAACCTAGATTGATTCACATATACAATTCTGTACTATTCTTTCTCAACATACCATACAATAAGCTAAGAAGATCTAATCCTACATATAGAATTAAGAAACTTGAGCATGCATTTACAACCAACAGTTATGCCTCTTGAACAAGGGCTCTAAAAATAGTCTTACTAATAATAGAGATGCAAACTTAAGACTATGACTTAATCTCATCATGCAAACACTCGGTTCTGTCCACGAAAATAGGTTACGGGACACACAGGTAACTGACATCGGTTCCTGCCTGCTTGCCTGTGACCGACATCGACCGATCCCTACCGACGCTGACATCTTCTGAACTGCTCCTAACTGACGTCGGTCGCTCCTAACTGACGCTGGTGACTATGAAACTACTGCAACCTTGTAAAGCGCTCCTTGGTGAAGCTTTTAGGCTCCACACCTTAACAGTTATGTTAAAGGCTCTTGGTTTTGGCCAATTATTTATCTCATCAATCCAAAATTTATTGGTAGATGATTCTACCTATCTCACTATTAATGTTCTCAAATATGATAGTATTTTCCTTAAATGCTCCATCCATCAAGGTTTCCCTCTTGCTCCAACTCTTTATGTTCTTTTTATAGAAGCTTCAAGTTATCTTCTTGCCTCTAGGTTTGAGTGGGGTCTTGTTTAGGGTATTATTTTACCTAACCAGTCTTCTCAAATAATTAATGGTAACTTTTATGATGATACTTTCCTCACCCTTGAATATCATGGATTTTTTTTTATCAAAATCCATAAAGGGTCTTGATATTTTTTGTTTAGCCTCTAGGTCTAGTTTGCAATGGAGTTAAACTCAATGTTTTAGACAAAGTATGATGCTTATGCCTAAGTGGATTATCCATTTCAAGTGGAAATGGATTAGTAGAAGATAAAAATTCAAATTTATGGGCATCCCTTTTGATTTTGAAAATACTCTTGTAGAGATTTGGAAATATTTCATTAACAATGTTGAGAATAAGGTTAAATATTGGGTTACCAAATCACTCTCTTTAGCAGGGAAATTCCAAGTTTATACTAAAATATTAGCAAAAGAAATATTTGGGTGCCAACATCAATCTAGGTAATATCAAATTAATACCTAAACTTGATGACTTGGAACTCATTACCAGCTATCAGCCTATCACTTTATTAAATGTGTCATATAAGATCCTGGCTAAAGTTCTCATCAACCGTTTCCATCTCATTCTTCCTTCTATTGTTAGACAAGAGAAAACCATATTTATTGAAGGTATATACATTCTTGATAACCTTATTATTGTATGTGAAGGCAAGGAATGGGGCAGGGCTTCACGTTAGATAACCATTTTTCTCAAATTTAATTTTTAAAAAACTTATGATATAATTGCCTCTTATCTTATCTATGCTAAAGGCTCTTCGTTTTGGTTAGTTATTTATCTCAGCAATCCAAACTTTATTGGTAGATTCCTTTGCATACCTCACCGTTAATGGTATCAAATCTAATAGCATTTTCCTCCAGTGCTCCATCCATTAAAGTTTTCATCTTGTTTTAGCTATTTATGTTCTTTCTATAGAAGCTTCAAGTTATCTTCTTGCCTTTAGAGTCTAGTGGCATCTTGTTCGGGGTATTTTTGTACCTAACTACTCTTCTTAATTAATTAATGTTAAATTTGATGATGATACTTTCCTCACCCTTGAAGAGTAGGGAAATACTTTCTTAGAAGCCATGAAGTATCTTAATATTTTTTGTTTAGCCTCTAGGTCTAATTTGCAATGGAGTAAATGTTTCAGATAAAGTATGATGCCTATACCTAAGTGGATTTTCCATTTTAAGTGGAAATGGATTATTAGAGGAGAATAATTCAATTTTTTGGGCATCCCATTTACCTTTGATAGTTCTCCCATAAAGCTTTGGAAATATTTCATTAATCATGTTGAAAAGTGTATATGATATTTATGGATTAAATACCACCTCAGTCTTGTACACTTGGAAAACTTAGACCTTGGTTGTTCCTCTTAGTTATGGACCTTTCCCACTTTAAAAAGTCTTGTAGCTACTCGATCTTGTGCCCCTTGGTCTATCTCTTGGTTTGACCAATCTTATGTTGATGACTGAGACCTTCCATCTTACCTAGAATGCTTAAAAACTACTTATCTTCCACTTCTATAAGTTCTGAGTCTGTACATACTTTCCTATTCCTTAAACACTAGAATTTAGGATAAACACCTGCATCGATGTAGGTGTCCTACTTTGATACAAGTATCTAATGCCTTACAGTCATCTAGTTTTCAAATGTAATGCATCCTAATGGTTATCCTAAGTGATTTAATGTGATTTATTTCTCCAAAGGGACTAATATAAATACAAGATCAACCCTCATTCATTCCTCATCTAGAAAATTATTTTCTACTCACCAAGCAACTAAAAGATATTCAATCAAACACTCAAGTGAGAAAATATTTCCTATTTTCTCGTATTTCCATATCACTCATAGGGATAATACATACATAGGTCTAAAGTACTAAAGGAGTATTCCAAGATCTATATTTTCTAAGTTACAAGCTAGGTCATTGTTATACTTGCTTTCCACATATTGCATGATTCAAATACAAGCCAAAACATAGGGGAGAACTACATCATTCTGAGGCCTTCTTCATATTATTGTATATGTAGGCAATGTTCATTGATAGAGGGCTCTTTTGGGTCATCTAGACACCTTGTGCCCACTAACCCATTTTTCCCCAAGGGCACTATTCATATGAAGTACAAGGGTTTCATAATTTCATGAGGAGTGATAGTCCATGAGCTAGACTTGAATGTACCAGATTGAAGGTGAAGACAAACCTAAAATAATCTACATGGTCACATCCTTTTTCATTAAGTATTCCATATAGGACACCTATGTCAAGTTTAGATATTAGCATCAATGTAATTATCCAAGGTTGATGCTAGTGTCCAAGGCTCCAAATACACTTAATCTAGAGTTTGATGAATGTTCTAGAATATTCTTCTAGTCTTCTTTTTACCTATTCCAGATCTAGAACTATAATAACATCACAACCAATTAACCATAATGTCTATTTATTATTTCCATATCTAGCATAATTATACTTATTATTTTTATCCTATCTCAATTTAATGAATTCAATAAATTTTATTTTTTATTTTAGCATCTAATTGGCTTGCTATAAAGATAGTTTATCACCCTTGTACCTTATGCTATCTCTATGCCCTTTAACCATAGATAACCCCAATCTAGATTTTTTAGGGTTAAACATTTGGTGAACCCAATTCATATGAATACAAACCTTTTTGATTCTTAGGGTTTTTATTTAATTAGGGTTTTAAATTACTTTACTATTTCATTTCCTTCTTATATTATTTTTCATGCAACCTAGGCATAGCCCTAGATTGAGAGGTGTGCCTATTGGACACATTGAGCTTCCCCTCCCACCACCTAAGATGTATCAAACCAATGGGGGAAATCATATGGATCATGATGATAATAATGTTGATAGTGAAAAACATACTAATGAGGTTATCATAAAAGAATATTATGATAATGAAAATCTTGAGTCTAATGAAATCAATGAACATGAGAAAATAGATCATGAGAAAGTGCAAGTAATTACATTATTTCATGAGTGTATTCATAAAAACCATGAAGATATTGATGAAAAAATAAAAATAATTTTATAAACTAAGAACAAAAAAAACATAGATGACCAAATAGGTCCATCTATTTATCATGTTATTGGGTCATCTCCATATACCAACAACGCTCCCTTGAAAAAATTACAACATGATACTTCTAATGGAGCCACATGATAAGTATTTCAACATTTTTTTATTGAGACTACTATTTATACATCTACTATGGGGTTAATAACTATTTCAAGTCAAATATCATTTCTATGCCTATCCAAACCATGATTACATCCCCTTTGGTGACTACTCAGCTTGCTAATATAAATCCCAATGGGTCCATAGTTCAAACACTACTTTAATTCATAAAGACCTTAAAGGACAAGGTTACAAACATTGAAAAAAATGATTTAAAGTCTCCTTGTGATATTGACTCCCAAGATGTGTTACATAAACCTCTTGCACTTGAGATATATTTTTACCTTTTGCCAACTAGTTTTGTTGCACCTATGTTCACATTTTATGATGACAAGGGTGATCCTGAATAACATCTTTGATTATTTTATTGTGGCATGCTTTGATTATGAATACAATGATAAAATTTTGACCAAATTATTCCCAATAAGCCTCAAATACTATGCTTTGAGGTGGTTCTATGATTTACCTCTCCAATCTGTGAAAGCATTCAAACCTCTTGCAGATCAATTTTTGGCACACTTTTCCATTAATATTTTTGAAAAGGTTTCCTATGCTCAAATTATGAATTCAAACAAGGAAAAAATGAAACTATCAACAAATATGTCTTGAGGTACAAGATAATGTTGGCTAAAATTACTAATCCTATGGCAAATAAAGAGTTTTAAGACATATTTAAGCAAAGTTTGCTTGCTCCTTCACATGAATCCATTGTTTTAAAAAAAATCAAATATTTTGATGACTTATGCCATGTTGTAAGAGATTGTGAATGAAGCTTATTTCATTGAATAAACTCAAGTACGTAGAAAACACACCACTTGTATCCATATCCAGTACCAATTTTGGAATGAAACTAAGTTATAACATAAAATCTCTTGAGCCTAAAAAGGAAGTAAAAACCATGGTTAACATAGTTTCACAACAACCTAATCAATTTGTATTATCTAATGTACCAAGGAAAAAATTTACATGCTTACCCAAGTCTCGTGCTTCATTGCTTCCATGGATATTAGAGTGTCATATTATATCTCTCCCTCATCCTATAGAGGTTGATATGAATAGACCTATACGTAAAGGATATGATGCAAATGCTTATTGTGATTATCATTAAGGACCAAGATATTCGATGAACATATGTTTTACTTTGAAGCATAAAATCAAAGACCTTATTGATGACCAAAATATTACATTTGATAATCCTCCCAAGGAATTAGGTTCACAACCTGGTGATCAACATAAACAAAACACATTTAGAAATTATTTACATGATCATTCAAGAAATAATTTAGAATTACAATAGGTGCACTCTGCACACCAAGAGATTCAAAGTAAACAAATCAAACAAAATCCACGAAAATAGGATTTTACAATAACATTATTAATGGGTGGTGTTTATTTTTGGCATAACTATATTCATCCTACACAAATAAAAACTACTTGTCATATGGCTTGTTTTGATCTACAAGACTTGCAAAGAAAGGTCAATTGAAAAGACTCATTGGGAAACATAATAATTCCAATTGCTTATGGTCCTAAAGTAATTCAAACATGGGTTTGGGTTATGCCTACCATGTATCCATATGAATTTACACTAAGAACTCTTTGGTTATACCAAATGGAAGTAAAAATTGATCAAAATAAGCAAGGTATTTCCTTTTCTCATGAAGGAAAATTGATCCATATTCCAAATGATATCATTAGTTATTCTAATACACATGTAAACCATAAGGAGGAACATGATATGTACCATTTAAAATTATCCAATAATTAGGAAAACAATGCAAAAGATCCAAATTAAGGTTGAGAATCTTCAAATATTCCAAAAATACCAAAAAAAAAAAAAAATTCAAAAACTCCAAAAACATTTCTGACACCTACATACTTTATTGGCTCTTTGGAATCTATGTTAGTTCCATATTTATAGATGACATATCAGTTACTTATACATACACATGTGTGTCACACTTCTATTTGAATGTGATATAGGCACACATAGATACATGATCTATTCTTATTTCACATGTTGGGTCTTCCCTTTACTCATGTCATATGGACATTGGGGGCATCCACCTCTATGATCATGATAAATCTAGGTTATATAATTCAATGGTCACTTCACATTATCATGTTTGATTTGATACTTACACATGCCTTTATCCATGATTATATATTTCATAGGTTATTTGATAAGCTATGCAATTTATGTTTTTGGATAACACATTTGATCAATAGGATACTATTATATGTCTATTTTGGTTGCTTATGCTTTTATTTATGCATTTTATTGAGTGTTATTCCTTGCTATTATCTAGATTATTTTAGTATTTGAATATGCTCCTTTATTTGCATCCCCTATGACTATTTGTGTTTTCTTTGACATCTGAACATGTCATTATTTGTTGTATGAACATTTGAATATGTCATTATAGATTTTTTTAGACATTTGAATAAGTCATGTCCTTCAATTGTGTGACATTTGAACATGCCCCTTATTTTTGATCTCGTAGGACCATTATATGTTGACTTACTTTTGAGTGCTCTTGTGTGTATGCTTATTTTCTTATTGAGTTTGTAATGTTACTATCTAAACATTGCCATGATGTTTATCATGAATCTTAGGCATTTATGTGATCACATTTTTATATGGAATTCAATGCTATATTTACCTAGACATACCCTTTTATATGCTACATTGTTCCATTCACACATAATTCAGTTGTCTCATCCTTTTGAGGTGAGTTAACTACTAGTTTCTATTCTTCCCTCACCTCAAATAGGGGTAATATCAATGGGCGCATATCATAGAGTCATGTTATCAAAATTTCACATAATTTTTAGATTCAATGGGGACATGCTTTGGAAACATGTTCTCCACACACTTATTCAGTATTTGGTACTTATATTAGTTTTTAGATTCAGTGGGGGCATGTCATATAGGCATAGCTTTCAAACATTAAAAGTTTTTAGATTTAGTGGGGGAATGATTTTAAATCATGTTATCCACACTTATTCAGTATTTAACACACCTATATTCAATGGGGTTATGCTTTGGAAGCATGTTCTCCACACTTGTTCAGTATTTGACACACCCAAATTTAGTGGGGGTATGTTTCAGAAATATGTCCTCCACATTGGCACTTATTTCAATTTTTAAATTTCTCCACATATAGTGGGAACATGCTTTGAAAGCGCGTTCTCCACACTTACACAATTTTTTAATTGGCCAAAGCACATAGTTATATAATTTAAGTTCATAGTTGTGGCATAATTCTATACATTAGTACCATTGTTATATATAGTTTTAGCACGAGACACATCTAAGGTGCATATGTTATGAAATGTGTGAATAATAATTCAAAATACAAATCATTTTAAGTTTTAAAAATGCTCTTATGGATTGACACACCCACTAGGTTGGACTTTTATAGACTATATTGAGCCAATTTACTACAATAGCTAGTTTGCTTTTGGTATGGTTGAGGTGATTAAATCACTTAATCTTGCCAAGTTTTTAGGTTAGACTTAATTATATCATCCAACCTCACCATTTGATAGTATGATTAAAATTTTTCACTCATTCTCACTAGGTTATAAGTATGATTGGGTTGTACAGTTGAGCTAATCTCAATTGCTAGGTGGAAAATCACCTTTTTCCAAAGTTGGGGTGGGCGTGTGCCTTCCAATATTTATTTCTATATATCTCCTTAGTTATATGCACTTTATAGATTTATATATTTGTCCTAATCTCAATTTCATAGCCTTATAATGATATATATTTTTAAATCAAGTTTCTAATAGGTAAGGCAGTTACATCAATACACAAGTGTAATTCTAAACCTTTCTATTTCAATTTAAATATTTTCAATACTTTCAATTTTAGAATATATGCACTAATTATGTATTGTAGCATGATCTTGGTTGTAGTTCAGTCACCAACAAAACACTTAAAGTTGGAATCAAGCAAAGGCAAGACATGTTATACACACATAGGTACACATTTCTTCTCCTTTAAATTAATAATTTAATTACTAACTTAAAGGGGGAAAATGTAGATAATATTTATGGATTATAAATCACCTCAGTCTTGTACACTTGGAAAACTCATATCTTAGTTATTCCTCTCAGTTATAGACCTTTCCCACTTTTAGAAGTTTCACATCTACTCTATATTTTACCCCTTGGCCTATCTATTAGTCTGACCAATCTTATGTTGATGATACAGACCTTCCATCTTGCCCATAATGCATAAAACCTGCTTATCTTCCACTTCTACAAGTTTTGAGTTTGTACCTACTTTCTTATTCCCTAGACACTAGCATCTAGGATAGATACCTGTGTTGATACATGTGTTCTACTCTGATGCAAATGTCATGTGCCCTAAATTCATCTAATTTTCAAATGAAACATATCCTATGGTCAGCCTAAGTGATTTAGTGTAATTTATTTCTCCAAAGAGATTGATATAAATACAAGATCAACCCTCATTCAGTCCTCACCTGAAACTTCTTACCTACTCACTAGGAAACTTACAAAATGCATTTTATCAAACACTTAAGTGAGCAAAGCTTCCCTATTTTTCTTATTTCCATATTAGTCATAGGGACAACACATTCACATGTCTTAAGTACTAAAGGAACAACCCAATAGCTTTATTTTCTAATTTACAAACTAGGTCACTGTTGTACTTGCTTTCAACATATTACATGATTCACACACAATCTATCACATAGGGGAGAACTACATTGGTTTGAAGCCATATTTAGAGTATTGGATATGTAGGCAGTGCTTATTAATAGAGGGGCCTTTGGGGTCAGCTTGACACTACATGCCCACTAACCCATTTTTCCCCAAGGTCACTATGAATATGAAGAACTAGGGTTTTACAATTTCATGAGAAGTGACAGTCCATGACCTAGATCTAAATATACCAGAGTGAAGTGAAGACAAATCTAAAAGCATATAGGTGGTCCCATATTTTTTAGTAGGTGTTCTGTATAGTAAACATGTGTCAAGTTTAAATAGTAGCATCAATACAACTGTTTAAGGATGATGCTAGTGTCTGAGGCTCCAAAGGCACTTAATCCAAAATTTGGTGACCATTATAGAATCTTCTTCCAATCTGATTCCTGCTTGTTCTAGATCTAGAATTGTATTAACACCATAACTAACTAAGTACATTATTTCTTTGTTATTTCCATATCAAACATAGTTGTAATTATTATTATTATTATCTTATCTTAGTTTAATGAATTCAATATATGTTATATTTGAGTTTAGCATATAATTGGCTTACTATAGAGATAGTTTATCACCCTTGTACCTTAGGCTATCTATATCCCATTTAACCATAGATAACCCCAATTTATATTTTTAGGGTTAAACAAAAATAAGGTGGAATAATGGGTTATAAAAACACTCTCCTTAGTAGGGAAATTCCAAGTTTGTAATAAAAGCTCAGTGGCTATCCATGTTTACTATTATTCCTATTGGGCTCCCTCTAAGGCCTCATATGAAAATTTGGCTAAAATTCTTAGGCATTTCTTTTCATCTAATGCAAAATAGATGATGAGATTCCATTGAGTAGCTTGGGACATCTGTTGTCTCCCTCATGATAAAGGAGGTATGATAATTATTGACTAATTTTGACCCCCAAGTCAAAATTCTCAACCCATATAGGTCAAAACTTATTCATAGGGTTATTAAATCTTGTATATAGTTGTAATAGTCTTATAATGGTCTCCAGGTGGTCATATTGGTCCTTAACTAGATTTGTTTAAAGTTGGGTCTTTCATATACTTGTAAAGTCTCTAGGTCATTTATGAGTCATGGCATTGTCAAGTATGGTCAAAGTCATAGCATGGGTTTGATTAATTATATAAGGTGGTTTTTATGTCTTTAAAGTCATATATTCATGAATTGAGCTTTTATTTTGTTGTTATGCATCACAAAGTCATTTAAGTCACCTTTCTATGCCAAAGTTGATGAATTGTGCGTAACACTCTCAAGGATAAATGTTTAAATAAGTGTCATAATGTACTTGATTTCAAAGAAGGGTCAAATCTTGATAAAATTTTAGTTCAATGCCTAAATTGAGAGAAATACTCCTTTACAGGTAGTTATGGGCACTTGTATGGACTTGAAAGATCTATTTACAAGTGAAAATGGTTGAAAGGAGTTTTTAAATTTTTTAAAAGTCATATTAACACTTGGGATCAAGTTTTAGGTCTCATAGATACAAATAACTCTCTCTCTCTCTCTCCTCTATTGCTCCCTTCACAAGCTCATAAAGGAAAAATTCAAATGCATGGTATGACCATGAGAGAGAAAGTTGGAGGCTAAAATTTTAGGAATGTTATGGGTCCTAGTAAGATTCAATTTTTTGGAATTATTTTTCATATTCATCCCCTATCCTTTATGAACAATTGTTAAGAGTGATAGGAGGTTGCTATGTCTTGTCCATTTAAGCAGGGTCTAGTTTTGCTACTATTTTGTACCTTCAAAGTTAGATGGAGGAGAATGTATTTTGTGAGATGTCTTCAGAGATCAAATGACCCATTTTATTTTTGGTTTCATCAATAAACTCAACCTTATGAGGTGTCTTAAACAAGGAAAATATTACCTCAAACATGTGGAACATACCACCCTAACTACAAGTGTTTTGGTTGGTTTGAAGTGTTTCTATAATTAGAGGTTTATAAGTGCCTCATTATTCATGGAAAAACCCTCACTCTTCCATGATCTATGTGCTCTCTCTGAAAGTGGTTCTTGATAGATAATTCCTCAAGAGATGCCATGTTTCTTACTCTTAGAAGCATGGTATAGTTCATGAATGGTCTTTTACATGCCTAATTATCAAACTTAGAAATGAGAAACTCATGATATAATTTGAGGATGTAATTTATGAAGTTAGAAACCCAAAGTAATGAGCATGATATTCAAATGCACTCTTGAATAAGACTTGCGTAAGTTTTCTCCACCTAAAAATCTGCAGACCTGTCGATGGATTCATGGACTATAGGTCTTAGGTTGAGAATGTTAAATTAGTAGAGAATACTTGGTATACCATCCCAAACACTCAGTTGGCCTTAATATATCCCTTTACATCAGTAAATATCATGAATAAACATATATATTTTAGCTCTCATGCATAAGACTTGTATATTATCATACCTCATACACAAGCCTGTATATACAATGGGAAAATTTGAGACTATATAGTGATAAATAGGAGACTCACATGATATATATTCAAATTATAGGAATAAAACAAGATTTTACATAATCTCAATGTATCATAAGACTCAAAAAACTATTTTCAATAGTCCATACAAGTAAATAAATAGACCTACAGGGTATAGACCTGTAGGTCCTCATTTTGGACAAAAAGGAAATTATCATGGGAAGAAGAATTGGTGTGGAAACATAAATAAGTGTAGATATGAAATAAAACATATATCAATGCACACCTAAACTATTTGATAGTCATAAAAGGGTTGAGGTGACTAATGTCATAGCCACTAGTTGATTTCCCAAGCCCAACACTCATACATAGGTCTGTGTATACAGGCAAGAAGGAAAAGATTTGAAGATGTCATAGAAGGCAAATGAACCTTGTAGAATAATGAGAATAATCTTCCAATGAAGTTTGGATAATATCAAGGTTCTAATGATCTAGTTTCTAGGGAACAAATTCAAAGCTCAAATCCCACCAAAAAACCACCTACAACCATACTTTAAGAAGATACAAGGAAAAAGTGTGTGTTTATGAAAGTGTAGGGTTTTTGGAAATTTGATAAGGTTATACATTATCAATAATATAAAAAAATTCATTAAGATGTTCAATTATTTTTAATTAAAGTATTAAAACCCAAAAATGCATTCAAACTATCCTAATGACCACCTATAAGTTGCTTTGGTAAGCACGCTGGTTATGACCTTGAAAAGAAGATAAAATGCATGGTGGATTTAGGTTTTGAAGAGTGAATAAAAAAATGTAGAGAGTCATTCAGATTTTAAGATACATAAATGAAATTCAGATAATGATGACCAAAGAGGACTCTCTAAACCCTACTTACATAGTCAAATTAGTAACTATGGGCCTACCTGCCTTCATGAAAGATATTTGTTTGTTTTAAGAGAGCTAACGGTCTATGAGAGGTCCAAGGAAAAAATAATTAATATGAAGATGATTCCCTTGTGTTATCATGACTCTATGAGAGTCTCATAGTCAATCAAGATGGTGATAAAGATGATGGGTCTGTTTAGGCTTGGTAAGCCTAAGACCAAGAACATAGGCATACAAGTATAGTCAGGAACAAAGTAGTCTATAAGATGAGAACCTGGGGACATTGGGAGTTGGAAAATGATTGGAAGACACATTAAAGAGAAAACCATAGGTATAATAAGATAATAAAGTGAAATTTAGGCCTATAAGCTCACCTCCATTATATTAGTGTTTAATCTCATTCTATCCTTTTTCCTTCAAAGCAAGTAGATTAGTGGTTAGTTGTAGGTATTGTGCATGGGGGATGGCCCATTATCTAGAGACTCACTTCTAAGAATTGTCACCCATAACATAGGTGTTTCAATATTATTACAAATTTAAGGAGGCTAGAGTATCCCTCCTTAAGGTGCAAATTTGGTTGATAACAATTTTGACATGCCTAGTGGGATCTCATGGTCCAAGGAGTTGTCAAAGGTGGATGCTGATCTTGACAAATCTAAAGTTGTAAAGCTTCCTTCATGTAATATCTAGAGACTCCAATAATCATTAGCTCTTAATTTTATATGAGTTCTTCATTTTCATGCCTAAGTTAAAGACAAGATATTATACTAAAGGCATTCCATTTGAATTTTTAGAGCTTCCATATTATTCATTTAAAGAAAAGAGGTTTGTTAATACCCACCCATATTCAAAGAAATCTTTTGTTGCTCACATACCTATTATGAGACTCTTCTTGGGTCCAACTTGTAATATGGTATTCCCAAGGAACCTACTATTTATTGCCTTCAATGGCCATAGTCCTTTAGCACTTGCTCACTATGATGACATTCTTATGTTAGACCTCAAAAATGTGCCTTCTTACATAGGAAAAACTGCCACTACTCCTATTGAATATATAAGAAACATTTCCAAATTTTTCAACATACATAACATCACTAAAGATAATGTTACTATTAGGTTATTAGTTATTTATTTCAATGGGAAGACCTTTGATTGGTATGTTACTTTGGCTCCCAACTCTATCACTACATAAGATGAATTGGGTGACTCTTTGAGGAGGAGATTCGAAGACAAATCTGATCACTTATCTTTAACCAAACAAATAACTACCATAAAGAGAGTACCTCAAAAGGCCATACAAAACTTCAACACAATATTTAAAAATACTTGGGATAGGATCCCAATCTTGGTAAGTCTTACTGCACATCATGCTTTTTTATATTATCTCAAAGCTTTCAATAATGACATATCCATGATGATTCAATCTATGGGAGGGGATACTATACCTAATGCCTATGAGATTGTCATAAGGGATAAGAATTTACTTATACAGGCTGGGAAGATAGCTCTTAGACACATGCCTTTATTTCCTAATGTGCATACTCCTATCCCCACTATTGTTCCTATCCCAATACCCAAGCATAAACAAGTTGCCTCTAATTAGCCAAGCAAGTCAAAAGAGGAAGATCTGATCAAGGCTCTGAAAGAATCTATATAATAGAGCCAAACCCTCAAGAGGAAAAAAAATAACAACAATGGAGGTACAATCAAGGTCCTTTTCAACCATATCAATCTTATTAAGATACTAGATAGCCTTTTTAAGGCCACTATCATGGACAAGGGTAGCTAACTCAAATCAAACAATACAATGGCCAAAATCAAAATGATCCTTCTAATTCAAAATCACTTGTACCTATCCAAAACAATCTTGTATAAGGAAATGTAGAGTAGCCTTCATGGTACTAGCCTCATGACTCTTCCACTTATGAAAATAAGACATTCAATCAAGCCCATATGGCACAATGAGGAACAATGCATACTATGAATCAATAAGAGATGATTAGTGGAGGAGAAAGCCATGGAGAAGATTCTCAATAAAATTTTACTTTGATGAAATACTATAAAGAGGACTCATGTGCAGTTAACTACCAAGGCAACTTGAACATAGGATCAAATTCTAGAGATGCAAATATAAGGTCAAAGAAGAGAGCAATTGAGGAAGTACGAGGAACAAGTGGTGGTCCAAGCATGAAATCTCAAGCATATCAAGAATAAATTATGTCAAATATAGTCCCTATGGCTTAGGTAAATCAGATATCTCTGAATACTAAAGCTCTTTCTATGCCTCCTCCTATGTATCAAGTGACACAAGGTAGTGGTAGTGCTATGACTTCTATAGGACATGACAAAGTTGGTAGCTCCCCTATGAATATTGTTAAGAAAATTAAGAAGGTTCATGTAATCATCTTGATGTGGGATACATTTTCCATTGCTATATAAAGAGACCTACACCAAATGAGCTCTTTAAACTCAATGCAATACCTAGGTAACCTAGTGAAAGAGGGGCAATTTTGACAAATGAATTGAAGACTAAAGATGGGAAACCAACCAAAATTGAAAGAATAAATAAACCTCCTTAATTTTACCTCTCTATCATCATTGGAGACTCATTAGATCATAATTTTTTGATTGATAGTGGAGCAAGCACATTTGTCATGCTCAAGCAAGTAATTGACAAGCTAAATTTGAAGTATGAATGACATTCCAAGGGGGTGTTATAGCTACATGGATCAAATTCCAAAATAGTTGGCATTATAAAAGGTTTTTAGTTCACCCTTCAAACTTGTCCCACCTTCTTTAGCTCTTAAGATGTTGTGGTTGTGGATGTGCCACTTCATTTTTCCCTTTGCTTGTGAAGGGATTTTACTGCTAAGATTGGGGGGTACTTGACTTTAGATTGGTCCTATATGGAATTTAAGACTAGGTATGGTGCTAATATTTCTATAAAGTTTGAACCTTTGGCTAAGTTTCATGTGTAACCCTATGTACACAAAACATCAAACATGAACTTCACTATTAATGAGTAAGGAGACTATCCTAACGACCAAGAATCTTTGACACCATTTGATGGCATAACTGATCTCTACCTTGATTATTGGGGAGCTAATCATTCTAGTTTTGATTCATACAAACTAATTGAAGAGATAGGTATGAGAACATATATCATTCATGAATAAAGTGATGAGTTCCCTGAGGTAAGTTTTGATGATGTTTTTCAACAAGATGCATGGGGCAATTATTTTCTACATGTGGATGAAAATAATGATGTTCCAAGTGGGTTAGAGAATGGTAGTAAAAAGGATGATGCATTTATACCTACCAAAGAAGAAGATATTCATGAACATGAGACTCAAGAAAGGCATGTTGATATGTGGTAGCAATATCATGTCATAATGCAAGAGTTTTGAGAAGTAAATGGGCCTGTAATTCCTCAAAAGAGATATGGGTGATGATGAAGTAAATGATGGACCTAATGAGAAAAAATAAGAGGGTGAAATCCCTATCAAGTAGAAGGCAACCTTGAAGGAATGTGATTATGTCAAGGCAGATATTTGTGAGAGTGAAGAGCAGCATAGACATCAAGTTGATCTTGAGTCACTTGTAAATGTGTTTAGTAAGCAAGAAGGAAAGCTTGATACCTCTAGACACTTACCAAATCATATTTCAAATGAAGGTGAAGTTGGGAAGAGTTTAATGATACATAAAGAGTATATTGAGAAGTGCCAAGTGAGCATAAAAGAGACCAAGTAGGATGCAATGTCAAATAAACCTAAAGGAGAGATAAAAGCACCATTCTGTTGGGTGAATATTTTGTCAACCAGATAACTGGTGAGCAAAATAGGTCTCTTCAACCATAGCATAGGGAGATTGGTCATCCAAAGCTGCAAGTTTACTACATCTAAAGGGGACAAATCTCTCCTCTCATCAAGGGGAGGTTCCCTATAGGTATAAAGGTGATATATATATATATATATATATATATAAGCTGAAAATAACACTCAGGGGTAGGATATACCATCCATCTCTTTTCTTTTAGAGATGATGTTCACAAACAAAGGAGAAAATCTTGGTGAAAACACTAAAGGCACTTCTCTTCTTTCATAAGTGTTCTTGTAGGGGACAACAGGAGTTATTTCAGGTAGGATAAGTAACTGGTAATAGAGTACAGAGTAACCATCAATCTAAGATGTAGCACAAAGTATCCACCTTGACTGCCCAAGAGTGAGATATGAATAATAATGGGGGAACAAAGTCATCCCAAGGTCCTTTACATAGAAACAAAAAATAAACACACACTGAAGACAACTATGACAGCACAAAGTCTAAAAGTAGCTGGCTTCAGGACACCTTCCTTATCACTTCCACTAGCTCTGCTTGTTAAATTACATAAACAAGAATACATTTAGGAAATAGACATAAGAACAATCTCCTAGAATGATACAAGCTATAACAACACAAAGTCTGAAAGTAACTTGCTTTTTGATTCAAACAAAGAAATATGATAAACAATCTGAGCTCAAAGTCTCAGTGATGCCTTTCAATTTGGGTAGAGTTTTACTTTTGGTAAAATGGGATGATCTCCTTTGCATCAAATGAGAGATTACAATATATAACACTCCCAGGAAGACTTGGGTGCTTGTTTTCATGAAAAAGGCCCATGCTGCATTTAATGCCTTGAATGCATTTTTAGTTTTGTCAAGGAGGGCCATGATGGAATAGGATGGCTGCCTTAACTATGGTGTGTCCATTCATCTAATATGTCTCTTCCTTGTAATGGACTATGTAGTCCTTTCCCTAGTGTCTATGCAGCTGTCCAATTGGCCATTACTTCCAGGAAGAAAAATAGGTCATGTCCTTGATTTGGTGTGCTCAAAAGTCTGCTTGATCTACTGTTTCACCTACTGGGAATAACTCCCTTGAAGATATTTTGGCCTTTCCCTCTTTCTGCTATGATTTGAGCCCTCGAGATATCTTTTCCCTTTTGGGTTTTGTCTTTTCTTGGCATTTGAGCTCTTAGGGCTATATCCTCAGCTTTGCTGGCTCTTTACGTTCTTCCCTTTGGAATTTTGGCCTTTGAATGCATTCAAGCTCGTGCTCAAACCAATTCCTTCATGTCTTTCCCGCTTGATTTGGCCACTTTCTGCTGATCTCAGCAAGAGACACATGGTGGCCTCAGTGGAAATATGAGAGAAGCTTAGTGAAAGAAGCTTTATAATAAACTTGAAATGTGGACGTAGACACTTGTCATGCTCTGCTGAGTTTTAACAAGACATGTGGCATGCTCTATGAGGCTTTGAATACCTTTTGAGAGTCTTGTAGAAGATGACATGTGGCAGTTTCCACCAAGCTCATAAAAACACTATAGAAACATTTGGGACTCATTCAGATTCGCATGGATGATGCCACTTGTCATGTTCTACTTGACCTTAGCAACTCACTCAGGGCCCACCACAGTCCTTATGACACAAAAGGGAGAGACTGGAGATGTTGACACTTGTCATGCTCCACCAAGATTTTCAAGGGACACGTGACATCTTCCATAGCTTTGTAGAAAAACATATTACAACCTTTTGATATTTCCACTTGGTGCTTTCCACGTGATTCTATGAGAAGCTAAGAAACTTATAAGAAGCCTGAAATGCAGATGCCGACACTTGTCATGCTCTGCTAAGTTACAATGGGACACGTGGCATGTTTCACTGCTTCTTGGAAATAAACTATAAAGTGTCTCAGTAGATGACACTTGGCAGCTTCCACTCTCAGGCTTTTTCCTTTTAGGCATTCCTTTCCTTAGCTGCTCATTCCCTTCAATTTCTTTAAGCTTTCTTCCTGGGTGAATTCCTTCAGACAAAATGTCTGAAAGATTTTTGCCTTAGTCATTTTCCTATGGTAAATACTTCTGAAAGAATTCTTTCAGACTCTCTTATTTAGTCATTTCTATCGGATAAAAAGTCTGAAGGAATTGTTCCCTTTGGGCCTTTGAACAAATCCAAAGGAATTCTATCTTCTCTTTGACCTTTGAACCAATGTTGCTTGCCCTCTGCAAGGGCACTTGCCTCTTTGGCTTTGAGGCATCCCCTTAAACCTACTGATTGAACCAAACCTACTGAACCTGTTAATTTCAAGCATGATGAGTCCATAGAAATATATCTACAGAGCTCATAGTTTTAACCCTACAGAGTCCATAGATTTCTTCTTGTAGAGTTTGTAGATTCAAGCCTATAGAGTCTATAGATTTTTGAGAAAGATTTGAAAAATGAAGAACCTAAATGCTCAAAACAATTTTTGAAAAGGGAAGAGAGGATTTTGGTCTGTGTAGGGCCAAAATAGTCCATAGGTCATCCTAAAAATGAATGGAATTTTTTAGAGATAATAAATGGCTCCAGTTGGGAAACTTCTTTCAGTTGAAAACTTGAAACAGCTGAGGGGAGTAGAAACTAGAATCTCCAATGCCTTTGAAGTATGCCATTGGGTTATGGAGTAATGCTACCCAAAAAAAAAAGGCTCCAAAAAATGAACACAAAAAGCACAAAATAGAAACAAAAGACTATACAAATATACACATGTATAGGTGAACCCATCTGATGCTTCAAGAGTTGAAGTGCTTCAGATGTTGCCCATTATGAGGTAGAGAAAAGGGTGTGCCATCTTGATACCTCAATAGGAAACTATTTTCACAATTGAGCTAGTGAATAGTAAAAGGGCCCCTCCATAGGGAGTCAAACTTTCCATGCATTCCCTTTAGTTCTCTCCTCTTATCCCATAGGAGGACTTGATCTCTACTCTAGAAATCACAGTTCTTTACTTTCTAGTTGAAGAGCTTCTTCACCAGACCTTGATGGGCAGAAATTTGGTCCACCACTATAGTTCTCTACTCTTCCAACTCAGTCAGGCACATGATCCTCTTACTAAGGGCACTTTCATACATTTGATCTTCAATTTCCTTAGCCAATTTCAATGCTGGCAATTCTAGGGTGATTGGTATTTCAGAATTGAGTCCATAAAGAAGTTGGAAAGGAGACATACCAATTTCCATTTTTGGTGTAATTCTGTCTGCCCATAAAGCATCAACCAATGCTTATGCCATGTCCTTTGGTTGTCATCCACCAACTTCTTGATGATAGTCACCAGGTTCTTATTGCTTGATTTAGCCTATCCATTCCCTCATGGAAAGTAATCAGAAGAGTGGGAGAGTGTAATCCCATAGTAGAAATAGAATTGAGTAATCTCCTAGGAAGTGAAATAAGCTGCATTATCAGTGACAATCTTAGTTGGGACCCCAAACCTAGAAATGATGTTCTCTTTGAGGAAATTGCATAATACTTCTAAAGTAGCATGTTTGGTTAGAACAGCTTCCACCCATTTGGTGAAGTAATCTATTGCTATGAGGACATAATCATGTCTAACACTTAAAGATGGGTTTACAACTCCAATAAAGTCAATTCCCCATTGCTAGAATGGCTCCTCTATGACCACAGATTGAGAGGTAGGGTAGCTAACTTGGGTCTTTCGACAAATTACTGGCATAGTTCACATTTCCTAACCAACTTGTATGCATCTTGAAAGAGAGTTGGCCAGTAATAACTAGCTCACAAGATCTTATGAGTAGTCACAGGCATAAAAAAATGTCCTCCACAGGCCAAACTATGGAATGGATTCAAAAGTTAGCTTTGTTGCTCCTTGTCTATGCAACGAATGAACACTCCATCAAGGCTCCTCTTGTATAGGCCGTTGTCCTAGAGGACAAAATTTTTAGCTTTCAGCTTGATGGTTCTCCTTGATTTATAAGATAGGTGAGTAGGACACTCACCATAAGGAAATGAGCAATACCTAAATACCACTCATTCATGGTGGAGACAAAGAGGACTATTGGTGTGTCTTCCATCTCTAATTCTTCATACTCTATTCTTTCTAGCTTGTTATCAATAATTAATTGGCATAGCCCCTTTCCATGCACTAGCTTTGTTAGCTTGATGACTAGATCAAACTCCTAGATCTTTGCAACCCGATTTCCTCCTTTCATCCCAAACTCCTGATGAGTCAGTATGGATTTGACTGTGGTGCCAGGAACCAAGGTAGTAGTGTGTGAATTCAAGATGTAGAAGTGAAAATGATTCACTGCCTTCACCACTGCATAAGCATGCTTCTCCATGTTTGAGTACTTCAGCTCATGAGCTTTGAGAGGATAGCTCATGAAGGAAATGGGGGATTTCATACCTTTATTTTATTGAACCAGAATTGCTAAAAGCATGTGTTCTAAAGCATAACTATATATGGTGAACTCTTTGTTATAGTCATGACAAACCAGATTTGGAGCATGGGCAATGGTAGTATTGATATCCTCAAATGCTGACTTGCCTTTTTTAGTCTAGCTGAAGTTGGCCTTTCCCTTCATCAAGTTTACAATGTGCCTAGTCTTCTCAGCAAACTCAGGGATGAACCTCCATAAGAAATTCACCTTTCCAAAGAAAGAGTGAACAACAGTCTTACTTGTAGGCAAGGTAAGCTCTTGGATAGACTTGACTCTATCTGAGTCAATCTTTATGCCCCCTTTGGACACAATGTGTCTGAGAAGTTTCCCCTCTATTACTCCAAAAATTGACTTCTTAAGGTTTAAGGAAATGCCATTCTAGCGGTAGTGTTCTGACACTTGTTGTAAATGGCGCACATGATTTGGAAAATGCGTAGAGAAGATGGTCAAGCCATCAAGATAAACTACAATGAACTTACCCATCTCATCCTTGAAGGCAAGGTCCATTGCTCTTTGGAAGGTGGTGCCAACATTTATCAAGCCAAAAGGCATCCTTCTATATGCAAACGTGCCCCAAGGTGTGGTGAAAATAGTCTTATGCTGGTCTGCCTCACCAACTTCAACCTGATTATATCTTGAGAAGCCATCTAGCATTGATAACATCTCTGAACCCATCACTATCTGAAGCACTTGATCCATGATTGGAAAAGGATAATTATCCTTCAAAGATGCCTAATTCAAATTTATAAAATCCACTCAAAGGCAATTTTCACCATTCTTCTTCCTTACAGGTATTATATTTACAATCCATGTGGAGTGATGGATTGGGAAAATTATCCTTGTTTTCAACATTTTTTATATCTCAAATAAAATGGTACTTGATATCTTTGGATTGTACTTCCTAGATTTTTGCTTGTAAGGCACCGAATCAGCCTTGAGAGGAATGTCATGTCAAATTTCATCAGGCCTAAGTGACATTAGATCATCATAAGAGTAAGCTAAGATGTCCATGTATTGATTGAGCAAAGTGGTGAACTTGAACCTCTCCTCAGGAGTACAACATTTCCCAATGTTCACCATCTTGGGATCTTCCTTGGTACTATATTTACCTGATCAAATTCTTGGGAGGAGTTGGAATCCATCTGCTACAGTTTGATGAATCTGTCATGCTTATCAAATAGCTTCTCTAGGAAAACGAGGCCTTTTGGGATTTTGTTTCCTTTCAACTGTAGGAACTACTCATTCATGCTTGAACTTGATTTAGGGGCTGGTTTAAGCTTTTGAGGTTCACTTCCTTCAAAATGCAGTGATTCAAAGCTGTTCTTTTGCTCTAAGAAGGCAATGATTTGATTATCATTGTTAAACACCTTTCAATGACTAGCATTATTAGGTACACTTGGTCTAAAGACTAGCTCAATAGTGTACTGATCTCCTTTAATGTCTGGGTGGGGGACCAAAAGAGTAGCTGAAATAGCTAGTGTGTCAGCTTGATCATTGAATTCTTTAGGAATGGTAGAGATGCTAAAAGCATCAAAGCTTTCAATTTGGTCCCAGACTAGATTACAGTAGTGGCGCAATCTTTCATTCTTGGTTTGGTATAGTTCTCACTTGACAAACCACTAGTTCAGCATCTCCTTTGGCATGAAGGAGCTTGATGCCTTTATCTCGAGCAACCTTCAATCCAAGCAACAAAGATTCATATTCAACTGTGTTATTAGTGTTGCTGAACTGCAACTTATAAGATAAAAGAAAAATATCTCCTTGAGGAGATATCAACACAACCCTGGCTCTTGAACCGGTGGAGTAGCTGCCATCAAATTCAAGAATCTATACCTCATTTGATACTGATTTTCCTTTGGATTCTTCTTCATTTGGGGGAGGAGATTCATCCACACTTGCATTGCGCTCTGCCAATTCTTCTACTATTTCAACTGAATGCATTTCCAAGTTGTCACTTGCAGGAGCTTCATTAGATGCCTCATGAACTTCATCCATGGATAAAAAGTAGTTACCCATGCCTGAAGACTCAAACAAAATTTGAGCTTCAAGTGCCGAGGTTTGAGTAACCACATATTTTGCTTCCTTCTCAAGGAGTAGCCTCTTCATAACACCTTTGACTGGAATCCTCACCTCAGATAAGTCCATGCTCAATTCACCACCAACATCCCTATAGAAATTCCACCCAAGAAGGATGCCATATGATGTTGGGATGTCGGCTACCAAGACAGTCATCTTGATTCTTTTGTCTGGAAATACTGCAAATGCAAATTGGGCATCTTTAATTTGTCCTAACAGAGGTACTTGCTTGTTCTCCATGGAGAAGCATCTACCAAATGTTTTGGTCAATGTGAGGTCAAGGGATTTAGCTAGTTTAGCAGGCATGACATTGTCTAAAGCTCTAAAATCAATGATGCAATTATTCAGTTGATGTCCATTTATTAGTAATGAGACATAGAAAGGTTCAGTCCTACTAGGAGCAGCAGGAGGGGTAATGAAAAGATTGTTCTTGGTGGGTGCATTCCTAGGGGGATCATGTGTCACTTTGGGAATTGCTTGTTCAACAAAAACGTTCTAGTTTTTAACACATTGAACTAGTTTGTTTAGTTGCTCAGGATGGGACTGCAAAAATTCAAATTTAGACATTTGAATTTTGGTTTTCTTTATATGGTCAATGATATCAAATGTTGGAAATGAACTAGGTACAGAGAATGGGAGTTCATCCTTTTGAGTTTTGGGAGGGGGAGCACTGAACTATGAATTTGAAGTTGAAGGTGTAAAAATGTTTGGGGTACTTACCTTTCTAGCAGTCACCAGGTCCTTTGATTGGAAGGGCAGAGTGGTCCCATGTTTAGCAATTGAAACTACTGGTTGAGGTTACCCCTTTGCCTTATATTTATCAACTTGTTGAGCTGATTGATTCTTGGATCAGGTGAATATAACATATGATCTCTCTGCTGCATTTCTTTCACTTCTAGATTCATCCTGATAATTCAAGAAACTGATATTGGAGTCACCATCTAATTCTTTTTCTTCTTCAGTGAAGAGATTAGCATCATCTTTAGGACTCAACTCAGGCTAGAATGAGAAATTCGATTCATCTTCAAGATATCTAACTGCTGAGTTAGTTGGAGGTGCTTTAATGGCAAGGTTATTCCTCTAAGGGGGAGGAAGATGATTGGCTTTCCCTTGGTTCCTGGCAGCATGGCCTTGGTAGGACTGATTAGGGAATGTCCTCCTTGGTACATCTCTGTATGAAGGAGCATATGACATCCCTTGCACCATTTTTTTTTGAGGGCTAACAAAATTCATTTGCTAGCTTTTGCACCATGGGATCAATGGTGGCTGAAGGGGAGTATTCAAAGGAAGAAGAAGATTTACCTTTGTTGGGATCTCTCCTTATCTTTCCTACCAAGATAAGGTCATATTCCACTTTGATAGCCAAATCTTGAGTAGCCTCAAGGTCTATGTGGCCAGCATGTCTTAGCAGAAAACTCACTTTAGGTAGTTGTGAGTTGACGAAGAAGCATTTGAGGTTTTTAGGGGTTGACTGAGCAATAACAAGAATTTAGTTCCTCAGCTTATCAAACTTTGCTATGAAATCCCTCATAGGCTCATGAGGTTCCTTCTTCATCTATGTGAGTTGGGCTAGCAAAGCATGTGCATCTTTTGTAGGCTTGAATCTGGCCTCAAATTTGGCTTTGAGTGTGTCCTAATCAGTTACTGATCTAGCTTATAGATGGTAGAACCAGTCTGTAGTAGCACCTTACAGTGTCTCCACAAATAGCCTAACTGCCACGTCTTCAAATTCCACTCTTATCACGCCATAGGCTATGCTGAAGGTTGCAACATGTTCATCAAGATGAACTTTCCTATCACCAAAGAATTTAGGGAAATTCTTTTTTGAGTTACGTGGAAGCTCATGCAGAGGAGGAGTCAAATTTAGTGGGATAAAAGAGTTACCCCAGGGGCCTCAAATTGCCATGATTAGATTATTAAAAGTAGGGATAACAAATTTAGGTGGAGTTTGGATAGGCAAAGCTCTACTAACAATAGAAAAGGTAGCTCTACCTTGTGTTGGTGTCCTGGTACATGTAGGATGAACACTCCTAGATCGTTGAACTTAAAGTTGGGGAGAAAGTAAGTAAAAATTTCCTTGCTGTACCAACTCAAAGACAAGGTCAACAACACCTTGAACTCTCGGGCTTCTAGTATAGCGTGGAGTTGCTAGATTGTAGAAAAAAATGGAAAAGAGTAGGATCTACTTCAACTTGAAGCTTGAGACTTCAAACTTCGTGCTCTTCCCCAACAGAGTCACCAAAAATTGTTGGGTGAATATTTTGTCAACCAGCTAACTGGTGAGAAAAATAGGTCTCTTCAACCACAACATAGGGAGATTGGTCATCCAAAGTTGTAGGTTTACTACATCCAAAGGGGAAAAATCTCTCCTCTCATCAAGGGGAGGTTCTCTATAGGTATAAAGGTGCTATATACTATATATATAAGATAAAAATAACACTCAGGGGTAGGATATACCATCCATCTCTCTTCTTTCAGAGATGATGTTCACAAACAAAGGAGAAAATCTTGGTGAAAATAATGAAGGCACTTCTCTTCTTTCAGAATTGTTCTTACAGGGGACAATAGGAGTTCTTTTAGGTAGGATAAGTAATTGGTAACAGAGTATAGAGTAAACAACAATGTAAGATGTAGCACAAAGTCTCCACCTTGGCTGCCCAAGAGTGAGATACGAAGAACAATAAGGGCACAAAGTTGTCCCAAGGTCCTTTACACATAAACAAAAAATAAACACACACTAAAGACAACTATGATAGCACAAAGTCTGAAAGTAGCTAGCTTTAGGACACCTTACTTATCACTTCCACTAGCTCTGCTTGTTAAATTGCATAAACAAGCATGCATTTAAGAAATAGACATAAGAATAATCTCCTAGAATGATACAAGCTATAACAACATAAAGTCTGAAAGTAACTTGCTTTCTGATTCAAATAAAGAAATATGATAAACAATCTAAGCTCAAAGTCTCAGTGATGCCTTTCAATTTGGGTAGAGTTTTGCTTCTGGTAACGGAAAGATCTCCTTTGCATCAAATGAGAGATTACAATATATAGCACTCCCAAGAAGACTTGGGCACTTGTTTTCATGAAAAAGGCTCATACTACATTCAATGCCTTGAATGCATTTTCAGTTTTGTCAAGGAGGGCCATGCTAGAATATGATGGCTGCCTTAACTATGGTGTGTCCATTCATCTAATATGTCTCTTCCTTGGTATGGACTGTCTAGTCCTTTCCCTAGTGTCTGCGCAACTATCCAATTGGCCATTACTTCCAAGATGAAAAACAAGCCACATCCTTGATTTGGCATGCTTAAAAGTCTACTTGATCTATTGTTTCACCTACTAGAAATAACTCCCTTGAAGATATTTTGGCCTTTCCCTCTTTCTTCTATGATTTGAGCCCTCAGACTATCTTTTCCCTTTCAGGTTTTGTCTTTTCTTGGCATTTGAGCTTTCAAGGCTATATCCTCAATTTTGCTAGCTCTTTACATTCTTCCCTTTGGCATTTTGGCCTTTGAATGCATTCAAGCCCATGCTCAAATAGTTTCCTTCGTGTCTTTCCTACTTGCTTTGGCCACTTTCTGCTGATCTCAGCAAGTGACACGTGGCAGCCTCAGTGGAAATCTAAGAGAAGCTTAGTGAAAGAAGCTTTATAAGAAACTTGAAATGTGGATGAAAACACTTGTCTTGCTCCATTGAGTTTTAACAGGACACATGGCATGCTCTGTGAGGCTTTGAATACCTTTTGAGAGTCCTGTAGAAGATGACATGTGGTGGTTTTTATTGAGCTCCTAGAAACACTGTAGAAACATTTGGAACTCATTCAGATTCACATGGATGATGCCACTTATCATGTTTCACTTGACCTTAGCAACTCACTCAGGGCCCACCATAGTCCTTACGACATAAAAGGGAGAGATCACAGATGTTGACACTTGTCGTGCTCCATCAAGCTTTTCAAGGGACACATGGTGTCTTCCAAAGCTTTGTAGAAAAACATATTACAACCTTATGATGTTGCCACTTGGTGATTTTTGCCTGATTCTGTGAGAAGCTTTGAAACTTATAAGAAGCTTGAAATGTAGATGCCAACACTTGTCACACTTTGCTAAGTTACAATGGGACATGTGGCATGTTTCGCTGCTTCTTGGAAATAAACTATAAAGTGTCTCGATAGATGACACTTGGCAGCTTCCACTCTCAGGCTTTTTCCTTTCGGGCATTCCTTTCCTTCGCCGCTCATTCCCTTCAATTTCTTCAAGCTTTCTTCCTAGGTGAATTCATTTGGATAAAATGTTCGAAGGATTTTTGCCTTAGTCATTTTCCTGTGGAAAATACTTCCGAAATAATTCTTTCAGACTCTCTTATTTAGTCATTTCCATCAGACAAAAAGTTTGAAGAAATTTTTCCCTTTGGGCCTTTGAACAAATCCAAAGGAATTTTGTCTTTTTCTATGTTCTCTTTGACCTTTGAACCAATGTTGCCTACCCTCTGCAAGGGCACTTGCCTCTTTGGCTTTGGGGCAGCCCCTTGAACCTGCTGATTGAACCGAATCTACTAAACCTACTAATTTCAAGCATGATGAGTTTGTAGAAACATATCTGCAGAGTTCATAGTTTTAACCCTGCAGAGTCCATAGATTTCTTCCTATAGAGTCCATAGATTCAAGCCTATAGAGTCCATAGATTTTTGAGAGAGCTTTGAAAAATGAAGAACCTAAATGCTTAGAATAATTTTTAAAAGGGGAAGAGAGGATTTTGGTCTGTGCAGGGCTAAAATAGTCCATCGGTCATCCCAAAAATGAATGACATTTTTTGGGGACAACACATTCAAAGGAGTCTCAAGTCATTGATGAACTTGTAACTACTAGAAGATTCATTAATGGTAAGTCATTTGATCACCTTCATAAACAAGTTTTTATTGACAAACATTTATCATATGATGATTTATTCTCATGGAGAAACTATGATACTATAAACATTATTTTTGATCCTAGTTGAATTAAGAGGAGTTGTTTCACCACCTCAAACTTGTTTTGAGGTCTTGTATATAATAGGTTAGGTGTGTTGTTTTGAGTGATTATTGTGGTTTTAATTAAATACCTTTGTAATAGTGTGTTTATCTTTTGTTGTGTGGTTTGGTGTGAGTTTGATTTTTCTAGAGGCATGTAAATTTCATATTGTAGCATAAGAGTGACTCCATTTCCCAATGGGAGGATAAGGCCACTGATCTATTAGAATTACACATATGTTATCCCTATGAATCACACATTTGTTAACCAAATTTGACCCCCAAGTCAAAATGGTCAACCCTTATAGGTTGAAACTTCTTCATAGGGTTATTCAAGCATGTATATAGTTGTGATAGTCTTGTAATGGTCTCCAAGTGGTCATATTAGTCCTTAAATAGCTTTGTTTAAAGTTGGGTCTTTCATATACTTGTATAATCACAAGATAATATATGAGTCATGGTGTTTTCAAGTGTGGTAAAAGTCATATGATGGGGTTGAGTCATTATATAAGGTGGTTTTTATCTCTTGAAACTCATATATTCATGTATTAACCTTTTATTATGTTACTATGCATCATAAAGTCTTTTAAGTCACCTTTATAGGCCAAATTTGATGAATTTTACATACCACTATCAAAGACAAATAATTCAAGAAGTTTCATAATTCATCGGATGTCAGAAAAGGGTTAGAGATGGTCAAATACTGATAAACTTGTAGTTTAATGCCTAAATTGAGAGAAATACTCCTTTACAGATAATTATAGACACTTGTACAGACTTGAAAGATATATTTGTAGGTGAAAATGGTTAAGAGGAGTATCTTCAAATTTTATGAGTCAGATTCATTCTTGGGATCAATTTTTAGGTCTCAGAGATACAAATAACTCTCTCTCCTCCATCGCTCCTTTTACAAGCTCATAAAGGCAAAAATCAAATGCATGGTATGACTAGGAGAGAGAAAATTAGAGGCTAAAATATTGGGAATGTTATGGGTACTAATAAGATAAAATTTTGTGGAATTAGTTTATATATATTCATCCACTCTCATTTATGAACAATCATTAATATTGATAGGAGGTCATTATGTCTTGTCCATTGAAGCAAGGTCTAGTTTTACTCCTATTTATTCACTTCAAAGTTTGATTTAAGAGAATGGATTTTTTGAGATGTTTTTAGAGATAAAATGGCCCCTTTTAATTTTTGTTTCATCAATAAACTCAACCTTATGAGGTGTCTTCAATAAGGAAAGTAGTACCTCAAGCATGTGGAACATACCGCCCCAACTTCAAGTGTTTTGGTTGGTTTGAAGTGTTATTATCCTTAAAGGTTTATAAGTGCCTAATTATTCATGAAAAACCCCTTAATATTCCATGATTCATGTGTTGTCTCTTCTAAAGTGGTTCTTGTTAGATAATTCCTCAAGAGATGTCATGTTTCGTACTCTTGGAAGCATGGTACAATTCATGAATGGTCTTCTACAGACCTGATTGTCAAACTTGGCTCAAATGGAAATGAAAATCATATGAGGATGAAATATAGGAATTTTAAAACCCAAATTAATGAGAATGAGATTCAAATTCACTCTTTAATAGAGACTTGGGTAAACTTTGTCCATCCACAGGTCTACAGACTTGTAGGTGGACATTCATGGACTATAGGTCTCAGGTTGAGAATGTTACATCAATAGAGAATAATTTTTATACCCTCACCAAAGAACTTATTTGGCCTAATATATCCATTTAAATAAATAAATATCATGAATAAACACCTAGACTCTAGCTCTCATGCATAAAAATTATATATGAGCATACCTCATACATAGGCCTGTATATACAATGGACAGATTTGAGATTGTATACTGATAAATAAGAGACTCATGGGATATTGAGGCAAATGATAAGAATATAATAATATTTTATAAAATATAAAAGTAGCAAAGGACTCAAGAAACTATTTTCAACAGTCCATACAAGTAAAGAAATAAACCTACAGGTTATAGACCTGTAGGTCCTCATTTTGGACAAAAGGCCAATTGTCATGGGAAAAAGAATTGGTGTGGAAACATAACTTAGTAAATATATGAAATAAAACATATAATAATGCACAATTAATCTATTTAAGATTCATAAAAGGGTTGAGGTGACTAGTGTCATAGCCACTAATTGAGTTCATAAGCCTAGTACTCATACACAGGTCTGTGTATGGAGACAAGAAGGCAAAGGTTTGAAGATGTCATAAAAGGCCATTAAACCTTTTAGGATAATGAGAAGAATATTTCAATGAAATTTGGCTATAGTCAAGGTGATAATGATCTAGTTTGTAGGGAACAATTTCAAAGCTCAAATCCCACCAAATATCCACCTACAACCATACTTTGAGAAGGTACAAGGAAAAAGTGTGTGTTTGTAAAATTGTAAGATTTTGGGAAATTTGAGAAGGTTATAAAATCTCAATAATATAACAAAAGTCATTGATATGTTTAATGTTTTTTAATTTAATTCCTAAAACCCAAGAATGCATTCATACTATCCTAATGACCACCTAGAGGTTACTTTAGTAAGCATACTGGTTATGACTTGAAAATAGGATAAAATACATAATGGTGGATTTGGGTTTTAAAGAGTGAATGCAAAAAATTCATAAATTCATTCAAATTTGAATATACCTAAATGAGGTTCATAAAAGGATGACCAAACATGACTCTCTAAACCCTACATACACATTCAAATTAGTATCTATAGGCTTGCATACCTTCATGAAAGATATTTGCTTTTTTTGAGAGAGCTAAAGGTCTATGAGAGATTTTAGGGAAAAAAAAATCATATAAAGATGATTCCCTTATGTTAGCATGACTCTATGAGAGTCTTCGATTCAATCAATATGGTGACAAAGCTAATGGGTTTGTTTAGGCCTAATAACCCTAAGACCAATCACACATGCATACAAGTATAATCAGGAACAAAGTGGTCTGTTGAGGGGTAATATGAGAACTTGAGGATATTTGGAGTTGGAAAATGATTGGAACATACCTTAAAGAGACATAAATAATTATAACAAGATAATAAAGTGCCATTTAGGCCTATAATATCACCTCCATTAGATTAGTGTTTAATCTCATTCTATCCCTTTTCCTTCAAAGCAAGTAGATTAGTGGTTAGTTATAGGTTTTGTGCATGGGAACTATCCCATAATATAGAGACTCACATCTAATAATTGTCACCTATAACATATGAGGTGTTTTAATGTTATTCCAAATTTAAGGAGACTGCAGTAGCCCTCCTTAGGGTGAAAATTTGGTTGATAACAATAATATTTACACGCAGAACATAACTTTATGTGCTAAATGGGTTATTAGAGCCATTTAAGGCAATGAATCTAGAAATATATTTATAAGACATTTTATATTATTTGGATCCCCCTTTGGCAAACCCAATTGGAAAATTATTCGCTTCCACACCTTTTTCATCACATCATCTCAAGTCAAAACTGAAGAATCATTTAGGAAAAAAGGATATGAAAGGGCTTCAAGGTTGTGAATCCCCATCTAAGATGGACTGGTGATGGTTTTCTCACTAGTTTATCTTATAATGATCATAATATATGCTGGTCTCACATTATGACCAATTCCAATGTTTTATTGTCAGAATTACTTGGGATAAAAATGCTAAGATTCTTGAGAAAAGGAATTCAACCATTTGAGATTTGGTATCTATCAGGGATTAGACTCCTTGGATGGATTTGAAAAAAAATCATTTGAATAATGCATATTTACCTTATATTTTTTGTATTTAATAGTTAATTCCAAATATTATGTCAAACAAGTTGTGCTTGCAATTTACATGCTTGTGGTGAAAGGAATAGAGGTGGAATTATGACACCTATTTTAAAAATCATTTATTATAGCTCCTATATCAAGTTGAGTCCCTTATCTTCTACTCTCATCAAGATCAATAGGTGATGCAATATTTATTCCTCCCCCATGACATGGATTATCATGCTCGACCGAATTTAGATGGCTCATCTAGAGCCAAAGTTGGCCCACTTCCTCTGGTGCTTGGTCTACTAAGGTCTTTCACTTGGGTAGTGACTTTCCCATACTGGAATTTCTCATCCCATGTTCCCTATATGCAAGCACCCAGATTCCTTCAAACATTCTTCTAATTTTCCCCTAAAGATCAATCTGCCTAGCAATGGATTTAACCAAATAGCCAGTTAATATTGATTTTTTATGGATTTTTTTCAAAATTATGATTATTTTCCAATTATGGAAGGCCAAAAATATTTATTTATTTAATAATGCTAAATTCCCTCATCTCTTTTCTTTTAATGGCAAGGTTAATATTATATCTTTAGCTTACATGTAGATTCAAATTTAAACTTAGAAGGTTTCCATGGAGGTCCATCATATGCAAGAGTTGTTAGACCACTAGGGGAGTGATTGTGAAAACACAAAATAGGGAGGTCATATTAAAGACAACCATTAATGTCCATGTTGCATGGGTTTAGCAATTTATATGGACACAGGCATTTCATCAAATAATTGATTGTTTATAAACATGGATTCTATTCATTCATAAATCAAAATTGAATTCCTTGTTCAATTACAAAACATGGGAAAAAATTATACAGACACCTTTATCTTACAAAGAACTCGTGCCTTCAAATTGGTAGTCACACATACACTTATAAACCTCATAGGCCAAAATAAAACAATGCAATTCTAGTCTTATTTCATGTTTTCCAACCAACCAAGCTCCCCTACAAATAATGTACATTTCATAATATGTATTATAATCCCCAACCACTAACCTTCCCCAATGTCTTACAATCTTACACAAATGTTTTAGATTCATCAGGAAACAAATGGGTCAGAATAAAGGCCCATAATCACCACATTTGAAATGTGCATCTATAGGAAGTTACAATTGATTTTTTCACTATCAATTAAGAAGATTATGGAATGCTTTTGTCCTATATATTAACCTATCAAGATTTATGTGATTTGTGTATAGCCTCTATGTAGCTAAACACACTCCTCATTCATTCTTCTACATAAATCTCACACTTCTCACACATCCTTGCACACTCTTTTATTTGAATCTTTCTCACAACCCTATGCACAAGTCCCACACTCACTCACAAACATTTGTGAAATAATTGCCTTAGATTATAACACATACATCACATTAAAAACTCCTCACTATTCAACCCCACACACTTCACTAGTTTCTACTCATGAACTCGTCAGCCCCTTAGGGCCCCACTTCATCACAACCATCTGTCAGCTTACCCCGATTGTACGACATGATAAGTGTTCCAACTAGCTGTTAGCTACCAACTGAAGATCATAAGATTGGGAATCATTGAAGATAAATTGGACATTAATTATTTAGACCATTTCCAACTACCTCATTTGATAGAAATTTTCAAACACCCTCCTTGGTAGCTATGCAATAATTTATATTATGCATGTTAAATGTGTAATATATGCATTAGATACTAGACAACTAAGAGAGTTAGTTAGGTTGATACCATTATGTAGTTGTAACATAGATATCTTAATTTACGCATCTACTCTAAACACACACATTGTAGATAATGTATTCTATTTTTATTATTATTTTATTTTATGAATGGAAGTTACATTTCCTACAAGTAAGACTTTCACTCCATTGAATGTGTGTTTGATTGTTTCATTTGAATACAACTTGGTGCATTCACTCTTCACAACCAAACTCAATTGTCCCTTACACACCTTAGTCTTGGGACCTATGGTGTAGATCATTGGTATCAAAGTCTTTCTCTATTCTTTTCTATGCTTGTGATCACACAAGCATAATGAGAGAGGTCTAATAGTCAAATTTATTTCAAATATTCTCAAAGAATGTCATAGTAGAAGTAAGATAGCTGACTCTTAGAATTAACCTGAATAGCCCTAGAAGTTTAAAGGTACATTAACAATGCATAAGAGGCACAACACACTAATTTTTTTGGTGATTTATATGAGTTAATGATGTAGATCAACTTGATGCCTTCCCATCCATCTCAATAATACATTCTTATAATGGTTTCAACAGTAAACCCATTCAAAGTACAAGTCAATCTCAACATCTCTTAATTCAAAGGCAAGAGTGATGCTAAGGTAGTGGATACCTAGATTTAGAAATTCAAGCCATACTTATCAATTAACTACTTCACTGATGCTAAGAAGATCACCTTAACCATACTAAAGATGTCTATTCTAGTTGTTCACTAGTTGAATACCTTTAGTGCACAATGTGTGTAAGAGTGCATTCTACTAAAATCATGGAAGACTTTTATTAATGAATCAAAGGAGGAATAATATCCTTTTTGACACTTCAAAGATTAATACATCAAGTTTCAACAACTATGCCAATGCAAAGATTAGTCAAAGGAAGACTACACCAACACATTCCTTGACTACTCTACATGCTTGCAAGAGAACTTGAATGAATAAAATAGGGTGATAAAGTACATCAATGGATTCTCACCTTATATCTGTAAAAATTTAGAGTTCTTAACTTATGACACTTTGGGGAAAGCATAACATAACATTTCCAATATTGAAGCTAATGTAAGGATGAAGTAACATTCTACCTCTTAATCCAAAATAGTGTGAAAGGCCCAACCCATGCACAACTCAACATCATAGCCTTATATGGAGAAGCACACCACTTATTGCAAAGGTGAGAAACCTCAAAATACCTGCTCAACACTCAGAGGCTCTTTTACTTTCCACTTTAGATAAAGGCAAGAAGAAGATAGGTGATAAGTGGTGTTATTACCATTGCTCTTCCACCCATGATGACTCAAAATGCCATGTGTAATAGTCCTTTCTCACATAGTCTGCATTAGTACCTATACCAGTGGATAGCACTGATCCACATGCCTCTTGTATAAGAACTAACACCACTACAATAAAAATCTATGAAGAGCACATATATCATTTCTATACCAAGTTTTGGGTGAAGGGTCAACCTCCCCACATCATCATCAATAGTAGTAGTTAGAAGTACATCATTTTACAATCCAAAACTCAACACCTTCATCTTAACACTACTACACATCCCAAGCCATATTCTTTGGGGTGGCTAGACTAGGGGAAAGATATACAGGTTCGATGACAATGTACTTTCCCATATAAAGTCAATCCTATGGAGGATAACGTCACTTTTAACATCACACCTATAGAGGTTTGTAACATTTTTTTGGGGAGTCTATATATATACAATCATGAAGATAAATATTAAACCAAGACACAAAATTAGATTATACATGCGCAAGATAATTTTTGACACCTCTTTAAGTTGGTACCCAAGAACAAAGTCACCTTGGTATTTACCAAGTAATGTCATAAGCTTGTATCACACATTTAGAAGTTCATTTTATTCATGGTTTTACCTAACACACCTACACAATAGATGACAAATCACACATTGGCAATGTGAAATAATCATACCAAAAACAATAATAATAGTTTGATAAGTTACTGGAGTAGTGTAGTGAAGTATTCATAGAATATGAAGGACTTCCACACACTAAAGTAAAACACCAAATCAATTTGGTCCTTGGATCCCCTCTTTCAAATAGCCCTTATATCATAGATTAGTTTGGGAGAATGATGAAATCCAACATCAAATACAAGAGATCCTCAATCAAGGAAAAATCATGCCTAGCTCTCTACCTTGTAGGAGTCTGATAGTCCTTATACCCAAGAAGGATGGGTCTTGGTGAGTCTACATAGACTATCATGCACTCAACAAGATATTGGTGAAGAATCATTACCCATTGCCATGAATTGATGAACTTCTAGACCAACTCTTAGGCACTCAATACTTCACCAAGATCAACTTGAAGTTAAGTTACCATCAGGTTCTAGTCTATCTCAAAGACATTTGGAAGACAACATTCAAGGCATGGGAAGGATTATACACATTTTTGGTCATGCCTTTTAGCCTAACCAATGTACCAACCACTTCCATGTGCTTGATGGATGATATACTTAGGCCTTTCCTCAACTCCTTCATCATCATCATCTACTTAGATGACATTCTCATCTTCAACAATACTTAGGAGGAGAATATGGAACACATCCCACACATATTTAACACCTTATGTCAACACAAGTTACAAGACAACTTAGAAAAATATACATTTGGTGATGTGTAGATCTACTACCCAGGATACATCATTGATTGCATAGGAATTTGTGTAGATCTAGAGAAGATCAAAGTGATCCAAGATTGGCCTACTTCATATAATCTCAAAAAATTGAGGATTTTTACTAGATTTGCTAACTTCTATCGTAGGTTTGTCTTTGGGTTCTCACACATATTTTGGCTCTCAACTAGAACACATGTAAAAAGCCAAGTTTGATTGGACTTATTCACAATAATGCACTTTTAAGTCACTCAATCAATGCCTTTGAGAAATTCCTATTTTTATAATGCCTAACATTGTGCACTCATTTAAAATTAACACAGATACATCTTACTACACACTTAGTGTAGTGCTCATGCAACATGGACATCTAATTACATACCACTCAGAGACATTAAATGACATAGTTTAAAGGTATTCCACCTATGAGAAAGAATAATATTCTATTGTTCAAGAAAACAAGCAATGATACAACTACATTTTAGGGAAGGAGATAGTTGTTCATTCATATCACAAGCCACTTCAGTTTCTATAGATGCAAAACAAGTTGGAGTTTATGTGGCACATAAAATGGATGACCTAACAAGTTCTATCTCATGATCAAACATAAAAAAGGTAAGGAAAATAAGGTGGTAAATTACCTTAGTTGACAATCAGTTTAGGCACTCATCATAGTGCTAGACATGCATGACCATAATTTCATAGACTGGGTATCTATTTAATCAACTAACCACAAATTGTAGTGACATACACTAGCCTAGAACTGTGAACTAGGAATTTGACTCAAGAGAGGTGATTAATATTGTGTTAGTCCCAAAATGAATACAAATTGATAAAAATACACTAAATAACATATATCTCTAGGCCAAGTTACTAGGATGAGCTTAATAACGAAAAAAAATGAAAAGCAAAACTAAAAAGTAAAGAAAAAAAAGAATCCTTCACCTTGCTTGGATGCTCCAAATGCTTGTTGTAGTGGCTTGCTTAGCTTTTACTCATGAAGTCTTCATGAAAGGAGGCTTGGCTATCTCCTCTTCTCCTTGGAACCTTGTGGCTTTGGATTGGCTTGACTCAATGTTTGGATATTATAACACTAATTGTAATGGATTTTGGAATTATTTTTGCATTATAACTTTGAATTATCCAAGCTTCTTGAAGATATTTGAGCATAATAACTTTGCACCAAAATAGCTTAAAAATGATGTTCATGGCCTCTACATTTATAGATTTTGGAAAATGGCTAGAATCAACCTAAATTGTCCATCTCAAGATTGAGATGTGTGGCTAAGGATAAATCTAAGTATTAAATTCATTCTACAAATATCTCCATTAATATTTGAGATAGAGGGGCATTGAATAGACATGGAAGGGTTTTGATGAGGCATGAGAGGCATGAATCTTGATATTTATGGCATATATGGCCTAGGGATGTCTTCCCAAGAAATGAGGTCACCTGATGATGTAGATATTCAATATTCATTTCTAAAAATAAGTATTCAACAAGTTTCCATGGAATTCTTAGTTAAGCTCTAATTTATTTTAATTATCTCTTAATCATGATTAAGCACTTTGTGCACAAATTATTCAAATTGCTCAGAATGTCTTGTTATTGGTCCAAAATTTGACTGGATTAAAATTGGAAGTCAATGTCAAATTCATTGGATTCGTTATCCCATTAAGGATGTTACCAATGAAAAATAACAAAGGCACATGTCTCGTGCAAGAGATCTGATAGAAAAGAGCAATCCAGGACACCTAGGTGCAAAATTGGCATTTTGACTCGAAATCATTTGATCAAATTTAGCTAGCCCATAAATTGCATTTCCCCATTTAAGGATACCCTAGCCAAAATCAGCACTTGAATATGTCAGTTTCACATCATTTAGCATGTTTTAGTATTTTTAAGCCAAATTGTGCATTTTTGATTAAAATTTGTCAAAAGCCTAGTTGGAGGTTATCAGTGGCTAGATTTAGGTGGCTATAGTTTTCCCTTGTTTGAGAAGATGTTGAAAATCGTAAGTAAAGTAATGTTTTGTCAAATAATCAAAAAAGGGCTATATGCCAAAAAGAAGATGATGGTTAAAGAACAAAGCTTCAAATGGTGTTTGGGAAGCTTATGATGATTCCCCCTCGAGTGAGTGGCCATCACATTTATTGATGGATGGTTCCTCAAAAATAAACAAGAAGAAAGGTGGAGTTAACCTGTGGTTGAGATTAATCCAAACAAGAAAATAGTTGCATGCATTGACTTAAAAAGGATGTTGATTTTCCCAAAGATGGTTATAATCAGGAATTACAGTCAAAATAATGATTTTCCCATAGGAAGTTATAATCATTAAGAGGACTTGGATTGGTTAAAGATGATGGCACCCCAATTAGGGCTGATTATCAAGCATAACTCAAGGATATAACTTAGAATATAGATTAAAGATGAGTGGGTGTAAAGTGAGGAAAGAGATGAAAAGAAGAACAAGATTGATAAATAGAAATGGTTCAATTATACCTGCCAATAAGGAGATGCTTATCCTAATTAGAAATGATACAACTAGAATGGTTAATGGGTTAATTTGATCAAGGGTGGGATGAAAGGATTTTCCAAGGTGCTAAGGAGAAAATTCTATGGCACCATTGATTGTAGACCTTCTTGAAGCTGATGTTTAATATAACATGTGATGGTAGGCATCATGATAGAACACCATAAAGACTTGGACAAAATATGTATAAGGACTAACTCTTGATCCAATAAACACTCAAAAATAATGCACCAATGATAAAAACCATGATGGCAATGTTGACATATGAATATGGATGGACTCAATAATAATGTGTTCAAAGAATCACCCAATAAATGCATATAGATTGAGTTGAGGCAATAGTGTTGAAAGTAATAAATAGGCAAGCAAACAAACAAATAAATAAATAGAAAAATAAAAAATAAACAAACAACTTAAAATAAACAAATAAACAAAAAGCTTGAAAATAAAATCAAAAGAAAGCATCCTAACAATGACCATGCCCCAATAAGGTGGATCGAGGATAACTTACTAGGCTTAGATGGAACAAATGTTTTTGGATTTTTGAAATGTTATGAATGTTTTTGGCATTTTGAGGTATCTCAACTCATTAGAGAATGACAAGATACCTACTCATAAAATGGTGAAAGTGTTTGGCTAAGATTGCTCACAAAATAGTGAGAGCATATGGAAAGGGGGACTGAGGTGACCTTAACATGAGTTGAGCATGACCTACATAGTCCTAAAATGACCTAAAGTCATAGTAATTACATCTACACAAAAGCTGGGGGAAAACCAACTAGGTCCCAACAAGTTCTTAAATTCAAAAAACAGCTAGTCAAATGAAAATAACAATGGCAAGGTGATGAAGTAATGCATGGTAAACATGTGCTGCCCCTAGTTTGCCCATAAGAAGTTATAACTAAGATAAAATGACATAGGTCAATGATACTAATTTTCCCATAGGTGGTTATAATTAGTAGCAAGACTAGTGAAATTGTAGAGTAATTTCTTACTCTACGTCGTATTTAATTTATTTTTTTATTTGAGCACTATAATTTTGGTTCCCATGCACCTTAGATGTCACAATAGAGTTTTGGAGTAGAGGGCAGGTTCATTTTTGCCTGTGTCAAAGTGCAGTAGATGCTGCCAAGTGTCACCCTCTGAGCATGGGTCCTTTTCCCCTTTTGTTCCTTTCATTTCATTTTTGCCTAAGTATTGAATTTGAGAGGAAGCTGCCAAGTGTCGCTTTCTGAAACATGGAGCCGGCCAGCTGGCATCCTCTAAGACCCTTTTTGTAACTTTTGAGAAGGCTACAAAATGTGTGACGTATCCAATAAATAGCTCAATGGAATTCACCACGTGTCAGCATCTGCATCTCATAGAGGCACCCACATTCCATTCTATTTTTGACAAAGACTTTCAACGAGCCAAGTAGTAGAGAAAAGTGAAAAGTGCCAAGTGGCAGTTGAAGAGGCCTTAAACTACCTTTTTGAAGGAGAAGCAGAAGTCACCACGTGTCAGCATATGGGAGACTTTGGTTTAATGCCTGGGTCCAATGCTTTTGTTCAATGCATAAAGGCTTCAATTCTTTTTGCTAAGTGCTAAAGTGTAGTGGAGGTTTCCAAGTGTCACTCTCCATGTCCCTTTCTACCCCATCCCTAAAAAAAGTGGAAGGTGCCACATACCCCTAGCAAGAGAAGCAAAAAATGCCACGTATCTTCCCAAGAGCAGCAGAGGTCACCACGTGTCAACTTCCAAGAAACCATCCTCGAGCCTAATTGTCGAATAAAGATTGTGGTGGGTCCCAGATGTTTTTTAAATGACTGAGGAAGCACTAAGTGTCAACATGCAAAGATTGCCACATGCCCCATCCCTTCCTAAAGAGTTGCTTGAGCAAGGAACACAGTGAGTTTTGATAAAATTGCAAAGTGTCGAGGAAGCAGATTGCGACAGGTGTCGAAAGTGGAGCATTCTTGAGCACAATATAGAGAGAGTGGAAATGGCCAAGTGGCATTCTCTAGTGCCTTCTAGACAAAAGGGGAGAATTTTCATGAATTGACTAAGTGTCCTCTTTTATTTCAATAGAACAGAGTGCCCGTCTACCTGTTACAACAAAGATGGAGGGAAACTCAGTGAGAGTTATTCTGGGTAGATAGAATAGTGCACTGGGTAGATTTTTTGGGCTTAAAAGCATTGAAGACATCGTCTGTTTGTCCCCTAACAATAGAGGCAGAGTAGAAAGTTGAGCGGCCAAGCAGGTGATGGAAGGAGGAAATTTAGGTGCTAAGGGAGGTACTAGACATGAATCACCATGCCACAGTCAGAAGAGCCATCCCACTCTAGCATGGCCCTTCTTAATAGGACCAAGATGCATCTGAAGCATTGAAGGTGCCATTTATTTTATCTCCTACGAGTTAATCATGGAGTAGAATTGTGCGGGAAAGAGGGTGATGAAAAAAGACATCCGAGTCTATATAAGAAGGATTGTAAAATCAAAGAAAGGGGGGATTTTCTCATAGTTTAAACTTTCTAAAGTTTTTGACCAGTAATATCATTTGCTCTTGTCTTAATTCTCTTGAGCTATAAAGTTTATATAATCGTGCATGTTTCTGTGCCCTTTATGTGGCTGAATGAATTAAGGAAATTTGAGCTCCATGCCTTGGTTGGTGTTATCTGTGTTATTTACGAAGTAGTCTATATTGTAGATTCTCTGGAGTTGTGATTAGGAATGTTATTTGATTTTGTCTCATTTTCTTGAATTGAAAGGTTTACATAACTATACGTGACTTCTGTGCCTCTCATGTGATTGGAAGATTCTGTTAAGAAGATTGAACACTATGCCCTTGTTGACATTCCCTATATCTCAACGAAAGACTTCCATGTTGTGAGCCTCTATTTCTGTTATTTCAATCTTTTACATTGATCATGCACTTGTCTGCTCTTAAATGTAATTGAGTCCTATAATAGTCTCACTATGCTTAGGTTAGGATTAGGATTATATTTAGGTGCATCATCATAATTAGGTTTCAGTTCCTGTATTTGCATTTTTGTTTAATCTCCTATCCTTTTTCTCCAACACCTGATACAAAAGAAGAGACCAACTTCTCTAAAATTTGGAGGTTGTTTCAAGCCGCATCATCCCACAACTTGAAACTTCCCATTGTTGATTGGTTAAGATCTAGCACAATTTTAAGCCATCAACAATTTTTGGCATGCCCGATGGGACCAATCTTTCAAGGAGTTGAAGAATTTTTGGTGTATTCTTTAGCCAATCAACCTTTGGAGGTTTTTAGCAACACCAACAATGGATCTAAGTCAAATCAGTAGATCAAGCAGTCCTAGTATCATCAAGAAATTACTTTTGGTATGTACAATTCTATTACTCATAGCTATGAATCTTATTCTCCTTATATATTTAATTAAGAACAAGCTTCTCCTGGAATCATGACAAGTAACAAGGATGCAGATGGTTATGAGCTATACCAATCTTATGCCTAGTCTCCCCAGTATGTCACATCCCATATTCAACCTGACCTTATTTTCACCTTCAAAAAAGCATTGTTGGGATTTAAAAAATATGTGTTAGAGCTTGACAGTAAAAGGGGATATGGCCAAGAAATTCCTTGTCATGTCATCCATCAAGTAAGGGACACAATAGACCTAATTAAAAGTGAGTGGGATCCTATTGAAAGAGCAAATTGGCAAGAGCTTACATATGAGATGTTAGATGTGTGTGGATTGATTGCATTTTTAGAAGATAAGCTGAGTATTCATGAGAGACAGCTTTACCAAGTCTATCAACCTGCACATTCATACACCACCCCTGTTCATGAGCGAGGTCAAACTTGCCAAGATCATTTCCCAAATAATGAAGAGTCTATGATATTAGTAAGGGAAGAAGACCCCAAACCCTCACTATCTCCTCAAGTCCCTTTCACCCTTAATCAAGAAGCTTCTTGCTTTTCATCATAGCCTTCTTCTTTATCCCTTTTCAAAGAAGAATGTATTTTGGAGGAAGCAAATAAGTATGTAGAGGAGTACGCTCAATTCATGGCTAGTCAAGAGGAGTCCATAAGTACAGATAAGGAGGAAATCATCGTAGGTACTCCCTTTGATGAACAAGAGGACAAGTCACCAGCTTTTGTCTTAACCTCTGATGAGAAAGAGATCATTTTTGACTTTTTCCTCACCCTGCAAGAGGATATGGAGGAGTATGGACACTCCCTTGATCAAGCCATTGAGGCAGGGGACACTATGCCTCAAGAAGGCTATGAACTGACTGAATATGGAGAAGACAACTATGAGGCCCAACTAAGTATGTAGGAGGGATACCGGCTTTTAGATTCATCCTTTCAAGAGGATGAAGTCATCAAGGAGCATGATGATGAAATAAAGCTAGAATTTGAAGGAAATAAGCTGAAAGATAATGAATATCAAAGGGCACAGAGTGAAGAACTAGTAGCCAATGATTTCTTGATGACACAAGACAACATGAAGATCTAGTATTCGACGGGTTTTCAAGAAGAGCTTATGGATGTCAAAAGCATGTTTGACTCAGACTCATTTGAATGCAGGCAAATCTGTGGGCCAACATAGAGGACATTCCATCAAAGATATACCTGTCTCAATCACTTCTATGGCAACACAAGTTGGCTTGTCATAAATAAGACATTGGAAAGTTTGTTTTTGATCTCAGAGGGAAATAAGGATGTGTAATTAATGTAGTTAGATAGTTTCCCATTCCTACATTATTTTGTTTTTTGTAGTTGTATTCCCATTTTTATTTTAAAATAAGCATTTTAAACTCAGGGTCGGCGTCTTATAAGTTTTTAAATTCTTTAAATTTTGCTACATTAAATGCTTCCCCAAATCTTCGAGATCTTTAAGGTACCTTGCACTGCATAATATGTCCACCTCGCTATTTCTCGAAGATTGAGTAGGATTTGTTAATGATCATCCAAAATTAATGCTATTTGGGACTTGATAGGCCCATAAATATCCCTTAGAAAATTTTAAAATTTACAAACTCTCAAGTATTCCTGTGAACATACCCTGCTCATTGCGATTATTAGCGCCTCAGAAAGTTTGCTTCAGCAAGCATGTTTTCTATCTTGCACAAGGCTCATATACCAGGTATTACATAAGAAATTTAGAGATGGCAGGAGCATCATCTTCTCAGCAAGGAATGGGTACACCTAGATATCTTGACAGGTTGTTGGCTAGCAAATTATACGCTGTAACTCCTGTGCAATCACCAAGAAGATACTCGAGAACAAAAGGCGTAGGAGTCAAACAAACCAGTGACCCGTCAAAGGTAAGGGACTATGCAGATGGAATTATGGACCCAATTCTACAAAGAGCCAGTGGCAAGAACCTCAGAGAAGGGGCACACCAAAGGTGTCTACAAAGAGCCAAGGCAATATGAAACGTTCAAAATGAGGATATGGACCTCACAATTGGCTCAGTTCATTGTCCCAGCTATGCACCCATGTCCTGATGTGATTAAATTATGCATAGGTAATATGCTGAGCAATATGCCATCCTCTTCAGGATAAATGAGGATATGGACCTCACATCAGGGCATGCAATATGCTGAGCAAATGGCCATCCTCTTTAGGCTAAAGATAGTTGACAAGACACAGGAGTACTGTCTTGACTTCTTAGAACACATCACCTTCTCAATGGTGGAGTAGCTAACCTAATTTAGGGCAAAAGGGATATTCAGGTACTCTTCCTTTTTGTTTCATCTGATACTACATTAGAACCCTAACCTTTTCACCCAATTCATGGGCCTAAACTTGTATGACCCAGCCTTTGACCTCTAAAAGACCATCCCTGTGTCTGCATGGAAACATATTTAATCAAGAACTAGTGACCCATATGATTTTTGGGAACTATTCGTTACCCCTATTCTTCATTGCCTTAGCCCTGAGCCTATCATAAATAAGTTGTTCCCAAGTGTCACGAACCTCTTGGTCAGTTGCCCAATCCCATGTGACTTCTATTTTGGGTCTCGCCACACAATCATCAGAGTCCATGGATTTTGCACAGAACCAGTGTTGCTATCAAAGAGCTTAACTCTTAGGTTAGCATTCTTGGAAATTGCTAGGTAGGTGTCGGTGGTTGATAATGAATATGGCTCTAGGAAGAAGAAGTGGAAAACATATAATCTTTCGTGGATGGTAGGCAACATAAGCCTAGAAGTCAGAGAAGCTAAAACTGTGCTGCTGAGGAAGCTGGCCTTCCTTAGGTTCTTATTAGTTGAGGACAAATGGGTTTATGACCCAGCTAATTACATAGCCTCCATAGTGAGGACAAATAGAATTGGAGCTAGGATTGTGCATGAAAGCTGCCCCTTTTGGGAGACCAAGAAAAATCCAGTGGAAGATGCCCCTGGTCTTTATGTTGAACTAACAAATTTGCCCATGCCACAAAATAGGCCATGGGAGACCTTATATGAAAAATAGAGTGATTATGATCCCAAAGTCAGAATGACTTCTAGTTTGAGAAGGATGCTAAGGAACCAGGGTTGGGATGTAGAGAAAATTGAGGCCTATTGGAAAGATAGGCAAGAAATTTCCAAAACCACCCATGATTTTAAAGGTGTAGACTTGATGAAAGGTAGGAAGAACTCTAGGATGAGTGTCATCCCTCTCTTGCATCTAGCCCAAAAATAAGCCAAATGCAAACACTTGGGGCAGAGTAGGAGGCTAGAGCAGGACCAAGCCAATAGTCACAGACTTCAGAGCAAGCTACAGCTGTCGTAAAACAACCAAGGAGCATGGTGTCATCACCACCAAGGGCCTCCCCATCATCAGGAGTAATTGAAGTCCCTGGTTCTCCACATGTGCCACTGGCAACAACAGAGGTAGAAGGGAGACAAACGCAGCCAGAGGTAGAGACACCCAAAAAGAGGAGGGTACAGTTCCAATTAGATCTAGAGGAGGAAGAAGAGCCTTCACAACCCCTAGTGTAGACCACTAAAACTTCCCCTCAAGTAAGTATTACTTCTCCTCCTCCCTCTTGATCTATTCCTCACCCTGCCGGCATGATGCCTTCTTCCAATCAGATGACACCTCCTGCCACTGCTGCCATTCCCATTTTGCAAGCCACTCCATCATCAGTGCCTCAGGCCCTAACATTACCTCATTTCTCCCCCTCTATTACCTAAAAGATGACCCTAAAACTCACCCCTACCCAACCAATAGCTATCCAATATGGCCTGCCATAAGGGTATCCTTTTGTAGGGGGACATATTGCATCCCCTTCCACCTTCCAGACGTAGGCTGATGCTGCTAGGAAGGCAAGAGAAGCCTAGTTGGAGAAGAAGATGATTAAAGAGAATAAAGCACCAGTAGTCCTACATTTGAGGTCACAATTTGACTCCATCCAATAGCAACTGACAGTGACCCATTTGTCACCCAATGTTGCCAAGCTAAGTGAGCAAATGCAACCAAAAGACTACACAATGAGCACAGTGGCCATTGACATGTCCCTGTTCAAGCCCCAAGATAGAATTGAGCTACTTACCGAATCCAATTCTATGGTCACAAAAGACTATTTGAATAAATCAAGAAGATTGTAGAAGATGGAGGCTGATTTGGCCCAAGAAAAGGCAAACTATAACAGTTTGGCCAAAGAAATAAACAAGAGAGACAATGAAATAACTAGTTTGTAGAAACAGTTGCAAGATACTATTTCCCTTCAAACTCAATGGGCAGTCCAGGCCCAAAATGATTCATTAAAGGCAGAGTTCGCACTTGCTAAATATGTAGCAATAGCCCTAAGGCAAGAGAATGCAACATTGCAAGGAAGAGTTGAAGGACTCCAACTGCAGGTTATTCATCATAGCAAAGGTTGCTAGAGGAATAGAATAAGGCTATAGATTTTCAAGCCCAATTCCAAGCAGAGCAATAGAGGATAACACAACTGATAATTAAACTAACCAATAGGCTAAGAGGTGTCAGAGTAGTGTAGCTAGTGAAGGAGCTCTACGAGTTAGCATGGGAGAGAATCTCTTCAGAGGTTATCTAGCTCAGGCCATTTCTCACCTTCCTACTCAATGCACAACAATTGTGTAAGAGGGTGGAGAATTTAGTATAGAACACTCTAGCCATGGTCTCTAGAAGAGTCACATACTCCCATTCATTGCTAGAAAAGCTCTATGACATGATGGATGCAACATTAGAAGCCACAGGAATCCCAGATAGAATGGCTGCCATAAAGCAGGTCAATGAGGTGCTCAGTTGCAATGCCATGACCAACAGTTACAAGAGCTATCTTGATGTCATGAAAGAAGGCATCGATGAGATGAGCCACCATATTGAAGATCTGGTGCAACTAGGCCTCCCTTTCCCATTTTTAGAAGCAAAGACAGTGCTGATGGTGGACCAGATTAAACTATTGCTATTGGCCAAATAGAGGGATCAAATAGTCTTTCAGAGCTTATGAGATGATTCCTCAGTCTCAAAAGTCGAGGCTGTTTTGGTTCCTATTTCCTAGCTGGAGTTCAAACTGAAAGCTATGGTTCAGATCCTGCACACCTTTTTTCACAAGGATCTCATTATCCTAGATTTGGATTTCATTGAATTGTAGAGCAAGCAAGGATTATCTAACCATGAGTGGTCTATCTACTAGACAACGCTGTTGAAGCTATAAATTTTGAAATTTTGATAGAGCAGGAGTTAGGTTCTTTTTGAGCAAGCTTAAAAGTCCTGGGGGTCACCAATAACTGTAGAGTAATTTCTTACTCTACGTCATATTTAATTTATTTATTTTATTCAGGGACTACAATTTTAGTTCTTACACACCTTGGACATTGCGGCAGAGTTTTGGAGCAGAGGGTGGGTTCATTTTTGCCTAAGTGTCGAAGTGTAGTGGATGCTACCAAGTGTCACCCTCTGAGCATGGGTCCTTTTCCCCTTTTGTTCCTTTCATTTCATTTTTGCCTAAGTATTGAATTCGAGCAGAAGCTACCAAGTGTCACTTTTTGAAACACAGAGCTGGCTAGCTAGCATCCTCTGAGACCCTTTTTGTAACTTTAGAGAAGGTTGAAAAATGTGCCACATATCTAGTAAATAGCTCAACAAAATTCAACATGTGTCAGCATCTACATCTCATAAAGGCACCCACATTCCATTCTACTTTTGACAAAAACTTTCAATAAACCATGTAGTAGAGAAAAGTGAAAAGCACCAGGTGGCAGTTGCGGAGCCCCTAAACTACCTTTTTGAAGGAGAAGTGGAAGTCACCATGTGTCAACATTTGGGAGACTTTGGTTCAATGCCTAGGTCCAATGCTTTCGTTCAAGGCATAAAGGCTTTAATTCTTTTTGCTAAGTGCTGAAGTGTAGCGGAGGCTACCAAGTGTCACTCTTTGGGTCCCTTTCTACCCCATCCCTAGAGAAATTAGAAGGCACCACATACCCCTAGCAGGAGAAGCAGAAAATGCCACGTATCTTCCTAGGATCAGTAGAGGTCACCACGTGTCAACTTTAAAGAAACCATCCTTGAGCCTAATTACTGAATAAAGATTATGGTGGGTCCCAGACATTTTCCAAAAGACTGAGGAAGCACCGAGTGTCAACATGCAAAGACTGCCACGTGCCCCATCCCTTCCTAAAGAGTTGCTCGAGTAAGGAACGTAGTGAGTTTTGATAAAACTACAAAGTGTTGAGGAAATAGATTGCGACAGGTGTCGAAGGTGGAGCGTTCCTGAGCACAATATAGAGAGAGTAGAAATGGCCAAGTGGCATTCTCTACTACCTTCTAGAAAAATGGGGAGAATTTTCATGAATTGACTAAGTGTCCTCTTCCGTTTCAATAGAACATAGTGCCTGTCTACCTGTTACAGCAAAGATGGAGGGAAACTCGGTGAGAGTTATTTTGGGTAGATATAACAATGCATCAAGGAGATTTTTTGGGCTTGCAAGCATTAAAGACACTGTCTATTTGTCCCCTAATAGCAGAGGCAGAGTATACAGTTGAGTGGCCAAGTAGGTGATGGAAGGAGGAAATTCAGGTGCTAAGGGAGGTACTAGACATGAATTGCCATGCCACGGTCAGAAGAGCTATCCCACTCTAGCATGTCCCTTCTTGATAAGACCAAGATACATCTGAAGCATTGAAGGTGCCGTCTATTTTGTCTCCTACAAGTGAATCATGGAGTAGAATTGCATAAGAAAGAGGGCGATGAAAAGAGACATCCGAGTCTATATGAGAAGGATTGTAAAATCAAAGAAAGGGGGGATTTTCTCATAGTTTAGACTTTCTAAAGTTTTTGACCAGTAATATCATTTTCTCTTGTCTCAATTCTCTTGAGTTGTAAAGTTTATATAATCGTACATGTTTTTGTGCCCTTTATGTGGCTGAATGAATTAAGGAAATTTGAGCTCCATGCCTTGGTTGGTGTTATTTGTGTCATTTGTGAAGTAGTCTATACTGTAGATTCTTTGAAGTTGTGATTAGGAATGTTATTTGCTTTTATCTCATTTTCTTGAATCAGAAGGTTTACATAATTATACGTGACTTTTTTGCCTCTCATGTGATTGGAAGATTCTGTTAAGAAGATTGAACACTATGCCCTTGTTGACATTCCCTATATCTCAGTGAAAGACTTCCCTATATCTCAGTGAAATACTTGCCTATTGTGAGCCTCTATTTTTGTTATTTCAATCTTTTACATTGATCATGCACTTATCTACTCTTAAATGTAATTGAGTCCTATAATAGTCTCACTATGCTCAGGTTAGGATTAGGATTATACTCAGGTGCATTGCCATAGTTAGGTTTCAGTTCCTGCATTTGCATTTTTGCTTAATCTCCTATCCCTTTTCTCCAACACCTGATACAAAAGAAGAGACCAACTTCTCTAAAATTTGGAGGTTATTTCAAGCCGCATCGTCCCACAGATTGAAACTTCCCATTGTTGATTGGTTAAGATCTAGCGCAGTTTTAAGCCATCAACATAAACATCTGATTTTACCATAGGTAGTTATAATTAGGTTCACATAAACAAACTTGATAGAAGATGAAAGATATCTTACTAGATCAACTGTTACACTAGTTTCATAGACTGTCATTGTAAACATGGATTGGATTGATTGTTGAAACTTGATCAAAATATCCTCATAAAAAGTTTGGGAAGAACCAAAAGAACCAAGGTCAAAATAGGATTAGGTAGGATGACTAAAAATAGGCTTTGGTCTAGATAAGAATGGAATAGTTAGAAGCATGGTCTTGATAAGGATAATGATGGTTGTGATAGATTGGATAAAATGGTAAGAGGACACCCCCAAGGGATGGGGTAAATGGAAGGATATGCAATAATGGGAAAATGATATGTAACAATGGTAATGACATGGCAATGTGAAATGGTATGGTACATGTTTTTTGCCTGGGTATGGTTTTTGATTCTATTATTCTTGTTGATGGGGAGATGTACATCCTGATTAACAAATAATACAAACAAAATACTCAATCATGTTAATTTCTATCTCACACCTCATCTGAATAACTACTTTGTCAAGAAAAACCTATAGATTTAGTTGTCAAGAATGCTTTTGTGATCTTCATTGGTCATTGATTTTGATTCCTTCAAACATCAAGACAAGGTATCTTTGTAGCCTATACAAAGGAAAGTGTGGCCATGGTGCTAAATAAGGACAAACAATGGATAGTAAGTTTGTATGTGAAATGGAATCATAGATGATAATGGAATGTATAATAGTGGGGAAATAAATGAAGATCAAGACTTTCAGTCACACGTAATGTTGCTAAATCTAGATTGAACATAATTTTGGTTGTGATAGGGTCGAAGACTTGTTCTCTCAATAGAACCATCAGATTTTTTTATTGTTTGATCTTGAGAGTAGCTACCATTTGATTAGGCTAAAGATTGGAAGTTATTTTTATTTGATATTTGATATTATCTTCATCAAGTAGTGAAGGAATTTTGTGTTTAATTAATTAGTGCCTCAATGAGGTTTTCACCAATGAAGGTTTCTTGATTGTTCCATAATGCCTTTGAGAAGGTTTCACTAAGGAACATTGAATTTTGAATTTGATTTTCTTCTAGCACTTTTGAAAAATTTTCACTAGAAGATGTTGAGTTTTAAATTTGCTTGTCTCTTAAAACCTCCAAAAAGGTTTTACTAGGAGAGTGTTCTTCTAATACATGAATGTGGTCTTGGCCTCCTTGCTTTTCTTCAACTTCTATGTCAACATGGATGCAATTCAATAAAGTATGATTTTGTTGATCCTAATTGACACTTATGGGAGATGGAATGTTAATAATATGGCTATTTTGGTTGATGGTAATGGCTTATGGAATGGTAATGGAATGGGGAGAGGCTGCACAATCCTCATAGAAGATACTATGATAACTTATGTTGATGCTAAAGTACTCATCCTTAAAAATCATATAAGGATCACAAATGTATTCAAACTGATCTATGAGGCATGCGTAACCAATTTTATAACCCACGAACATATTTTGTATCTAAATCTGATTCAAACTCAATAGACTCTAAATTTGATATTAAGACTGATGTTGATTCTAATTCTGATGCTAAATCTATTGTTGGTTCAATAATCCTAAATCTAACTCTAATTATTCATTTGATGGGTACTCTATTATAATTATGTCTTGTTGAATTCTTGGTATTGGATAAGTAATGGCCTATGATGACATAATGGTATCCACAAAAACTAGTTTGTCAAAGTGAGACTCCTCTACAATGGGAAAAAGGTCAAGAGACAACTCCTCAGAGACTTGCTTGTCAATAAGAGGCTCTTGAATAATAGGAATATGGTCTAGGTAATGATTTGATTAAAGGTAGTTTATAATCATTAAGAAGTGACTTAATAAATACTATCTTGTTAGAGTGAGACTCCTCGACAATAGGTATAAGATTGATAGGCGATTCATCACAGGTTGACTTATCACAAGTGGTTGGTTCAACAAAAACACCTTAGATTGGTTGGTTTTCTTGGCTTTGGTTTTTAATGAGTTGGAAAATACTAGTTTGAACACAAATTGGTCTTTGAATGATTGGATGGGTTGAGGTTTTGATTGGATTGGTACTAGATAAGGAATGGCTTGTAATTGGATAATGGTAGGGTGTTGGGTAGATTGATTGCTCAAATGAGCCAAAAGATGAAGTCTTGAGATGGTAACAATAGGGTAGTGTGTAGCTTGATTGCTTACATAAGCCAAAGTACTCGTTCCTAAGACGATGAAAGGGTGTTGTGGATCTTGGTTGCTCACACAAGTCAAATGACTAGGTCTTGGAAGGACAAGTTTGGGGTGTGGTAGAGAAAGGTTGCTTGCATAATCCAAAATATGAGGTCTTGGTATAGGAATGGTGTGATGCTATGGTCTTATAATAGAAATGGTATGATGTGGTGGAACCTGATTACTTGCATAATCTAAAGCATCCAAGTCTTCCTCATAAACTATATCATCCCAGTCATGAGTTAGCTCATAAGTTTATTCTTGACTTGTTCCATGTAGTGATTATTATAAAGAGGGTATGGATCCATAGCCAAAACAACATTATCTATAACTGGGTCTTCAAATTCCTCCTCACAAGCCTCTTCATACCAATCAAGGTATCTATTTAGATTTTGTGGATTTTAACTATGTTCCCCATATGGAGTATTATAGGGAGAATAATAAAACTCCTTAGAAAATATTTCTCTATAGGGGTTCCTAGTGGGATTTTATGCGACCATTCTATCATAAATTGGATTGTACATGAATCAACCATAAGTATAGCTATACATATCCATGTAAATGATGAAAGTTCTAAAATAAAAAGGCTTAGAGTTCTACAAAATCTAAAAAACTATGTCCAAAGGATAAATGGTTTAAGCTTTGTCTAACTTGGTCGAAGGGGTGGAGCTGTATCTCCAAAATGATTTTTGCTAAGACTTGGCATAAAATAGTCTAACATCAAATGTCTAATGTCAAATATCATATGCACAAAAGGTTAAGCATCTGAATAAAAACTAGCATGCCAAAAGTCTAGGGTCAAATTTTTATAAACAAGGTCTAAACTAAGAAAGAAAAAAAAAGTTGAGCTGCTAGGTTTTTTATCCAAACACAGAGTCAAAATATAGGCTCAAATAGGCTATGCTAGGACTTTTAGCCAAATGAAGTCAAAATATAGACTTGAAACAAAGGCATGATGTGATTTGATTTAATCTAACAAGTTTGGAAACAACTTTGACATAGACTCAAAACATGGAATCAAACATAAACATGATCAATTGGCATAAGGCATGAGGCAAAAGACTCTTGGATAAAGGCTGTGTTCTCTCAAATAAAGGCACAAACAATGATGAGGATAGGCATTGAACCAATAAACCATCAATAGTGTTTAAATTTGAGTAATTGATTAATTGAAGTTATGCAACCCAAAAGGGAAAGATCTATGTATCAGCCCCATGAATTAAGGCCTAAAAATAAATCAATTAATGTTTGAATCTAAAGTGATCAAGATTAATTGAAAACTCAATCTTCAAGACTAGGATTTGATCAAACAAGCTAGATAAGATTGGACAACATGATGGTGCATAAACAAGGTCTAAATGACTGATGTGAAATGGTTTGAAACAAATAGTTTTTGGTGCAATGGTAAATAAGTTTTGAAACAAATTGATTTGCCTAACAGTGTAAGCATGCTCAGATGATGTGATCAATTTTATGTTTCAAAGACTCAAAGACAAAATGGTTTGACATGATTTGGGCAGTATAACGGTACCCTTTTGAACTCAAATTGACACACACACAAACAAGTTTAGCAAAATTTTCAAGGCATAAGTGTGGTGTAAAATGGTCAGCATAATGCCTCTTTAGATAAAAGAGTGACATATAGACAAATTGGTTTTGACATGGCTTATGAAAAAATAAACAAGTTTTAATCTCAAAACATACCAAAAAAAATGACCAAAATACACCAAGAATAATCATCCGAATCCTAGAAAGGGTATGGATATGTGAGGTTGACTAAACTATCAAGCTTTTAAACATTTCTAGGGGAATCAATTGCAAAAGAAAAGAATGGAAATTAGATGTCCATGACACTTAGCTAGTTGCAAAAAGGTCTAGTCCTTTTTACAACCACTACATCCTACTCTTCACTTAGTGTAGTGTGATGTCCAAATGTAGATACATCCCATGTGCAACTCAAGAGTGGGTGAAGTCAGTTATAGGAGGTGAAACCCTGGGTCAAAGCTTCCCTAAAGAACTAATAGGAGGTAATGATGCCCTCTTCATAATCCAAGTTTGTATGAAATAAAAAAACATAAAATAGAAAGACTTTAGAGTCGTTTCAAGCTCACCCAATACTTTTATGAGTTTTTGGGGAATGCTTTAGATGACAATTTTTCTATGCCTTGGACTAGGCAATTTGTAAATAAGGAAAGCACTTTTGATTCCAAGGGTTCCCTAAAGGGGACATATGGAATAACATACATGAAATATCCTTGTATTTTACAAAAACAAAGTGGTAATTGAAATAAGTAGTGAACACAAAAGCTTTGAAAGATAAGTTCATTTTTAAGCCCCAAATTGAAAGGTGTGGTGGTGTTCTTTTGACCCCTTAGTCTTAAGATTGTGAATTTTGAAAACTAATGCTTGAAAATACTTACTTAAGCACCTAAATGTTACATTAATATCCAAAATAATGTTTATATTTCATTTTAAAAGCATGCAAAATGTGGTCTAAAACATGATTTATCAAATTTGAAGTCCACTGGTTACCTGTCTACCCTTAAGGCATCATCCCAAAAACAAATATGTTAGATTAGAAACATACAAATATATTTTCAAAATATTTTGAAAAATATATAAAAATTGAAGCTAAAATAATGTCATATTCTAAAAATTTAGGAGAAAATAGGTGGTTCTAAAAAAACAATCATCCAAAATGGAGTCAGTATGACCCCAAACCAAGCATTTTAAAATTGCCTATTAACTCTCGGGTTTGTGTTTTGATAGTGACCATTGATGGTTATACACGACCATCGAAGGTTAAAAATAATCATTGAGAGTTCCTCTGACCATCTACGGGTGACTGTTAAACCTGTGACAAATAAAAATGGCCAAATAAAGTTATCAAAACATGTAGGAAGAGTTTTAAGCATCCAAATTAAAAATTTTAAGTTGCCTCTTGCTCTCCTTCATACGTGGGATACATTGGGTTCCATCAGGTGTGGCATTATGTGAACTAAGAATTTGACTCAAGAGAGATGATTAGTATTGTGTTGGTCCCAAAATAAAAATAAATTGATAAAAACACACAAAATAACATACATCTCTAGGCCTAGTTACTAGAGTGAGCTAAATAACAAAAACAAATGAAAAAAACAACTAAAAACTTAAAAAAAACAAGAATACTTCACCTTCCTTGGATTCTCTAAATACTTGTTGTAGTGGCATGCTTGGCTTGTGATCATGAAGTCTTCATTAAAGGAGGCTTGGCTATCTCCTCTTCTCCTTGGCACCTTGTGGCTTTGGCTTGGCTTGGATCAATATTTGGACATTATAACACTAATTTCAATGGCTTTTGGAATTATTTGTGCATTATAAATTTGTATTATCCAGTCTTCTTGAAGATATTTGAGCATAATAACTTTTCACCAAAATATTTTAGAAATGATGTTCATGTCCTCTCTATTCATAGATTTTGGAAAATGGCTAGAATCAACCTGCACCATCCATCTCAAGATTGAGATGTGTGGCTAAGGATAAATCTAAATATTAAATTCATTCTATAAATATCCCCATTAATATTTGGGATAGAGGGGCATTGAATAGGCATGGAAGGGCTTTGATAAGGCACAGGAGGTATGAATCCTGATATTTGTGGCATTTATGGCCTAGAGATGTCTTCTCAAGAAATGAGGTCACCTGATGATGAAGATATTTAATATTCATTTCTAAAAATAAGTATTCAAAAAGTTTCCATGGAATTATTAATTAGGATCTAATTTGGTTTAATTAGCTCTTAAGCATGATTAAACACTTTATGCACGAATTACTTAAATTGCTCAGAATCCCTTGTTATTGGTCCAAAATTTGACTGGGTTAGAATTGGAAGTCAATGTCATATGCATTGGATTCATTATCCCATTTAGGATGTTACCAATGGAAAATAACAAAGGCACGTGTCTTGTGCAAGAAATTTGATAGAAAAGAGCAATCTAGGGCACCAAGTGCAAAATTAGCATTTTGACTCGAAATGATTTGATCAAAGTTAGCTAGCCCATAAATTGCATTACCCCATTTATAAATACCCTAGATAAAATAAGCACTTGAATATGTTAGTTTCACATCATTTAGTGTTTTTAAACCAAATTGTGCATTTTTGGTGGAAATTAGTCAAAAGCTGGGTTGGAGGTTATCGATGGTCAGATTTAGGTGTCTACAAGAATAATGTAAACAAGTTCAAGTTTCACTTGTTTGATAAACTTTTATATAAGCTCAAAAATCTCTATGTTCTTAATGGTTCACCTCACCAATGACTCATCTAGGAGGCACATTATGCCAAGAACTCAAAACACTTTAGTGTTAAAAAACTCTAGCCACATTGCAATCATACTTATACTAGTCACACATGTGCATAGACATGGAATGCAACATAAAGTATTACATTAATTGTTGCATCACCAAGCCCACAAATAAGAATCTAGGACTTTACACACCTCTTTTAGTTCCATTTAGACCATGGGAATCTATCAACACTGATTTTATGACTAGGTTGCCTATGATGAGATACCAACATGATGTTGTGTTTGTTATAGTGGATAGGTTTTAAAATATGGCTACTATGATCAATTTAAATAAAGACATTGACATAAATAACAATGTTCAAGCCTTCTTACACATGTTTGGGTTCATTTCAAAATTTCAACATCTATCATCTCTAATAGATATCCATGATTTGTAAGTCACTTCTAGAAAGCATTATAGGAATTGATGGGTATGCAGTTGGATCGATTGATAAAATTTTATACACAAATAGATGGGTAATCCAAAGTGGTTAATCACACACTTTTTCATCTTCTATGAATGTAAAATAATGCAAATGCCTACACTTATGATGAAAATATCTTGTACACTCAGTATGCCTACAATAGAGCCCTTCACAATTGTACAAGTCATAGTCTACTCTAGACATGTCTTGGGTTTTAAATTTTGACAACTCTAGTCATCTCCTACCATGCACTAGTAGACATTGAGTCACACACATAGGAATGGGAAGTAGATAAATCCAATAAGTTTTTATGACACATGCAATTTATTCATCAATAGGTTCAATAAATCCTCTCTTTCACACAAGTAAACTATAAGGAGTGCCATGACACACATTACACACCTCATACTTTTTGAGTTGGTGATAAAGTTTAGATGCACCTTCAAAAGGAACACTTCAAAGGTCCACACTAGAAAATAAAGCCTCTATGTTATAGTACCTACACTATTCTATGCATAGCTAGGGAGAATGACTTTATTCTTGATTTGCCTTCATACTTGGGCATACACCCAGTCTTCAACATGGAACTTCTCGAGCCTTATACTCTACCACTTTTAGAGCCAATAATGGCATGACATCCTTCTAATTTGGATCCTGAATACTTATGCCCAACAGAGAAGGACCAAGTCATCAAAGTGATAGACATACACACTCACCATGGCACACATTAATTTTTTCATGTGGTCAAGGTTGAACAATATGTTGATCAAGTTAAGCAATACATTCCTCAAAAAATTTGAGTGTCATTTCCTCATCAGTATATTGATGCAATGGAGACCATTACTCTTCAAGAAATGGTGAATGATCCATGCATAACCTTTGCATAACCAAAAAAATCCTAATTCATTCTTATACAAAGAGCTCACCCTTCTCAAACAACCCAGTGCACTATTTTTCCCAAGGCTTTCTCATAACATTATGCACAAGTGTTGCACCTACTCATAGACTTTTATACAATGATCACCTCAAATCATAACCTACACATTGCACTGCACACTCCTCACTACACATCATTAGTTTCCTCTCATGGAATTACCAGCTCTTTAGGGACCCACTTCAACATAATCACATGTCATCCAACTGAGGATTAAAATATTGGGAACTGTTGAAGACATCTTAAACATTAACTGTTCAGACCATTGCCAACTACCACATCTAACATTAATATTTGAACACCATCCTTAGTAGTTGTGTAATAATTTATATTATGCATGTTAAATATGTAATATAAATGTTAGATACTAGACAAATAAAAGAGTTAGGTTGATGCCATTACACAATTGTAACACATATATCTTGCTCCATGCATCTACTCTATACACACACTATAAACATTATACTCTATTTTCCCTATTATTTAATTTTATGATTATAAATTGCATTTCATACAAGTAATACTTATGATCCATTGAATGTGTGTTTGATTATTTCATTTGAACATATCTCCATTCATTCACTCTATAGAACCAAACTTAGTTATCCCCTACATACCTTGGTCTTAGGCCCTATGATGCAGATCATTATGAATCCGATGATAATTATTAAAGACTTGGGATTTAAGGCAATCAAAAAAAATTTTAAGGTTTTTTTAGAGTGCCAAATTCAATGTTGAATTGGGTAGACCTAATCAACTTCACGTTTCCATAATACAAAGCAATAAATACTGCTTATGAATTCCATTCCATGTTACTAGACTACTATGGGGTTTACTTTAAATTTGCTACTAAGAGCTTCACGATGAAGCACTAAGACCTAGATGGGATTTGTTTGTCAAAAATCATAGTAAATTGAACATGCCAAACTTAGGTCTCATCTGAGGAGGTGGATCTGTATATAATTATTAAGTGTGTTCGAACTTGCCACAGTCTCAATCAAAATCTAAAACCCATTTTTCACTACACTTGAACACGATGATGATAGCCACGACCTAGTTAGGAAATTAATTATAATTAGCACCAATGAACACCATATAAAATATGAGTAGACTTGAACTTTAAAACATAAAGAAAAGTTAATGAAATAAGTACATAGTTATATTTAGGGAAATGAACCTGAATAACAAAGGTAATGAACTCATGTTGAGATCCAAGACCAAATCAGTATTTGAAAATTGATTACCAAAGGTTCAAGATACACATTCACCAAAGACCAATCTTGAAGATAATGCTGATTATAACTATGGATACAAATAACATTTCCAAAGGCTTAACTATTAAATGCAATTCTGATTACAACTATAGAAGCCTTGAATTTTAAATATAGACCAAATCCATTTCTATCTTATTCCTAATTTACATATTTATGTCCAGTTTGTTACCTTGACATTCTAAAGAGAAATAGTTTTAGTGGTACTTATAGTCATCCCTTAAATCCATGGCCTGACATGAAAATAAAACATGGAGTAGAGGATTGAAAGAGTAGGGTCCTTCCCTTGATAATTAAAATGGTGAATTAAAATAACTTGTAACTCTTCACATAATGCTTGGATTCCTACTCCCAAAACAAAATGAATGAATCCTATTGTTTGGATTTCAAAATCATTAAAGGCCTCTCTCTATTCAAACATAAATATACCCAAAAATACTCCCATTCTGTCTGAGTCTATTTGAGGCAATGCAAGATTGCTTAGGAACCTTGGATGCTACTACATCAAGTGATACATACACAATGAGCTACATCCCTCATAATGACCTGACCCAAGGTCTATTATCATCACCTCCCATGAGGCATAAAAGTTTTTCCTATTGTCACAATCACTTCTCCCTTCACTTCCAATAGGGAGGATAGAGGTCATCATCACTACATTGAAAATCTGATACAACTCCCTCATAAAGGGATTCTATTGTTATCACTTTTACTCAAACTTAGACCAAAAAAGGATGGGTGATAGATTAAAGATTGGACCCCTTGGATGGTTGGGTGGTGTCGAATCCTCTTTCATTAGAGCCTTCCAAATGGATTACTCTACCACCCAAGGATGATCCTTTGCATCCTCCTTTAGGTGATATGAACTATGTTTAGTTCTTTTCTAGTTTTTAATGTGATTTTGAGCACTATTTGTTGATGGAATGTGGTTTTGAGCACCATTTATTATCTAGATTTATTTTATGTTTCATATTTTTTAATTCACATGTATCTCTTATGCAACATAATTATTGACCAAATTTGACCCTGCAAGTCAAATTTGGAACCCTATAGGTAAAAAATTGAGCTTTATATGTTTTTAGGGGCCTATTATAATGTCATGAAGTATGTCATTGCTCATTTGGTGTGATTTTATATGTATCTAGCCTTGGTCATAATATTTTTAGTCCTAAGATTTATTTTGGTGGTAAAAAATGAGCAGTAAATGCATTATATGGCCTCCCTTAGAAAATTTAAGGTTTAAAAAGGTTATGTAATGACCCATGTGTCTTAATATTCCTTAATCAACTATCTCTAACTGAAAAGTGGTAGGTTTTTTAGAAAAATAGTAGTTTTCTTGGAAAAAGGAAGAGTTTGGCACTTGTATGGCCCATAAGGGAGTGTGACACATGGGAGAAGGTTTTGAGATGAATATTTATCTTTATAAAATTTATTTTCATTATTAACATGCTTTTTAAGTGCCAAATTTGAGCTAAAATTGACCTGCTCCTTCATCTCATTCCTTAACATGCAGAACTAGTTAGCAGGTTTGTGCTTAGTACAGTTAGTTGGAGAAGTTCTATGTTAAATGAATTTGGGAGGTGAAATTAAACTAAAATATATCCATTTAAATAATAAGGTTTTGAATATTTTTCATCTATGCTTTATGAATCATCTCTAACAAGTTGACTATGTTTTTCTACTGACTGTTTCCTGCACCCTATAGGTTTTGTTCTAATTTGGACAAGTCCATATAATCCAACTAGTGATGTTGTTTCAAGATGATATTATCTCTCTCCTTTAATTATCCCCATGATTTTTTTCATGTTTCAAGGTGTTTGGATAAGACATGTATCAAAAAATTGCAAGACAGGACACCATTCTATGATAGACATGTTTCCATCATTTTCAAAATGTTCATTCTTTGATAATGGTTGAAGAGGGTGTAAATGAGTTAATTACCATGTTTAAAATGTCCTATTTTTCTCCTCACCTTCCAAAATATTCCCCCAAATCAATCTTCATGAAATTCCAATCACAAGCACCATATAGTTAGTTTGCTCTGTGACTGCCATACATAGTTAGCTAGGTGAGCTATGCAAGGCTCTGAGACACATCTATGGAGTTGTGGTAGAAGTCCTAAAATTTTGAAAACACTATAATATTATAATAAATCAAGTTAATCCCTTTCATGTTCATAATGAATACTATGACACCTAATCACTCAACTACCATTGCTTAATCTACAACTCAAAATGCACCTATAGGTGCCCTCACAAAGGATGTCATGTTAGAAGGAAGTATTTGAGATAAAAAAGGTCCTTGATGATGAAGAGAGTCTATTTTAAATCTTTTATAAGAGTATAAAACTCATAAAATGTCAAAAAATTTTACATTATCCACATTCATCCTCATTGCATATATGTGCTAATGTCCACCTACATGTGGTCCTAACAGAATGATGAGGTGTCATATGGAGTGTTGAAGCATGTGGAGGAACTCATCTTGAAGTCATATGATGTTTAAGAGATCATAACATACATGTTTGGAATGATATATTTATAGATAAGGTGGAAGGTCACTCCCAAAGGCAATGACTATGTATTTAGGGATCAAATCCCTAAAACAAGAAAATAGAATACCTAAGCATTTTATCAAGGTCAAATAACAGAGTTATCAAGAGTTTTCATACATATAAATTACCAAACATTATAGATTCTATATAGGATATGATCTCTATAAAATTATTGAGGAATTTAACTAATGGAATATGGTTATTGGAAGGCTCAAAGTTGCTTATTAGAACACTAAAATCCTGCATTGACATCTATAGGCTTGAACCCAAAGAGTCCTCTTCACCTTAAGTTGTAAAACTAGACCATACCCCCTAGTTTGAATTGTTAAAAATAGTTAAAGTGGAATTTATGATCTTAAGTATCATCAAAATAATATGGTATGTGGTGTTTTAAGTCCTATACTCACCTATAGGTTTCTCTTACCTAAGAGGTTGACCTACAACCGATTGCAGATTCTCACAGTCCATAGTGTGATCTTAGGTATGGAGACATAAAAACATTGGAATATATATCAGTTTACATTGATTCATAAGACCTCAAAGGGTCCTATGGTTTTCATGACATAGGTTTTAAAGATTAAAGTCACCTATAGGATCATATTTATCCCAACATAGTTGACTGTGTTTGACTGTGACAACAATGAGCAAGTTTGAGGGTGTAAGTGTTGGTAGTAAATAAAGATGAGAAAAATAGGTCCAAAAAAGTATATAATGATCCTAAATTACTCTAATGTGGTTTTTAAACACTATAAATAAGGTTCAATAAGTATGATCACCTATAGGTGCCCTTCCAAGATCAAAACATAGTCTAGAAAAATGCACACAGTCTTGAGAGTTCAATGTATATGAAGGGGTACATGAAAGTATAGAGTGATGAATGGATTGGAAATACATACATAATGATTATATAATATTTAATATTCTATTTCATATGAAAATCATGCATATAATGGACTCACATCAAGTAATATACAACCTACATTCCAAAATCCTACACATAGTCCCTTTTCTAGGAGTCTGTCTTGGAATTTGAAGGAGTTAGGGGGTATATTGATGTAATAAAGGGAAATTTTTTTATGTATAGGGTATCCATCACTTGGATAGTCCTCTAAAATATTTATATTGTTTGAGAAAATAGGGGAAGTACCCTATGTTATGTCTCAGATAGAGGGTGCTTCCTTAAGAGCACAAATCTTGGAGTTTTGAGAAAGGGAATTAAAGGGATGAGCCAGGAACTAATTAAGAATTTAAGAGAGGTTTGGAAAGTTTAGTCACATCTAGGAAAACATGATAAACCATGCATAGAAGGATGAACCTCAATAGGGTGGTGTAGACCATAGGGGTTACAGTCAAGCTTATTAGGAAGGGTTTTAGTTTATAACCCAAATGAGAAGTCACTTTCACTTCAAACTATAGGAATGGATTATAATTAATTTAGACATGTGTATGGGGGCATAACAAATATTTAAAAACTATTGGTATGTAGGGAAACCACAAGGAGAGACACTTTTGGCTTAGAACCATATCATGGCCTATGTAAATGGAAGAAAGGGCTTGAGTAAGCAACTTGAGATGCTCACATCTTCCTTGACACTTTGCATGGAAATCCAAAGAGTTTGGAGGGGTTGAAAGGGGTATTGGAAATCACATTCATGGAATTTTTTGGTAGTTCCAATGTCCAATCTTTATGAACAAATTTTAAGGGCTTAAAAGACCTTAAACCATCGTAAACCCTTAAAAATGACCTGATTGTGAAAATGAAGGTGGGGAGATATATTAATGGAACAAAATTGCATGGAAAGTAATTGGATGATGTAGAGGACTCTAGAGATCATTCCCATCCAAGTGAATTATTTCTTATCTATACGAATAGGGTACATAATTATTTTATTTGATTATTTTATACATTGTGTAGGTTATATGGAATTTAAAGAGATGTAACCAACTTTAGGAGAAGTATTGGGACTTTAGATAACCCCTAATGTATATTCCATGATTTATAAAAACTTCTAAGTTTTCTTACCAATTGTTTCATCTCAGCCAGTCAAAACTACAAAAGTGAGCAAGATAGTGAGAACTTCAAGTAAAAGCCTATTTAAGGTGTACTTGAGAAATATAAGGACATGAAGGGTCTTTTCAAGAGTCATTCAACCATTTTATGTATTTTCATAGAAAATTGAAACCATTTTTGAGGCCATGTGTAAGGGGTGTTTGAAAAGGGAGTTTCTTTGAGTACAGGCAGTGATATATCACTTCTAAAAGATTCTAGATGATTAAGAATGTAGCCAATGCATGGAAGAGAATTTATAAAACCCCTCCCTCTCATTATAATCATGATATCTATCCCTATTCAGTTTTCATATTTTATAATAGGGGTGAATGATGAAGACAATTTTTTGAGTCAGCAAAAGAAATTTCATACCACATTGCAAGAGTTTCATTCCTTGGATTGCCACCTATCTCTTTAAAATTTCAATGATAAGTTTCAAATTATCTTATCATGTGCATGTAACTTATTTTCTCAACTTGACATTTGTACTTATGACCTTTGGAATCCTCTTTTCCCACTTCTCTTTCAAGTTCTATAAGAACTAGCCATTTTGGTTGTTGTAAGTGTTAAGCATGAAATATATTGAGATGGGGGGGTGAATCAGTATATCATATATATTATAAATATTTTACTTAATTTAATCAAATTAAACTTAAACATACATTCAAGATATGCAATAAAATTAAAACAATAATTGGCACCACACAAGAGAGAGAGACATCAGATTTTTACGTGGAAGCCTAATGTGGGAAAAACCATAGAGAACAATCTCAAGTATAAGAATGAACACCAACTCAAATTACAAATTTTTCAAGAACCAAATTGTAGGAGCACCAAACCCTTTACTGAGCACCAATCCATAGGATCACCAACCTTTTTCAAAAATTTATGAGCACCAACCCCTCTTGTGTATAAAACACAACTATCTTTCAATGTTTCTTTCTCAACAAATGATATAACTATATAATATCTCTTTCTATTCCTTCTCTTTTCTTATATAAAAAAATTACAAACCATGCACTCCCTTACATATTTCAAATGGCTTCTCAAGCCTTTATTTATAGCTTTCCAAATGACCTTTGGCATTCACCCTTTGTGACTCTTCACTCCTTATAGAAAATGGTGCTAAAACTTTCATGACCCTTCGAATCCTTGTATTTGAAAAGGCACATGGTGACCCTTCATAAGAAAATGCATCCTTTCATATTTTATCTTTATCTTTGTGACCTTTCAAATTATTTAAGGTGACTCTTCATGGAAAAATGTGCCATACCCTCTTTTGTCTTCACTTGGTGACTCTTAGAATTCATCAAGTTGACTCTTCATGGGAAAATGCATCCTATTCCTCTTTTGTCTTTACACCATAACTCTTTGAATTCTCCATGGGCCCTCTTTTAACTTTTATGTAACCAAAAATATATTCATTAATATTAAATAAATATCAACACATTTAGCCAAAATATGAAAATTAAAAACACCTTTAGACAATAAATGCTATGGGGCCTTTATCACCAATGCTAGACCTTTGACATCAATGAAAATATTTCCAACAGTAAGGATGCTCCACCTAAGTATGATGAGGCCCTTATCATTTGCATACCATGGATCAATCAAGAATACTAATTTTATCTCTTCTATGACTATCATAGCATGTTTAATTGAATGATTGATCTTGCTTAGTGATGAATATTATTTCCTTAGCATTATTGTCTCATTATCTCTCCTATTTGAATCTTGAAAGATTCTTCTTGTAGGTCATGTGAAGTGTTCTATGAAGTGTCAAGGTTGAGTGAGTTAGCCTATTCAATAGTGCCATTCTAGGCATCTTATCTAGTCTTCCTAGCCTAAACATTCATCATAACCTCATAAGAAATACTGATATAAGAAGATTCATATTAGAGAAGTGTATGCCTAGTTAGTCTCTTGGTCTCATGTGTGACATGAAAATGGTTGGTAGTCATTAATTAATTTGGTGTATCACCACCTTTAGGATAGTTTAGTTTCAATTTTCTCTCCCTTTTCCTTGTAAGAATAGGTGTAGTAGTGATCTAAAAGTGGCATATCAAAGGAACTAGCCATATCTAAAGATTCACCTCATTCCTCATCTCTTCAAAGGGTGAAAATCTAAGTGACAATCATTTTTGACACACCCTGTGGGACTCATTGTCTAAAAAGTTGAAAGATTTTAGATGCTATATTTCAACACATCAGCCTTTGGAGGCATCTATTCAAGCATCAATAATGAATTCAAAGTTACATCATCTAATCAAGTAGCCCAAGTTTCCCTTTTGAAGATTTTTGGTAATTTTTATTTGTGTTCTTGCTTCCCAATGAAGTTCCATGGCTAGTTTTGGCATTGAGTATTTTTTTACACAAGTTGATGAGATGTCTCAAGTTTATGGCATTCCCTATCAGCCTTTGTATGATTCTTATTAGCCTTTTCATGATCCTTAACAATTATAATATGACCCTTATCAACCTTTTCATGATTTGTATCAGTCCTATAACCAACCTTCTCAATATCTTGCTCCTCCTAGTCAACCTAGTCACTTCTCAAATCAGTCTATTTCAACTTTCAAGCAAAATCTTTTGGGCTATGAGAGGTACATGATGGAGCTTAACATAAAAAATGGAATTTGTCAATATGTTCCTATTAATCTCATTTATAATATAAAAGATGCATTTTAGATGGTTTAAAAAGAGTGGGAACCTATTGAGAGAGCAAATTGGCAAAGGCTCATAAGTGAGATGCTAGATGTGAGTGACTTAGTTGTATCTTTAGAAAATAAGCAAAGAATTCATGAGGAATAACCTAATTAAATATATTAGACATAATATCCACCTCCCCAAGATTTTTATTAGTTCTATTTAACTCCTACTCATGAACCCAATCAAGCTTATCAAAGTCATCTTTTCTCTAATCATCTATAAGAGAGAGTTGGAAATACAAACTTGGTTTTTGAAGTAAATATTGATAGGTATATTGAGTTATCTAATAAGCAGATTAATCAATCCATCTCATCAATAAAGGAAGTGAAATATAATCCCTCATTACCCTCTCCCATTACATCCCCACCTCAAGAAGAGACTTCTAGATACGAAATCCCAAGTTGGAGACAAGGTGGAGAATCCAAGCCTAAAGAGATCCCAAGTTTCTTGAAAACTTCATCCACTCCTAAAATTACATCACTACATCAAGAAGATAATCCTAATCCTAACATCTTAAGCTATAATAAGGTAGTGGAATCATGGGAAAAGAAAGGGGATAAAATCCTAGATAAAGAGTGTGAAGTTGAGAAAGAGCTTGATCTTATGTAAGTCCCTCCCACCCTTTCTCAAGAGACCTATTTTTTTCCATATCACCACTCTTGTACTCCTTATCCTCATGAAGATGCCTATCAAATTTAAGATAAACTTTTCCAAGAGAACCTAGCCAAGCAAATTGAAGAGTTAGAGTCAAGAATTAAATTGTTGAGTCAAGGTATGATGGAAGGTTTAGAGCCAAAAGAATATCCTATGCCTAAACACACCTTATCTAATCTTCCTCAAGAGAGTGCTCAAGATGAATCAGATTTCAATGAAGTGATTGTCAAATAGAAAGAAGAAAAACAATATATTTTAACTCAAGGTTTACCTCCCGTTTCTCAAAAATTCCTAAAAGGATCCCGTATAATTCATTCTCAATTTAATCTTGAGTTATATGTTCCACCTCCACCAACTAGTTCATCTTTCCCTCACCCTATCACCCTTTACCTTGATGGACATATGGTGTGGGAACCTAAATAGGATCATTTAGTAGATAAGAATTCAAAACTCTTGTTTAAATAAAACATAGCTCCTTGATAGCCTCATTGGGTTAGGTCACCTGATTACAAGATGCCTAGCATTGGATTCACCAATAAGGAGAAAGAAATTGAGGATCTTGCAGTCCTTGAGGAGAAAATTTAGGTTATAATAGTTGAGATACAACTTGAGATCCCTCAAGAGGTTATAAATGCTAAAGATGAGGTGATTTATTGTGTTGAATCTTTTGATTATGTTGATATTGAAGAATGTCTTCTTTGTGTCAAAGAAGAGGAAATCATCATTGGTTATTCCATTACTATCCAAGATATCATATATGGGAAAGAAAAAGTCTCTAATTAGCCTTGGGATGACTTTTTTACAATCATTGGAGTAGGTTATACTCATCTTTAAGGAGACTATGACCTAGTCAAAAATGAAGAAGGCAACCTTAACACTCAAGTGAGTATGCAAAGAATAAAAAACTTTTCAAATTTGTCATTTTAAGATGAATATGCATCCCATAATGATATGTTTGAAATCATCAAAATGGGTTATCATAATATCAACCATTTGGGAGAAACACATGAAATTTTGAAGGATAGAACAAGCTTCTATTGGCCTCAATCTTCTAAGGAATAAGAAACTACTCCTCTTAAAGCCATGACTACCAAGAAGATACAAGTTGATAATGAGGTGAAGAGTGGAAAATAGTATGAGGTGTGTGTACAAATTCAAGATAAATACATTTACATTGGAGACCTTTTGAAGGATTATCTACTTGAGAGAAATTCAAGTGAAGTACCAAAGAATAGGTTTGATCTACCAAGCATCCAATCCAAGGAGCAACATACTTAAAACTACGATTCATCTCATGAAGAAGAACATTCAAGGAACTTTCATTATGATCCTAGAAAGGAAGTATGCTTAATTTTTAGTTGTGCATAGTTATCTATTTTCTATATTCCCTAAGTGTTTTAAGCACACGTGTTACTCTTGTTAGTGTGTTTGCTTTGCTTTGTGTGTGTCTTTTATTTTGTGTGTTTGAGGTAAATATTTGTCTTGTCTTGGTAAAATAATTTTTATCAAATTTCAAGTCTTCTTATTTTGTTTCAAAATTCAGATGACTCCTTAAACCCATGGATAGGATAAGGCTACTGATCTTTAGTATAGAAGGCATACTACCCCTATGAGTCACCATTTTATTAACCAAATTTGACCCTATAGGTCAAATTAGGACCCCTATAGGTAAAAAATTGATATTTATATGTTTTTAGGGTATAATTTCATGAAGTATGTCATAACTATTTGGTGCAATTTTATGTGTATCTAGCCTTGGTCATAATTTTTTAGTCCTAAGAGTCATTTTGGGGGTAAAAAAATGAGCATTAAATGAGTTATACAACCTTATTGATAAAAGTGAAGGTTTAAAAAGGTTATGTCATGACCCATGTGTCCTAAGATACATTAATCAACCATTTCTATCTAAAAAGTGGGAGTTTCTTTAGAAGAAAGAGTAATATTCTTGGAAAAAGGAAGAGTTTGGTACTTGTATAACCCATAAGGGAGTGTGACACATGGTATATGGTTGTGAGATGAATATTCAGATTCCTTAGAATCATTTTAACACTTTACATGCTTTGGAAGTGCCAATTTTGAGCTAAAACCACTTTGCTCCTTTATCTCCTTTCTTGACATACATAACCAATTAGTAAGTTTGTGCTTAGTACGACCAGTTGGAGAAATTCTAGGTAAAATGAATTTGGGAGGTGAAATTACACTTAGAGATATCCATTTTTATAACAATATTTTGAATATTGGTCAACTTTTCTTTATGAATCATCTCTAACAAGTTAATTGTGTTTTTTTGCTCAGTATTTCCTTCACCCTATCGATTTTGCTCTATTTTGGATAAGTCTATACAATCCAGATGGTGATGTTATATTTATATGATGTTGTATCTCTCTTATATATCTACCCATAATTTTTCTCATCTTTCAAGGTGTTTGGATAAGACAAGTATCTTAAGGTTGTAAGAGAGGACAACATTCTGTGATAGATAGGTTTCCATCATTTTTAGAATGTTCATGCTTTGATAATGGTTTTAGAGGGTGTAGATAAGTTCATTAACATATTTAAAATGTCAAATTTATCCCCTCACCTTCAAAAATATTTCCAAAAATCAATCTTCATGGAATTATAATCATAAGCACCATACAATTAGTTTGCTCTGACTGCCATACACAGTTAGCTATGTGAGCTATGTAAGGCTCTAAGACACATATATGGAGTTTTGGTAGAAGTATTAAAATTTTGAACACAATATTGTATCAGAATAAATCAAGTTAATCCATTTCATTGGCACAATGAAGACTGTGACAACTAATCACTCAACTACCTTTACTCACTCTATAGCTCAAAATGCACCTATAGGTGCCCTCACAGAGGATGTCATGTTGGAAGGAAGTATTTGAGTTGGAAAATGTACTTTATGATGAAGAGAGTATATTTTAAATCTTTGAGAAGAGTCTAAAACTCATAAAAGGTCAAAAATAATTCACATTGTCCATTCATCCTCACTACCTATATGTGCAAATGTCCACCTACATGTGGTTCTAATAGAGGGTTGAGGTGTCATATGGAGTGTTGAAGCACATGGAGGAAATAATTATGAAGTACTAGCATGTTTAAGATATCTTAACATACATGTTTAGAATGCTATATTGCTAGACAAGGTGGAAGGTCACTACCAAAGGCAATGACTGTGTATTCAGGGATCAAATCCCTAAAACAAGAAAACATAACACCTAAGCATTTTATCAAGGTTAGATAAAAAAGTTATCAATAGTTTTGACACATATAAATGAACAAATTTTTTATCATATATATACTATATTATATCTAAAAAAGGAGTGAGGAATTATACTAAGGGAAGATGGTTGTTGGAAGGCTCAAAGTTGCCTATTGGAACACTAAAATCCTGCATTGACATCTATAGTTTTGAACCCAAAGAGTCCTCTTCACCTAAAGTTGCAAAAATATAACATGCCACCATGTTTTAATGGTTAAAAATAGTGAAAATTTAATTTATGATATTAATTATCATCAAAATAAGATGGTATGTGCGGTTTTATGTCCTATACTCATTTATAGGTTTCTCTTGCCTAAGAGGTTGACCTACAACTGATTGCAAATTCTCACAATGCATAGTGTGATATTAGGTATGGAGACCTAAAACAATTGGAATATATCATATTAAATTGATTAATAAGAACTCAAAGTTTCCCATGGTTTGTATGACATAGGTTTCAAATATAAAAGTCACGTATAGGATCATACTTATCCCAACATAGTTGACTGTGTTTGACTGTGACAACAGTGAGCAAGTTTGAGGGTGTAAGTGTTGATAGTACATAAATATGAGAAAAATGGGTCAAAAAAAAAAAATGATCCTAAAGGACTCTAATTAAGTTTTTATAAACTATACCTAAATTTAAAAGAGCACGATCACCTATAGGTGCCCTTCCAAGATCAAAACATAGCTAGGAAAAATGCACACAATTTTGAGAGTTCAAGGTATATGAAGGGGTACATGAAATTATAGAGTGATGAATGGATTGAAAATACATCCATAATGATAAAATAATATTAAATAGTATATTTCATATGAAAATAATGCATATAATGGACTCACATCAAACAATATACAACCTATATTCCAAAATCCTGCACACAATCCCTTTTCTAGGAGTCTATCTTAGAATTTGAAGGAGTTAGGGGGTTTATTGATATAATAAAGGGAAAATTTTTTGTGTATAGGGTATCCATAAATTATATAAGCCTATAAAAAATTTATATTTTCTAATTAAATAGGGGAAGTACTCTTCATTTTGTTTTAGATACAGGGTACTTCTGTAGGAACACAAACCCTACAGTTTTGAGAAAGGGAGTTAAAGGGATGAGCTAGGAAATGATTGAGAATTTAAGAGAGGTTTTTTAAAGTTTATTGACATATAGGAAAACATGATAAAACATGCATATAAGGATGAACCTCAATAGGGTGGCCTAGACCATAGGGATTACAGTTAGACATATTAGGCAAGGTTTTGGTCTATAACCCAAACGAGAAGTCACTTTCTCTCCCAACTATAAGAAGGCATTATAATTAATTTGGTCATGTGTATGGGGGAATAATAGATGTTTAAAAACTCTTGGTATGCAATTAAATCACAAAGAAAGCCACTTTTGTCTTAAAACCATATCGTGGCCTATGTAAATGAAAGAAAGGGCTTGAGTAAGCAACTTGAGATGCTCACATCTCCCTTGACACTTTGCATGGAAATCCAAGAAGTTTGGAGGGGTTGACAGGGGCCTTCATCATCAAATTTTTGTAATTTATTAGTAGTTATAATGTCCCATCTTTATGAATTAAGCTTAAGGGCTTAAAGGACCTAAAACCCTTACAAACCCTTAGAAATTAATTGATTGTTAAAATGAAGGTGGGAAGCTATATTAATGGAATAGAATGGAATGGAAATTAATTAGATGATGCAAGGGAATATATCAAGATCATTCCATCAAATTGAATTATTTCTTATCTGTATGGATAGGGTACAAAACTACTTTATTTGACTATTTTGTGCATTGTGTAGGTTCTAGGGGATTTAAAGCGATGAAACCAACATTAGGAGAAGGATTGGGACTTGGGATAACCCATAATGTCCATTTAATGATTTATAAAAAACTCCTAAGTGTTATTGCTAGCTACTTCATCTCAACCAATCAAAACTAGCTACTTCATTTCACATTATCTTATCATGCATATGCAAATCCTTTTCTCAGCTTGACACTTGTACTTATGACCTTTAGACTTCTATTTTCCCACTTCTCTCTCAAGTTATATAATAAATAGCCATTTTGGCTATTGTAAGGATGTTCCACCTGAGTATGGTGAAGCCCTGCACATTTGCATACCATGGATCAATAAAGACTACTAATTTTACCTTTTCTATAAATAGTCATAGTGTGTTCACTTGAATGATTGATCTTGCTTAGTGATGATTGTTGTTTCCTTAGCATTATTGTCTCATTATTTCACCTATTTGTAGCTTGAAAGCTTCTTCTTATATTTCATGTGAAATTTTCTATGAAGTGTAAAGGTTAAGTGATTTAGTCTATTCAATAGTGCCATTCTATGCCTCTTGTCTATTCATCCTAGCCTAAACATTCATCACAACCCCATAATGAAATGCCAATGTGAGAATATTCAGATTAGAGAAGTGTATGCCTAGTTAGTCTCTTGGTCTCATTTGTCACATGTAGCTAGTTGATAGTCATTAATTAATTTGGTGTATCACTGCCTTTAGGATAGTTTACTTTAAATTTTCTCTCCCTTTTCCTTACAATCATAGGTGTAGTAGTGATCTAAAAGTGGTACATCAAGGGAGCTAGACCTATCTAGAGATTCACCTCATTCCTAGGCTACCCACAACCTAAAAGTGTTTCAATTGTGCCACTTGGATGAGGAGAGTTGAGACATATCCTCAAAGGGTGAAAATCAAAGTGCCAACAATAATAAGATCCTCATTTATTATAATATCTTACACGTTATATGTAATCCTATGTACTCTTATGTATTAAACTTGATTACACTCATGTGCATGTCTAACAATTTTTCACAAATTTTTACACTTAGATTGATCCTGATTGCAACCTACACACTCCACTATGCACTGTTTAGCTCGTAGTCATGAGTACCTCATTGATAATCATTTATAGATTCATGTTACCACACTTATCTTCACTCCAATTCATCCATGTGTCAGCCTAATTTGGATGCATGAATTATCAGGTGGAACTTTATAGTTGAGAATCTATTAATTGGACTATTAATTACCAGCAACCTAGGAGTTCAACCATCACCCAACATGGAAGATGAAAAAACTTGTAATCATTTTATTTGAAACTAACGACAATTGTAATTATTCATGTATTATTTTATATAAAGGTGTAATATATGCACTGGCTAAGGGTCAATGCAATACAAAATTGTAACATGGATAGCATGATCCACATATCTACTTTGTAACACATGCATTGTAACACATTGTACCTTTTTCCCTATTCTTTCCTATTGAATAAAAGTTACATTTGTTGTAAGTTAAGAATTACACTACATAAATGTATATTGATAATTATTTTTAAGTACATATTTATACATTCACTCTACATAATCAAACTCAACTCTCTCATGCACTCTTTGTTGTAGGTCCTATCCTGTAGATCTTGGTATCATAACAAACAACTCTACCTTTATATACCTGTAAAGATGTGAGCACAACTAGAGAGAAGGTCTATTAGTCAGTTCTATTTTAAAATATTTGCAAGAATATGATAATAAAAAAAAGATGGCTGATGCCCATAAATAACCTTAGGTAGACACAAATGTTCAAAGGCTTATTACCAATGTGTTAGAGTTAAAATGCACTAATTTTTTTGCCAATTCCATGATTTAATGATACAACTCAACTTGACACCTTACACTACACTTGCACAATATGCTCAATAATAGTTTTAATAGTAAACACCCTTTTGTTGTGCCCTAACACATACAACCCATTTTTTGAGATCAATTAAGGACCCACTATAGTTTGAATATCTTTATTCAAGGTCCTATAAGCCTTAGACATCCATGATATTGATATTAATAGGCATAAATCTAAGGTAGTCTATAATAACTAAATTTACATAATTTTGAATTATGAAAATCAAAGCTTGGGCATTGATTTTGATTTATTTTAAACCTTGAGGTTTCATAATTATTATTGATAATTAACTTTATGATTTTTATGGACTAATGAAACTAATGTGTCATGTCCTAGTGTTACTTTGATTTTCATATGATAGCAAGAGTATTGATGAGGACTTATCAAGTATCCATGTTTGATCCCTACCTTTATTATTCAAAGATTATGACATATGGAAATATCACATTACCTAAAGCCCTTCAACCTTTATAAAAAATTATAAGTGTTCCAAAGAGTCTAAGCTTTGAAATATTGATATATAACATTATTATGTTACTTAGAACTGATCGTAGTTTAACAAAGTTCCATACTTTATCAATATCTAGGTCAGTTCAAGACATCCACATGGTAGAAACACATTTCATCAAGACAAAGTTCACTTATAATAAAATTATAAGTCTTCAATGTTTTTGAGCCTTGAGAGCACACCACACAATGTAACCACGTTACCTAGAACCATAGAAGTTCAAAGCAAAGTTAATCATATAATGGTCCTAAGGTTCTATAGTTTTGAAAGCGTGACAAGTGGCATAATTTGATTAACCTAGAACCAAAAGGGTTTAAACAAAGTACAATGTACCCAAGCCCCCATAATATAATGGCCACAAGGTTTTTAGCTCTAAGAGTTTGACAATTAACATAATTTTGTTAGCTTGGAGTTAATAGCTTAATAGTTCTGTGGGTCTGAAGACCTAAGTCTCCACAGTGTTGAGACCATGCCACATGGTAATATCATGTTAATTGGTACCTTATTAGAGACATACATAGTTCAAAGTTTTAAATAATTAAGGCCTTGAGTCTCCAAGTTCTTGTAAACTCGATATTGTTCCACGTGGCTCAATCACTTTAGCCCATAACCATGGAGTACATAAAGTACAATCATAAATCTAATAGCCCATGTAATCAATAAATATACAAGTGTCATGATTAAAGATAAACATGGCCAAAGTATGAATAAATGAGTTTGACAACAAATCAAGAATTGGTAAGTGAGAAATAGACAAATGTATTGAATAAATGAATGGACATATAAAGTTTAAAAAATTTACCATATGGAAAACACAAACTCACCAAAATTTATTGGCACATTTAAATTTAAAATAATAACAAAATCAAAATCCATTATTCACATTAAAGTTGCATGAATTATGCATCTAAGGTGAAAAATTTGGGTAAATATACAAAATCTAAGCAAAGTAATGTCACTTCACCATTAATCTATGAGTGAACATTATAATTTCAAGCTCTCAAGCGACTAAAAGCCTAATTTTCTCAATGAATTTATGACTAGAGTTTAGACAATTTTATAAAGGAATTACATAGTTCAAATCAATAAAATGGCTTCTCCAAAATCACCACACATCTAGACTCTTTATTTATACTCCATTTCTAGAAACACTGAGTATACTAACATACTATTTGATAAAAGTGCACTAGATTTTAATTTTTCATAGTATTCAACCCTCTAGAATGAAGTGGAGTTTGTATCACTATACTCTTCACATGATCAACTATATAAAGAGTAAAAATAGTATATTAATGACCTATTATCAATAAAGACCTTGGGACTTCATCGAATGACAACAAAACTAGACGTGATGCCTTGTATGGATTTACTTCAATATTTTTTCTTCAGTGGTACTTGTTCTAGAGACTATTTACACCTTAGAAAATGGAAAAATGTAATTTCATATATTTTTTGGAAGGGTATTCAAGATGTAACTTAGGGTCTTAGTGCATGAGGTTGCCTATAACAAAGTCTCTACTAATCTATGGATCAAGTAGAACACCATGGATGAAATATTGAAGTAATGGATAATAAAAGGTCAAAGATTAAACCCCAAAGGGGCCATTTATTACAAAAACATCATTTAATTCAGGTCTAATATTAGGATAGCCATGGACCTTCTAAACATATTGTATGGTTTTTTTGACATTACTTATGTATAGGTGGAAAGGGTCACATTACTAGACATCCACCTCACTTCTAATAAAATTGTGGCCCTAGGATATGTAATCAATGTTAGATTTAAGGTCCACATGTAAAAACATGAATAAATTCCTAAAGACAAAAACATTTATATGATTTCATACTTATTAGTTGTAGTCCTTGGGACTATCCACATAACACATAGGGATTTATGGCAGCCATCAACATAGTATGTAGACAATAGAATCTATGAGAACTATTATTTTATGTTTGTCTATGGATACAAGAATGCAATCACAAGTATTTGTGAGGAAATATATCCTCAAGTTTATCAAGTCATCCATGGCACTTAGATTCATAGAATATCTAAGAACTTGAGAAGAAGTATAGGCAAATTGAGGGATTATTGGGACTATTTAGTTTGTACTATAATCTAAATTTCAAGAACAAGGGCACCCCCTCTATTTTTACCACACCATATTCTAGACAAGCTTACAAAGTAAGAGGTGGCCCACCAAATATGCAACAATATAGATGAATAACTTGGACTTAAACATCATGCCTATTATTATAAGACCCATCTGAGCACAGGATAGCTTCAATTTGTGGTGAGGGCACATTTTAAGCAAGCTAGTAAAATTAGATCCCATTATATTTAAAGGTAGCCCAACTCAAGGAATGGGAACCTAAAGGAAAAGTCAAGAACTATCTCCAATATCTTAAGGAGAAGAAGGATGTGACCATTACATATGGTTACTAAGAGTATGCACATGATGTTATCTTCATGAATACATTAAATGCTTTAGACGTATGGACCCACATGAAGAATAATCAATTATCAATGATAGTTGCCTAGGCCATTCAATATAACCTAAACATTACCAAATAACAGGAAAATGAAATGGTGAGGAAAGTAGAACAATCCTAGAGTCATTAGTGGCACTCAACATAGCTATATGACCAATAAGACAACATGACTAGCCTCCCTCTCCTACAAGAGAATAAATTAATTTACAATATAGAGATTCTATTAGTCAAAGGGAGGATAACCTAAAAATAAAAAAGGAAATTCTTAGAGGTCTCCCCAATCCCCATTTTCCTTCCACACATCCAATTGTTACCACCATTTTGGGAACAACTATTATAATTGAGAGGACTGTACCTCCTTAGGACATGCAAAAGAGAAAATGATCTGTGCCACTTCTACCTCCACTTAAAACACCTAAATAGGTGAGTCTCCTTATACAAGATCCCTTCCCATATTTTCCATTCACTTCTCCATCCCCTCAACTATATCCATCTCCATAAATTATTCCTTCCACCATTGTTATTCCATTCTCCATTTCTTCACCATCACTTGTAGTAGTAGTCCTTACTTTTTTATATCCATCATTTTTTTCATCATCCCCATCACCTACCATTATCCCCATGGTAACTTACCAAATAAGTCTAAAGTTATATCAGCCTCTTATAAAATTTAGAAAATAAAAGAAAGACCATCATTAGGTTTTGTTATTCTAGAAGAATCCCTTGATGAGGAGGAAGCATAGGAAGAGGAACATGGACATGTAATATCTTTAGTAGACTATGCTACTAGTGAAGAGGAAGGAAATGAAGAAATAATGATGGGACAAAAACCAAGGTCAAGTGAGGAGGGATCCCTAATGAAATAGATGAGGAATCATAATTATAAAATGCCAAAATAATGAGCCTAGGAAGTTTACAATAAGAATAAAATCTAGTTGGAGCATTAAGCCAATGGATCCTCACTGAGGAAGAACAAAAAAGCATAAATAAGTTATTTTCTTATCTTGATTCTTATATTATTATTTTAAATACTTTTTCTATAGATCTACCTTCATCTATTCCAAAGCCTCCAATTTCTAGTTTAACATATTCTTCTATTCATTCAACATCCACACCAATAACGAATCTAAAAAAAAGAGTCTATTTGAGAATTTACTTTCAATTTAAATTTTTGATCCTAAAGGGCCATCAATATCCCTTCATATTTATCTCAATTGGATCTACCATTAACAAAATCCACATGTACATATTCAACCACCATGATAGCTATTAAAAATTTAGGCTTGACCAAATATGTGGCTGAAGTCACCCCACAGAGAGAAACCTCACTATGGAAAATAATTGTTTATTCACCCTTCCAATTCCTAATTCACATAAGTGATTCGTTAGCATCTCTATAAATAAATCCCCATCTAATGACCAATCCACCCTACACCTCTGAAGACCCAAGTCCATCAAAAGAAAAAGGAGAACTTATTATTCCCTAATGGGTTAAAGATATCTAAGGCCAATGGGATGAGAGATGTAATTTGGTTATTAAAAAATTACTTACAGTCTCCACCTAGTTTGATAAACAAAGTGGCACCATTTATAGGGTGAATAAAAGGAAGCAGTGAATATAAATACCATAGAGGAGATAGAGTTTGAGCAAAGGGAAAACCTATTTCCCTTGGCCAAAAAGGCCAAAAAGAATCCAACTAACCCAACATAGTACATGGAATATTTTTGTGATTTTGTGGATTTAGATAACAAAATAATGAAATAAATGTACAAGATTAAGGAGGAGGAACATAGAAAACTATTTTAGAGATAGATTATTCATGCCCCTCAAGAAATTGTAGATAGTGTAAAAAGTACAACCACTAGGCTGTACAATATTTTGAAAAATATTCAAGTTTTTAGAGGAGAGAGCCAATCAAATAGAACAAAGTGCTTATACTTTAGCACTAGCTAAAATAATATGATAAAAGGATTACCTTTTTGGTTTAGTATTCAAGATGCAGTGCATTCAATTATCTAAATTTTATGTCTAGCCAAAATGCTACATGGGTGCTTAGTTATATAATAATAAAAAGGGATGACACCCTTAACTAGCATACACAAATGAAGGCTTTGATGGGACATTTTAGAAACCATGAAAATGAGGCCTTATAAATTTTTAAAGATATGAGTGTCACTAATGTGATTACCTCTATTAGATAATTACTCAATAGACCCAATTTTAACCCTCCTTAAAATAATTACAAATAGATTTAAGGAGGAAGTTGAAGGAACAATATATAAGACCAATGATGAGATCTTACAACTGATCAATTTTACTAAAGATAGAGTGACAAAGGATGAATCCCTCATATCTAAATTTAAGAGTTCAAAGTTACAACACACAAGGTTGATGGCTGAAACCATTAAAATATTCAAGCTTGCCTTGCTCAATTTTGATATTATTAATAAAGAGTTTGATATAATGTATACATTATTTGGAAAAATTAGAGCTATATAGGGAACATCAGGGTCAAATCCAAGCTTGCAGGTAACTACAAACACTGCCATGTCATCCTAGAGTTCCCAATTTTCAAGATATACAATCATGCATATGCCAATGGGGCCAAATTTTATTCCCTATGTGAGTACAACATCTATTTTAGTCTATAAAACTATCACACAAACATTTTTCTCTACTAGTGGTGCCACATCAATACCACTCTAAATATAAATATGTATTTACATGATTTAGTTAAATTGGAACTGGTGGTTCCTAATTTGTTTGACATATATATTATATTTTAATCAAGGGATTCTATTTTGGGTAAACACTTTTATACATACATGCTCTACATGATTTTGACACACATTTATTTTTTGGAGATGTAAATTTAGATTTCACTTGGAGGATGATGAAACCCCTCCCCAAGCCTACATATATTTTTATCATCCCTATCCCAAAGGGAGGAGAATTTTGACTATTAAGATCAATAATAAATTTTATGGATTGTTTTGCAATTAGTCTTGATGTGCAAATCTAATTCTTCTCCAAACCTATGAATATTGTAAGAAGTTTTGTCATTCTAGTATCTTAGTCTTTTGGTTGTGCATGAGTTTTATCTTAAAAATAATTATTAATATTGAGTTATTTCTAATTTGAATGCCTTATGTGTATTAATCATAATCTTCCCTTGTAGATGTGAAATTGCAATCTCACATCAATAACAATCTTTAATTATATATGCTAAAGTTTATTATATTCTTGTTTCTTGGAATCTTAACTATGCTTTAATGTTTGTGTGATTATAATAGCTTACAACAGACATTGGTTCTTGATTGTGTATCCAAAACCTAGTTGAAGGGTTGACTTAGAAAGGTTTCATCTTTTTTGTCCACATGCCTTATTTTATACCCTACCTTTCCTTATTTTTGAGTTTTTTTTGTTTAGACCCACCTTATGTTAGATTCATCATCTATCCACCCATATCAAACAAATATAGATTCACATCCATTTATGAATCATCCATGGTAAACTACTGCTCCATTCACCACTATTCCCCATAAATCATGTCTTAGAGTGAATGTATTTCACTGATCCTAAAATATTAGATGCTAAATTGTAAGGTTACCTAGTGTGCACAAACCCACATCAATGCCTTCAAAGTAAATTTTAATTTTAACATCCTTCTGTTCAAAGATAAGATCAACACCAAAGCATTGGATGCATAGATTCGATAACTCAAGGCATACTTCTTAGTCAATTACTTCAAAGATGTTGATATTATCAACTTCACCATATTGAATATGCCTATTTTGATGATCTAATGGTGGGGTAATTTTAGTTCACAACATGCACAATATTGTGTTCCACTCAAGTTTTGAAAGACTTTTAACAATGCACTAAAGGAATAATACTACCCTCTTCACCCCTTTGAAGTTGAACACATCAAGTTTCAATAATTATGCCAACACAAAAATTAGTCAATGGAAGATTACAACAACACATTATATGACTACTCCACATACCCAAAAGATAACTTGAGCAAACAACATATGGTGCTAAAGTACATTAGTAGACTCTCATCTTATATCCATGTGAAGTTGGAGTTCTTAACTTATAACACTATGGGGAAAGAATATTAAAACACTAACAAGATCAAAGCATAGGAAAATATGAATCAATGTTCCACCTCTTAAGCTAACATAATGTATAAGGGTCATCCCTCACACAAATCCAAATAGTAACCTTCTATATAGAAGCATAACACCTCTCAAAAAGGGGAGTAGCCTCAGAAGATTTCACAAAAGTTGAAGGCTCATATGCCTTGTACCTCAAATAAAGGTGATAATAATTATGGTTATAAGTGGTTCCATCAAAATCACTCATATATCCATGATGACTCTAAATGTCATACATAACAATCCTTGCTCACATAATCTACATCGGGATTCTCATTGACATATAACATTGATCCAAATGCCTTGTGTTTAAGCTCTAGCACCACTACAATAAACATTTTTGAGGAGTGAAAAAATATATTCTAGACCAAGTTATAAGTGAAGGGATAGCCTCTTCATGTCATCATTGATAGTGGTATCTAGACAAACATTGCTACACAATCCATAATACAAAACCTTAATCTTGACACTATTGCACACCCCAATCCATAATCTCTAAGGTGGATTCAATAGGGGAAATATATATAGGTTTGATGATAATGAAAATTTTAGTACAAAGTCAAGCATATGAAGAATAAATTCACTTATGACATCTCACCTTTGGAGGTCTATGACATTTTGATGGGAAGACTATATTTGTATGACTAAGAAGCCACCTATCAAGATAATCCGCAACATTGGACTATTCATGTGCATGATCACTTATACAATCTATTTGAGTCACTTATCATGACCAAAGTCACCTTAGTATCTACCACGTAATGCCAAAATATTATCCCACACATGATACATTTCCTATTGATCATGGTTTATCCTAACACACCTACATAGAAGATAAATCACACTCTATAGTGTGTGCCACTCACCCATTATCATAGTATCAAAAACTTTGAAAATTTATTGGAGAAATGTAATGAAATCTTCATAGACTATGAAGGTCTTAAAACATAGTGGACACTAAAGCATCACATCAATTTAGTTCTTGGATCCACTCTTCTAAAAAATCAACTATATCATAGATCAATTTTGGAGAAAGATGAAGTCTGATGTCAAATACAAGAGATATTTGACAAGGGAAAAATTAGGCATACCTCTTCTCCTTGAGGGAGTCTGATAGTCCTTGCACACAATAAGGATGGGTCCTAGTGTATTTACATATACTATCACACACTCAATAAAATAATGGTGAAGAATTGGTACTGACTATCATGTATTGATGACCTCTTAGACCAATTTTGAAGTGCCAAGTTCTTCACCAAGATTGACTTGAAGTCAAGTTACCATCATTTTCTAGTCCATATTAAAGACTTATGGAAGATAAGATTAAAGACATGGAAAGGATTTTATGAATGGTTAGTCATACCTTTTAACCTAATAAATGATCCAACCACATTCATATGTTTTATGGATGATCTACTCAGGACCTTTCTTAACTCCCTCATCATTATCTAATTAGATGACATCCTCATCTTCAACAAGACTTGGGAGGAGCACGTTGAACATGTCACACATGTATTAGACACCTTTTGTCAACACAAGTTACAAATAAACTTAGAAAAGTGTACATTCAACACTACAAAAATTTATTATATGGGCTACCTCATTAACTGCATAAGAATATGTGTAGATCTAGAGAATATTAAATTTGTCTAAGATTGGCCTAATTTGCATAATCTCATAGAATTGAAGAGTTTTCTTGGGATCTCTAAATTCTAATATAAATTTGTCCTTAGTTTCTCACACCTCTCTTGGCCTCTCAACTAGATAACCTATGCAAAATCCAAGTTTGATTGGACTCATGCACAATAAATAACTTTAGAAATACTTTTTCATAATCATAATACCTAACATTTCACATTCCTTCAAAATTCACATCAATGCATCTAATGATGCACTTGACATAGGGTTCATGTAACATGGACATCTAGTCGCATACCACTTAGAGATGTTTAATGACATGGTATAAAGGTACTCCACCTATAAATAAGAACCATATGATATTATTCAATAAATAAAGCAAATGTGCCAATACATTGTGGGGAAAGATATAATTATTCATTCAGATCATAATCAACTTAAGTTCCTGTAGACTTAGAGTAAGTTAGAGAATGCATGCCATATGAAATGGATGATTTACCTATAATGGTTCTATTTCATGATAAATCACAAGAAAGGGAAGGACACCAAGGCTAAAAATAACCTATGAAGATTGATAATTCATGCATTCATCATGGTGCTGAACACACATGATCAAAAATTTGTAGATTGGGTATCCCTCTACTTAAAATATCATGAATTCACATACACTTACACCAACTTCATGCAAGGAAAACAAGTTCCAAAGTTATACTTGTCTAACTAGATTATCTACAAGCTCAAACATCTCTGTGTTCCTAGTGGCACAACTCACCAATGAATCATAGAGGTGCACTATGCAAAGAATCTAGCTGCATTACAATTACACTTCTTTTGGATGCACATGTGCATAGATGTGGAATACTACATCAAGTCTTTCATTCCTTGTTACATCATCAAGCCCATAAACATGAAGCTAGGACTTTACACACCTCTATCGGTTTCATCTAGGCCATGACAATCTATCAACATGAATTTCATGACTGGGTTATCTATAATTGAAGGCCAACATGATGTTATGTTTTTTGTAGTGGAGATGTTTCAAAGATGGATATCATGGTAGCTTAAAATAAAGACATTGATGTAACTATAAATATGCATGCCTTATTCAACCATATTTAGGTTCACTTTAGACTTCTAACATCCATAATTTTTGAGTAAGATGTATGCTTTTTAAGTCAATTTTGGAAAGCATTTTGGGACTTGATAGGGATAAAATTAGACTAGTCATCAAAATTTCATCCACAAATAGATGGACAAACAAAATTTGTCAATCATATAGTTGTTCATCTTCTTTAAATGTATAATCATGCACATGATTTCACCTAGGATGATAATATTATGTATATTCAACATGCCTACAACATGGCCTTTCAAAAATCTATGGGCACAATCTATTCTAGACATGTCTTGGATTTTAACCTTTGATACCTCTATAAAATTCTTACTGCGTACCAACCAACACTGAGTTAGGCACCTAATAATGGGAAGTGAATAAGGTTGATAAGTTTTTATGTCACATACAATTTGTTCATTAGTAGGCTCAAAAAATTCTCTCTTGCACACAAGGAAATTACAAGGAGTACCATGATGCACATCACACACCTCATACATTTTGAGTTGGCAATAAAGTTTGGTTGTACCTTTAGAAAGAACACTTTAAAATTACACATAGGAAGATCAAGCCTATACATTATCATCCTTACATAATTATTCACACATCTTATGAGAATAACTTAATTCTTGATCTAACTATATACTTGGGCATGCACCTAATATTTAATGTAGAACTTATCAAGCCTTACACTCTACCACTTCTTGACCCAATAGTAACACAACATCATTTTGACCTAGATCCTAAACACTTGTGTCCTGTAAAGAATACCAAATCATAGAAGTGAAAGACAAACATACCTACCATAACATGCAGCAATTTTTTTGAGTGGTCAAGGTTGGATAATATGCTAATAAATATAAGTGGTACAACTCACAAAAACATCAAGTGTAATTTTTTCAATTTCATACAGATGCAATGAAGACCCTTGATCTTAAAAAAAAGGTGAATGATCTGTGCATAGCTCTTGTACAATAGAATAATCTCACTTATTTATTTGCACATATATCACACATTTTATGTAACACATATATTCATTTACATGAATCTCTCTTACACTCCTATGCATAAGTCTCAAACTTGTTCCAATAATCTCACACTTAGGCACCCCTGATTACAATCTACACACTCCACTATGCATTTCTCAACTCACAACCCTATACACCTCATTGGTACTCATTCATAGACTTACATACCCACACTTATATTTTATATAACACATCCATGTGTCAGACTAATCTAACTATGTGTCTTGTTAGGTGGCACTTTCCATCTATGAATTTGTTAGTTGGAGTGTTAGTCACCACCAACTTGAGGGTTCAACCATCTCCCAATAAGGAAGATGAAAAGACTTGTCATTATCTTCTTTATAACCGATGATATTTTTAACTATTATTGTATAAATTTTTATAAATATGTAATATATGCATCTGGATAAGGGTCGGTACAATGCACAATCATAATACATATAACATGCTTTGCATATATACTCTATAACACATGAACTATAAGAAATTATACTTATTTTCCCTATTCTTTCTTACTAAATAAAAGTTATATCTCATGTAAGTTAAGACTTATGCCCCATTGAATATGTATTTATTGCTATTTTTGAATACATCTCTACACATTCACTCTACATAACCAAACTTGTTTATCCTCCATACTCTTGGTCCCATGCCCCATGGTGTGGATCAATTTTGGTGTTATGTTTTGAGCCAGTGTTTTATCCTCTGGTGTGGAGTCTGAATGATGAATTCCAACTAACTACGTTGCTATGTAACCTTATATACTTTTATTATTTTGTAGAATAAATTTATATTTAAGTGTTCCAATAGTAAGTGGAATATCCACATAAAAATTAGAATAATAATAATAGATAAAAAATAATTTACTCTACACATGCATGGATAGGGATAAGTCTCATTAGTTAAACACTTTAACTAATTTACTATTTTAGAATCACTACCTTGTCATCATAAATTAGATGATGTGCATAAACATTACTTACAACAACAACAACAACAACAACAACAACAACAACAACAACAACAACAATAATAATAATAATATAAGATTAAAATATAATTCACTCTACCCATCTGTGTATAGGGATAAGTCTCATTAGCTGAACACTTTAAGTTTGGGGATTTACATTCTCAATTAGATGTTATATAGGAATGTTAAAATTAATTCATCTAAAATTTTAATAATTTATTTATTTATATTTTTTCATGATATGTTTAAATTGAAGTAATGTCACATTTTAAATTAATTTAATATATAAAGTTTGAACTATCTTAAAAAAAGGGTTGCATAGTATATAGTCATTGTATTTAATATGTGAATTGTATTATGGATTTCAAAGTTTATATTTCAATCTGCAGTCTCCATAGCTACCTCAATGTTCGATGATCTACTATCCTAATTTTCATACTAGTAAACTCTACTTCTTCATTTGGTGGGTCTTCTGATGATTATGATCCTTTCTGACAATATGCTATTTTTAGTTTCACATTAGGAAACTCTTTGTCCTCAAAAATCTCTTATAATATCTTGGTTTCTTCC